>JANEYF010004938.1:0-92862 GCA_029963845.1 Rhamnusium bicolor
ATTTCTGTTATTCATCTCGTTTTTGTATAAACGACACAAATATTTTGGTTACAGTTAAAACACGAGGAGCTTTTTTTAATCTTTATCATCAAATTAATGTAAAAATATATACGTGGAAGGACTAGCTCTACACAAATGCCAATAACCCTGTTTTCAGTTCTGAAAATCTACTCGATAATAGTTTTTGGAGTTTGTTTGGGACCTAATTTACTATGGAATTGTCATATAGATACTTTGCACGGCAAATTACAGACCCTAAAATTTGTTGGTTACTGGTATAACTGGGGGTTATGAACCGCCACCTGATTTTAGTGACTCGAACGATGTAGATTTCAAATGCATAATTCTTGTGAATTACGTTACTTAATATGTTACGTTTAGTTCAAGAGCCACTAGTATTTAAAAGCAATTATGTAATCAATTTAACTTTGTCTAAAATCGCTAACATACTTATTTTTAGGTAACTTTTTTGACGCACCATCCTCAACATATTTGCAACACTTGGATGCACACTGGACCTGAAGAATTATGATATAGAACGATTTTCTGCTGAACCTTCTTTCTGTTAGTACTCAAAGACCTAAGTGGAATTATATCTCCCATTATTCTTGGTCCAAAAAAGTATGTAATTAAAATTAAATTCCATATAGTAAATAAACTAATAATTTTTTTTCTACTTTCAATGTAATTAAAATAAGTATGATAGGGGTTTTCTGTCAACGCTGATGGTTCTAGAACTCTAGTAATTTTCTAATGAAATGAGAGTTATTTAATTTTAGAAATGGAAAACTAAACAAGTTGGATTGATATTCTAAACATGGATTATTCCATAAAAATGATGTCAGCGAGATGTCTACAAAAATAAAAAAAATAGCCAGTCTAAAAAAATTGTTCATATGTACTTCCATGATTTTGTAAACACATACGAGCTATCTTTATTAAAGAAAATCTTGGCTTGAAGAATTCTTTCTAAATGATTCTCGCTCTCAGAACCATATGTACAAAATCTTTCGTAAATCCCCAGACTGAAGGGAGTAAGGTCTGGGGAACGGTAGCTTCTCACCAGGAGCATTTCGTTGACAATCCAGCAACAGGATAGATTTTATTCAAATAGTTTCTAACATTTCCTAACAAAATGCCGTCTAGTTAACCCAAGATTTTTGTGTACATGTAAAGGCAATTCATTTTTAATAAATCGGGCAGTGTGTTTTGAAGAAATTGCAAAAATGAATGACCAGTCAAGTTTCCTGATAAAAATATAGGACCAAAGAAAATTATCTAGACACCTGCCTACACATTGACTTTAAAATTTACTAGATGATGCATCTCTACTGAGGCTTTAGGATTTTCTTCAGCCCTTATGTATGTTTTATGATTATTTGTCGTCCCTTTTGCCGAAAATGTAGCTACATCAGTAAACAAAATATGTTTCTGATAAAAACGTAGATCTCGGTTATTCATTTCACATAACCATTTACATACTAGTCTTGCTTCAAAATCTTGAGGCAAGAGAGTCTGTACTTTTTGGAGGTGGAATGGGTACAACTGCTGACTCCGTAAAATGGTAGGTACTTGAGTTTTCCCTATGTTTTCAAGCTATTTATCCAACACTGGTACTAAGTTTCGGTGTTTCTTGTAATTCTTAAAATTTCCTCCTCCTGTTCAGGTTGAATAGCACAGTCATGCACCAAATTTTACCTCCATCTATCCTTTAATTTCAGTTTCCCTTAGACAGTTAACCATGTTTGAAAATATTCTCTTTAGTATGAAATCAATTGGGAAATTTTTTATTAAAGAGATGACAATAATCCAAAATGATGGTTAACTTAAGAAATATAGTTTGGTAATCACTGGCGTAAGTACTAAAAAACTGGGGGTCAGTGTGTACTGGAACCCCCTCTATTTTGAATAATTGACAATTAATTTTTTTTTCTTCAAACAGAGTTACTTTAAGTTGAAGCACTGTGCAAATTTTAAATAAATATCTTACGAAATACTTGAGTTATTAAAAAAATTGTTTTTAAAATTTCAAACTTTCACCTTTATATCGAACATAGGGGGTAAAATGAAAAATTGCATTGTGAAAAGTCCTATTACTTTTGCAAAGGAATCCATGGTTACCAGATTGGCCTCCTTTACTACACGGGCACCCTGTATAGCAACGTTAGCCAATAGGTATGGACGGTTTTAGTAGGCGATAAAATAAACAAATAGGTGGCAATTAAATGTTATGTGTTAGAAAGCGTTCAATTAATCTTTGTAATTTATAAAGTGATGCCTCATTTTCCTTTAAACAGCAGATCTGCGCAGTAGAAACATTTTTGGATATTCGCAGCATTGTGGAAGGCAAAAGAAAATTCAGGAGGCGTGAATTGCAGTTTTCAAAGATACGGGAAGTATACCCACATAAGAAACAGTTTTAAGATGGTAGATTTTCGTGCTCGTGTAAGTGTTGCTTTAAAGTTCTCCACCACTACTAGTTTGGTCCGTACTCCTGGGGAATTAACATTGATAGTGTTACGGCGAATTTTTAAATACGATCTTCACTTTCATCAGTACAAAATCCTGATTGTTCAGCAAATAAAAGATCAGGATAAAGGAACACGTTTCCAATGTTGTGAACAATTTTTAGAAATTTTCAAGCAAATATTAAATAAATATTTCTACTGTGAACACCCGTTCATTTAAAGGATAATTCGCCATCACTGTAAATTGCAAGAACACTTTTTGATACATATAACATTTAATTGTCATAAGTATTTGTTTTTTTCATCGCTTACTAAAAACTATCCCTACCTATTAGCTAATCCTGTATTATCTTTCAATTTTATTTTTCATTCTCGACAGCAGAGCGAACTGGTTGAGTAATTCCTTGCCGTGGTATTTTCCATATAAAAGTGAATGTGTGAAAGATAATAATATTAGATAAGATACTGAGAATTATAAGGAAACAGAAAAGGCAGAAATGTTACTCAAATCGAACGTATACTTTGTTGTTTAGATGTATCAGATTAGTTACGACCTGCGTCCACAGAAATGCATTTATAGGGTAAGCAAATATATAGATACGTATGTATCGATATATTTGCTCAGGACATTTTTTGCCACCTCGGGCGTTCCACAAGGAAGCAACCTGGGTCCGTTGTTATTCTTGATGTTCATAAATGATATTACAAAAAACATAGACTGTCATATACATATACATATACATATACATATCAGTTGAATCAAACTACTCCAAGAAAATATTGATCGTCTCTATGTCTGGTCTAATACTAATAAACTGTCCTCTAAGATCAACAAATGCTGTGCTATGAGTTATACGAGAAAGAAAACCATAATCAATTTTGTATATGTTATGAATAATGAACCTCTAAGGAAAATAAATGAAATGTTGGATCTCGGAATTCTAATGGATACAAAACTTATAACGAGGGGTTTTCCTCGCTATTTTTAATTAACTTTACTTTAGTTCTTTTAATGAAACAACCAGATTAAAAAATACATATATTCGTAATTTATTATACAAACAAACTCTTTCAGGGCGTCGGAACAAGTAATAAACCCTTAAAAAAAACTTAAAACTAAAAGCACAGAAATTCTATTTTACATCCACTCAAGGAGTTTGTGTAGGGCGCCACCCGCCTTTCTTTTTTTTCTTTTTGTAATTTTACAAGTCTAAAAGAATTACATATTTAAATGTCTAAAAAACTACACGCACTAGTGCCGTTGAAAGAGGGAAAGAACGGTTACTTTTCTTAACATTGTCTCACAAAGTTCAGGAGCAAAATTAAAACTCTAGGGGGCTTTCTCCAGCTCTAGATAGATCGGCAAATCAGCCTGTTGATGCAAATTTTAGTTTCACATTTCCAGCTCGCACGCAAAACGAAGCAGGCTGAGTAATATTTAATAATTGGAAGGAAAATCACCTTACCATCTCACAAAGCTTTCTCAGGTTACATGCCTCGTAACTTCTTACCCATAACATCTCAACCAGACACAATCTATAATGTGGTGCCCATAAAAGCAACGTACAAAAACACACCTAACTGTCTCGATGCACCGGTCTATCTCCACAAGATATAAAATAACGTACAGCAGAAACATAGGTCCGCACTCCGCAGAGTCCCGAAACGTAGCCGTTCTCATACTAGCGTTCCCCCTTGTCCCCACACAGCGGTGTTCGCGCTGGTGCACTAAAGGTCCAGTGGTCGCACAAATTATCAAAGATTTACAAGTTAGTAAAGTCGGTTCTAGAATTTTTAAGGTTGACCTCAAACCAAATTAGGCAATTAGCATTAAACAAAACGCAAGTTAATTATATCTAAAAATGGACCGTTACAAACTACACTATTGCAACCATATTAGTTTGATAGTAAGTAGTACCTTAAAGACAGTGGGATTTACTTATCGAAACAGTAAAGAATTCAAAAATACAAAAACAGTATTAACATTATACTAGTTTTGCTCGTAGCAAATTAAATTATTGTGCTGTCATATGCTCTCCTTATTACAATAAATATATCTCTAAAATCGTAATTCAAAAAAAAGGAGCATGGGATATATCCAATCTACATCAGTTACAATGATTTATTAGGAAAATATAAATTAATATCTTTACAAAAGAGACGAATTATAATAGAACTAATGTTTCTGTATAAAATCTGCAACAATTTAACTGACTGTATCTACCTACTATATGAAATATACTTTAAAGTGCCTGAGAAGAGAACTAGAAAAATCCTAACATTTCATATAAACTTTCCTAGAACAAACTACTTAGACACACTCTCTAGGGCCTAGTGCTGTTGTAGTGTTTGAATAAATAATAAATAATAATGTCTAGGCAGGCTAAGACATCTGATCGATAAGTTAATAATTGGTGGAACAAAGACACAATTAATTATGAACTTGTGTCTTAGCTTCATTGACCAGCTAATTTATCACTTGATTCAGTGGTGTCGTAATATGTATGCAATTATATTTTTGACATTATATTAATAGCTGCATGAATCACATAAGTTGAGAATTATCTTTCAGCATTGACAAGTACTCAGTGGCGGCCGGTGAAATTTAGGGTATGCCCTATTTCAGTGGTGGAATATATAAAAAATATTGTTCTTCAGTACACGCCTCTGCTAAAAATTAAAGTTGACCTTCAATTTATTTCATACAGCTTGTAATTGTTAAGTATGCGCAAGGATTTAAACAACAAAGTATTTCGAATTGCGAAGGTGATTTTCATCTCAGTATCAAAAAAAAAATTACGATGGATGTCCTAAAGGCATATCAGAGTTTATGTAAGGACATATTGGGACATTCTCTGAGATATTTATGTTATCTTATTAAGTATTAACATTGGACTGGGAATCCTGAAATGTGCTGTCAACGATTCTAGCCTGGCACGAGTTTGGTTGCGCAGTGGTCTAAACTCCGCCTTTTTTACTGCAGAGCGGCTTGGTTCGTCTCTGTCCTACACTACTTAATATTTCTTTTTTTTTTGCGCCGCCAAGTGTCAATCTACAATCGTTTAGTAGTACATCTGGGTATTCTAGAATATCCTTATTATGATAATTCCGGGTTAAAAGAGATTGGGATATACAAGGAAACAATTTAAACCAGCGTCTAATTAAAATTATTTTGTAAATATACAAGACCTCATTTTTCATGTTTGGAAACCTTTTTGATTCCCAAAAATGTTTTCCCGCTGGTTATTTCTTTTACAAAAAAATGATTTGATGTAATTGCGTAATTATTTTAACACTAAATGCGTTTCACATTGTACATAGAGATTATTTGATTTAAGTGGGCCACAGACTATTTTAAATACATCGTTAACATTACCACAGAAACAAATTTTTTTCAATAAAAAAATTTATTTTATTTTTAATTTTATTTTGAAAATACAAAATTTTAATGAAAAGGCCTATTATAAATCTGTGAAAAAACAAATAAATTGAAAAATGTCAATCACTCGGAACCTTTTCCGCAACTATTAAAACAAAAGAATTACAAGATGTGCGGAAAAGGTTCGGAATGAAAGTTAATTGCAATATTATAGAGAACAATACTGTGATTTAATTTTTTTTTGTTTTTTTGTTTGGTGTGCCCTCTGTAGGTCCATTTGGAATATATTTTCAATTATATTTTGATACGTTTTTTTTTAAAGAGAATTTCAAGAAAAGTTTAATCCAATCTAAGGGAAAAATAATATCAAAGTTCTAAAATAAAAATACAATTTAGATATTTCAACTTTTGAACCATTGCCTCATATTTGAATACGTGATTAAAATTTTAGGTAGTCAAAATGACATGATGTTAAAAAATTGTACATGTAGTTTAAAAATATCACAACATCGTATTACTGTTTTTCTGTACTGTTTTTCTGCCAACCCTCTATGTTGGCCGAATGTGTCAATAATCGATGTTGGGATTCATGGAATCAAGAACAGAGCATCAATGTCGTAAACGGGGCTGTTCGAAAAACCATTGAACGTGAAGAACGCGTGAAACTTTTCTGGTTCTGATTATTTTCTAATATGATATGTTTGTAATTTTAAGGCAGGTCTGCAACTTACGTCTATTTGGATTCCAATTACCATATTCAGTGGTTGTGTGGAAAATTGCTACTAAAATTAATATAGTGATGATTTCCTTGTCCATCCTCAATTACCTACAACAGAAAATATAATACTGGAATCGTACTATAAACTAATGAATTTTTACTCTACCAATTTTTTCGTTATTAAGGTCATATTTGTATTTACTCGAATAATATTTATTGCAGCTGTGAGTCAAACTAAGGGGAAGTCGTTTGTTAAATTATTAAATTAATTGTGCTAGCACTCATTTTGTTATATCATGATAACTATTAGGCATGTCAGGAAAATACAAAAGTTATCTAATTGAGACTGGAAACGATCGGATATCAACATAACGATAGGTATGTTAAGTTGATTTGATCATGCATTGAGGGAAATCGACCAAATAAAATGTTTTGCTAAGATGATCTGCATTATCATAAGTATTTTTTTTCTTAAGACTACATTACCATCATCTAAGTATAAGAAAAACCATTTTGTTAACGAGCTTTTGCAACCTTAAATCTTTGGCTAATTATCCACAGCACTTACTTAAACTAACTCAATTTATTTTTTTTATTTTTTTTTAAGGATAGCTAAGTATTTTCTTATGATAAATCAGTGTCTTTAGTTGAAATTGATTTTTTAGTGATTAAAAAACACATACCGACGGTTAGTAAGCTATCTGTTAACCATAAATCTGCTCTTGCTAATTCGATATTTTGTTTGTAGGCGACGCACGCGTAGACGGTTTCACGCCATTAAGAATATTAGAGGTGACCTACTTCGTGCATTTATAAAATAAAGTGTTATTCGGGTACTCGCAATCCTATTAATTTTCCATAGTGAAAGGTTTTTGTGGAAATGTCTTACAAGTCTTACACATATCCAACTACTCAGCGTACTAAATTGTTTCTTGCAAATCTTATTCAGTATATAGCTTAGCCCACCCGGGTTAGAGGTCGAAGCTCTTGGTACCTGCTTTGTAGGTCACTATCTGTCACTAAGACATCAGTGATTACTAACTGGTAGTAGCACTGACCACCGGAGGGATCTACTTATCACTCACTAGGTCTGTTTTGCTTAGTCTGCTTTAGTCTAGCCTGGTTTGCTATTATTATTTTCTTTTCCATTACTTATGGCATACTAACGAGAACATAAAAAGTTCTAAACTGGTCTATGTCTAGTGAGGAATTAACAAATGATCTTAGCTACCACACAAGATTTGCAGGTTTATTTCAATGCAGATCGGGGCTTTTGCCTGCTGAGTAGTTGTTTCCTGCAAATCTTATTCAGTAGTTTAGCTCATCCGGGTTAGACGTCGAAGCTTTTGGTACCTGCTTTGTAGGTCGCTATCAGTCACTAAGACATCAGTAATGTCTGATTGGTAGTAGCACTGACCATTAGAGGGATCCACTTATCACTGACTATGATTGTTTATTAAAGTTTTGAATGAATCTGTCACATAGGAAGCACATGAAGTTAAGTAATTAATTCCTCTATAAATTACAGCCATTTATTAAACTAAGAAGCGTAACCGGAGTGTCCACGACGGCCATTTGGATAAAAAAAATATATTTGATGTTAAAGTGGCATGCAACAAGAGGTGAATATTTAGTGCTAGTTTTGCCGATGCCCAACGTAATGAATAATGAATCGACCATAACTATACGGCCCTGCTTCTCTTTATCTAATACTTATTCTAAATTTTAGAGGGTTACTTTTTGTAACGAGTTTGAGTAAAATTTCTCTTATTAATCAACCGAATAATTTATCTAATAGAAAAGGCATTTTTAACACAGGAATCGTTAAATTGAGTTAAGAGTTAAGTTAAATAATTTACTACACTTGTGTCAGTAGGTGTCTATGTTTACACTATAGCATGCTCCGTTCTAATGTAATTAGGTTTTTTAAAATTAATGATATAACAAAAAAATATATATATAAAAGGCATTAGAATCCGGCCATGTCAATTTATATGGGGTTTATGTGGATCAAACTGGTCGTTCGTTTGATATTAGATACAAAGAACATCTACGCTCCTTTAGACTCCAAAAACCAGATTCAACTTTTTCAAATAATATTTTAGTCACAATTTTCCAAGTTTAAACAATCTCAACATATTACATGTAAAAGAAAAAGCTTTAAACTAAATATACTAGAATCCATAGAATTTTTTAAATAAAACAGTAGTTCCGGAACTTACTTACTGAACGATCAGTTGGATTCATATCATAGTACAATTTTTGAAACATTTAAGTTGTAAACATTTTATCCAAATTTCTGTATTTGTTAGTTTACCTTATTATCTTTATATACATTTTATTTTAATTTTCCAAAGTGATTACTTTTTTTACATTTTAGGCAACTAAACTAAACCCAATAATTGACAACACTGATATATATAATAAATTCTCTATTTAAACATCAGACAGAGCACAGCTGTCTGCAATATTTAATGTATGAATTATTCATAACGCTGTTAAAGCAATTGCTTTAACCAAACAGCCTGGCCAATTGGCCAGACTGTTTGGAACCACAATTCTGTCTACCTTTTACTAGATTTTAAAGCATAGTTAAAGAAACCGTATACAGTGTGTCTGTAAAGTATGGAATAAACTCATTATTTTTTAAACCAAAAATATTTAGAAAAAATCTTCGGACACGTCGATTTTTAATTTCAGTTGCGCACCTTATCCTTAATTTTTTCGTTATAACGTCATCACTGTTTGTGTTATGACGTCATCGATATTTTTTTAAATAAAGAAAAATGTTTATCCCATTGCTCTGTAGATTTTGGTACAACGTGGTTACCGATAATTTTTAAGTATCAACAGTCATCGTGTCTCAAGAGCTTCTGCGTATTTTGTACACATGCGCACATTCCTACGCAGCCCAACCAACCAGCCTTATCAGCGGGTCAGGTGGGCACGTGAATAACATATTAACTAGCCTCGCCTCGCCTCGAGCTTCTCAGTCTGCCGTAAGGGCGGAGATTTACAACACATGACAAGCCTTAAACACGCATTATTGGCATGCGCCTAACTTGGACTGTATTTTATTGCTAAATGACCCACTTACTAGCAGAGATAACTCTCTATTACTAGTCACGCGCAATTTGCAAAAGGTCTTGAGACACGCTGTATGTATGTACCTATGAATATTACATAAACAACTAATATGTGTCAGGTTTCAGGCTTGACATATTCTAAAAAGAGATAAATAACTTTGAAAACGGAAATAGATTCGTTTTCCGAAACGTTAGGGAATTATATTATTTTTTGTCTCATATTACTTGTAAAAAACATTCTCTGACTAATCTTTTGACCTAGTCACAAGCGCTGAAGCTTATTTTTCCAGTAACATACTAGGTAACTAACTATATTTTTTAGATAACGAATTATTATTCATGTGGTAGTAAGTTCCAAAAAAAGAGAAAGAAAAATTAACTTGAAAAACTAGTAGATATATTCTATTAAAATTTACTGATGAGTTATGAGTAATTGTTAATTTTAATTTCTTATGTGAAATTCTAAAGTGTGATAAAAATGTCGTGAATTATCTCTCGAGACGTTAGTTTCTCATATCAGCACCACGTTCTTTGCATAACGTAAAATTAAATCATTACTCAACATTTTTTTCAAAATATTACAGTTTAAACTTGCCATACATACACGTAATACTGTATGAATAAATACCCTCCGTCTGCGGATGGTTTTATCCCCTAAATCCCAAAAAACATTGCATAACAGTTTGTTCGCATTTATTTCGTAAACGGTGCGTCGCATGAAAATTGTCATACAGTTCTGAAAAAATATGTTTATTTAAGTTTGACCCATTCCATAAATTACTGTATGAAAAAAATGGAAATATAAATTATCCAGCCATCAGTTTATCACTTTGAGTTTGATAAATTACGATAATTTATACGGCACACTTTATAAGTTTCAGTGGGTTGTCTCAGTCTTAAACTTCAATGATGATTTCATTCAGCCCACCGTGACATGACATTTTCATTTATTATCTGCATATGATTAAATTATAAACTGTAATACATAGTTAAATGTTAATTACAAAAAAATATCGTATATACTCTACTCGACGTGCGTTTCGCCAACTTAGTTAGTGAAACACGCGTGTTTTGGTATTTCATGGGAAACTACGTCAGTGTTATCTTCATATCAAAGGTTCCAACCCACTCCAGAAATTTTTTTATGAAAAATGAACTCGAAAATTATTCATTGTAGTAGTGCATCAATATGCTTATTGTGACTTCTGTGGGACTTGTTGTTACAAGCGAAATTTTGTATAAAATCAATGCTTATGTACTGTATGTATGTCTCAAAATCCTGAGATGGTCAAAATTCATCATCTGCAAAAAAGGTACTAATGTTAAAAAATAAGCATATACAGTGGCGTCAGTGCAATCGGTGCGTTGCACCGACGGGCCCCAGGGCTGGCGGGCTCCTGTAGTCGTGTGTTTATTCGGAAACAACATTTTTTTTATCCACAAAATATTTATTTTTAAGCAAGACTAAAATAGTAAAAAAGTTAAAAACTGGATACGTTTCGTTGTTACACTGTTAGAAATTTCTACTAGCCATAAATAAAAATTGACTAGCGCCAAAAAGATATCTGCATTAAATAGGCTCCAAATAGACAGCTTTGTAATCGCAACAAAAACAATTTTGTTAAGACGCACTTATTTACCGTTAATAAAAGTTTTTCTAAATGTTTATTTATTACTGTAGGTTGATAACTTTGCTATAAGAAGTCAGAGCCCCATTTTAACTTTAATAGGTTTTTTGTTACAGTTAATAAGCTCATATTTTTTATAGCATTACTACCTTGCAACCAGAAAAAAGCTTTTCGTGCCGCTAATAGATGTAGAATAGATTGTAACCACTTTGTGCAGCTTAAACTGTAAAAATAAAAAATGTTAGTACTAGCGAGCTTATTTGCAGTTGATTTAGCCCCAGATTAATAATACTAGAAGATGAGTAACAAAATATAAAAAGTTCTCCGATTTATCTACATCCCATGAGAGATACGTAAATATTATTGCTGGTTTAATTCCTGTTGGTCAGAATCATGCACACAGCACGAAAAAACTTGATCGATGCCCGATCTATCACTTCTTGATAGCAAATAGTGTTCTGTATGACGTCTGTCATTTTAATCTGTGTTTTAAGAGATTTTAAAGTCTTTTATTTGGGTCTGTGATTAGTAATCGATTTTTAGTTAAGAAAAAAATTATTTATAAATATTTATTGAGAAACAGTGACTAATAAGAGGAAAACCACGGGGTTGTTTATCTTTTCACAGGTAAGTAAACAAAACAAATCAGGGCCGGCATAATGCGAAAGTGTGATAGTGTTGCCAGAGGAAAAAAATAGAACAGTACTGATTTTCAAGACTTTTAATTCAGATCTTTTAATAGTGTGATCACATTTTCTTAAGTGTTCTGAACACACGTAGTGCCACTTGGCATTCCATTTTGAGAGTTTTTAGCTTCTCTTCTCTACAGATTCTCGGGAAATCTGAAAATAAACACATTTTTAATAACAACCTTTTAAATTGAATTAAAAAAATATCATTTAATTTTAAAACATATACAGTTTGTGAGCAACCTTAAGAATGAAATTTCCATTGAAGTTAAAATAAATATTTTTGTTCCGTATTCCCTGATCTCATTTTATTAGCTCTTTGGTAAGTTCTTGAATATAATTTTTCTTTCATTATTATTATCCTAATGTCATGAAATAGGTTTAAATTTTTATTAATATTATTATTTGTACTCATGTCGCGTCAATACTCGGTTTCACAAATCCCTACCTCTCGGCTATTCTACGTGGATGCCGAGGTGACACGAAGAAACACTTCGAATTTTGAATTGACTCTCTCAACACGTGTTCGTGTTTTTCTCGAAAAAATTAATTATCTCGCTCGCCCTTTTCACGGAAATTTTGTGAAAAGTGACTCAGCCTCTCAAGCTTACCAGTGTTCGACTTACATCACACAGAAGCCCCCTACAGTCCGCTGCCACCTACCAGAAATCAGGAACAGGCCCACAACATCAGGCTAACAAAGGTAGGAATAGTGTTAACCGAGGTCGAACATTTTGTTTAATAGCTTTTTTCTTAGTTTTATCTCATATTTTTACTCAAACCCCCCACAATTTTTGTATAAGTACCTTTTTTGATAAAAAGTGGATTTTTTATTGTTCAAATGGAATCAAATGTTGTTGTTTTCTATTTTTTGTAAAGCTATCATTAATTTTAGTTATTTTTGAGCTTTCACACTTTCGCGTTGACGCATTATGCCGACCCTGATCTGTTTTGTTTACTTACCTGTGAAAAGATAAACAACCCCGTGGGTTTTCTCTTTGGCCGCACACAACACATTTATTAGTCATTGTTTCTCAATAAATATTCACTAAATAAATCATTATAACACAAAAACCTTTCACTATGGAAAAATAATAGGATTGGGAGTAACCGAATAACACTTTATTTTATAAATGCATGAAGTAGTTACGGTTTCAGTAAACGTTATATAGAGAACAAATCCTACCTCCTAACAACAAGGGTCAACTCTAATATTCTGGCGTCAAACCGTCTACGCGTGCGTCGCCTACAAACAAAATGTAGAATTAGCAAGCGCAGATTTATGGTTAACAGATAGCTTACTAACTTTAGGTATGTGCTTTTTAACCCCTAAAATGTCATTATCAACTAATGGCACTTATTTACCATAAGAAAATACTTAGTTATCCTTAATAAAAAAAAAACAGAAAAAAATATTTGAGTTAGTTTAAGTAAGTGCTGTTCTTGGGATAATTAGTCAAAGATTTAAGGTTGCAAAAG
Organism: Rhamnusium bicolor; assembly: GCA_029963845.1. Taxonomy (NCBI): domain Eukaryota; kingdom Metazoa; phylum Arthropoda; class Insecta; order Coleoptera; family Cerambycidae; genus Rhamnusium; species Rhamnusium bicolor. Next base: position 13,448 of record JANEYF010004938.1, read on the forward strand.
CTCATTAGCAAAACAGTTTTTTCTTATGATTAGATGATGGTAATGCAGTCTTAAAAAAAATACTTATGATAGTGCAGATCATCTTAGCAAAACATTTTATTTGGTCGATTTCCCTCCAGTGTATTAGACGCATTATGTCATAATTTGATTACGAACAGTAATGGTTGGTTAAGCGAATGATGGGGTTAGTGTGATGAGTGGTGGTGAAAAAAGGTGCCCATACCATATTAGGAAAAGCTGTTAGACAAGAAAATCATCAAGTCTTCGCACCCTAGGTTCATTGTCCACCACATCAATTGAACTTATTATACATTGAAGCTTACGAGAGAACGAAATTTAAGACGGCAATATCTCGGTTTGAAATGCTTCAAAATCTAATTCAATTCAAACAGGTTACTTTATCGTTTCTGAACAAAGTGGTGGAAACAAGATTTATAATTTTATGACTACTAATAAATAAGATATGCAACTAAATGCACTGCGATGCAAATTTCCTATACTTAATCTGTCTGCAGTCCATAAATACATGAGTAATATATTTATACAAAGTGATAGTATATTTAGGTGAAATTAAGTGTGATAAAATAATGACTACTTGTTTCCTAATATTACCACGGATTTAGTCATATGGAAAGCATATCTTATACACACATAACATGTGTAAAATAAATATTTAAATTAAACTGAATTACAATTAAACAAAGTTCACTCGTCATCGAAACTCAAAATCACTTTTTCGAACGAGTAGAACTGCTGCTATTGTTATGAACGCATTCTTGCAGGATTTTTGGAACATACACTTATAAGTATCTACGCAGTCCATGTAACGATCCGTTTTTTGAGATGGACAATTCGGACTACATTCCGCGTAAACTGTATGGATACCATTTGAGTTATAAGCTAAATTCCAAATTCGAATAGAATAACTTCAATAAACCTTATTGTACTATGTAGTGCGACGATACTGTGCGGTCGGACAGAATTGGTTACTGCTAGGCTCCGTCGCGAGCACAGAAGAAAAACTGGATGTGTGCTTTTTAGCGGGAGAACATCAAAACTAAGGACTAGCGGCACGGAAAGTCGCTGTGTGTAAAATCCTGATTATCTGAGATCGTGTTTTTGAATTGCTAACTTTGTAAGTTAGTAAAGCGTACAAAAGGTGATGCTGATTTATGAAAACGGCCAATGTAGTTGAAGTTCTGTAAGGCCAAGGCTGTAAGCTGAGCTCAGGAGTAATGAGTAAGAATGTTTCATTATATTGACGTCTCGACAGACTTTGAGTGCCTCCCGAGTGAACAATGCATTTTTATAGGATTTGCAAATCCGCCCAGCGCACAGTGGACGAAAACGCCAAAAAGCTGGCCAAAATTAAAAAATTAAGATTTTTTTTTTGAAATGGAAACGTTTTAAATCGTTGTAGTGGTACCCCTAACATTAGAAACGACCGTTAATACCGGTCCGGGTTCACTACCTGAGCGAGGAAATTACTTATTGTGCGACCGTGCAGCGCGTCACTTGGCAGCTCACAACGCTTCAAAAATCGATAAATTTTGTCTGCAGCGTAAAAATTCTCAAGGTGCAGTTTTCTGTGTCATAAAAATGGATTCTGCATCAGAAAGTAAGTACAATTAAAATATCTCAGTATCAGATCAGTTTATTTATATGGTAATTAGTAAATAATTATCAAAGTGAAGTGCATTTTTGTACATGCAACGATTCATAAACTCCACAAAAAAAGCCATAAGTTACGCGGTTGGTGATGGTTGGTCTTGAAACTTATTGGAATGTGTTCAATGAACATTTTTTCGAAAGTGTATAAAAAATTAGCTGCATCTTTTTGCATCTTTGCGAGATATTGACCAAATTGTGCGCGAATGCACGGATGCATGCACATTCGTGCACCATAAAGTGGGCTCCTTTTGAATGCGTTCTCATGAGGACGATGAATGTAATTCAGATAGTAATTGAATAAAATTAATTTTCAAAGTCATTACACATTTTTATTCCATTCCCCAGATCCTAATTTTCCCGAAACAAATGAAACACATGAATTCGCTTCAATTCAATAATAATTTTTGAACTATGTATATATTTTTACCGTATTTTTTTTTTGAAATTCTATATGGGATTCTTCATCAGCGACCCAAAAAAACTGTATACAAAGTTTTGTAAAAATGCAGCGATAATTGGCGATTTTTGGTATGTTTTGGGGGATTTCATGGCCGCCATTTTGTTTTTTTCAATATTCAACTTCGGATTCTTGATCAGCGACACAAAAAACCCTGTATGCACAATTTCAGTAAAATAGCTCAATGCCTTTATATTTTGGCCAGCTTTTCGGCGGTTTCGTCCACTGTGCAGCGCCTTTAAACTGAATGTGTTTAACGTACTTTACATGCATTTGTGGTTAATATTGTTGACCGCTTAAATAACTACCTATCTCTCATCTTTTAAAGGTAGTTGTTTGTTAGATACGGAGAATTACTGTATATTTTAAATTAAAAAAAATTGTGGCTCCCAATAACAACTAATTAAGTTGATTTGAAATTTTTGTATGAATTGAATTGGCGATTGCCGTATATGTCTTTGTTTTTTTGATTTATTTAGTTTTAAATTTTATTTGAGTCATAAATCTTGCTTATTTTGAATAACTGTATTTTGCTGTTATTTTTTGTTTCATTCATTAAAATTTGTTTTAACTTTTTAACGATAATGGTGAACCCTGTTATACCCCACCTATTTTTCTTGCATGTACACACCTTAGTTCCATAATCTGTAATGCTGAAATCCCTTGGGTTAGTTGAATTATCAGTTAAAAAAATATTTAACCTTTTATGCACCCACAAGAAGTTAAAACTGTTAGTTTTTCTTGAAAATTACCTCCATTTTTGTCCAAATATCAACAAACATTTTTTAGTAGGTACTGTTTCAAAGTTCTTTCACAATAAGGGAAAAACTAAATGAGCTATGACAATATTTCCATTTCTCTCTTATAGCACAACTGAAATCTAAACGGTGGTGGTATTCTTCGCACCTTTGTAGAGTATTAAGTCACTGTCCTATAAATTATTTAAAAAAAATTTTAAATAAACCTCTGCGCGAAAAGAATTAGTCACGTTGGCTGGTAAAATTTAGGTTGTCTTAGTATTGGTGCATAGGATCCAAGCGATACTTTAAGGCAAACTATCAAGACTGATAGAAGAAGTTTTGTAGAGAAAAAATTATGTATAAAATTTGCAAAAGCAAAAATGGTATAGGCTATTTTTCTAGCCAATTTGTAAAATAATTGCAAAACATCTTTTTTCAGAATCAGGTTAAAGTATATCACCAGATTTCAAATTTCATAAAAAATATTGCTTTTTTATAAAGTTACACCTTCTTGAAATTTGTATAGTGAAAAATGAATCTAAAATAAAATTTCAAAGCGGTATAAATTTATAAAAAAAGCCAAATTTTTAGATGAAATTTAAATTTTTCGCGATACACTTTCCACCTGTTTCTGAAAAAAAATATTTTGCAAATATTTTACAAGTTGTCCAAAAAATAACATGGGGGCACACAATTTTTGCAACTCTTTTTCACAAATTTCAATCACAATTTTATCTCTACAAAATTTAGTCTTGATAGTCATGCCTTAAATTATAGCTTGCGTCCCATGCTCCAATACTAAGATACAACTTAATCTAAATTTCACCAGCCGCCACTGAGTCATTGTTTGGTTTTTGAAAAATGTTTTTGCATACCATTTTGTTAATGGCATTAGGATAAAATCCATACCGTTGTATAAAATCTGTGGCCAGGTGCAAGTTACTATTCAAACTGCAATGATACTATTTGTTTCTAATCCAGTTGAAATATAATTTATCAAAACAAAGCATTTGCATTAACATTAAAACATAATGATATATCTACATGTTGTTAATAATGTTAATTATCTAATATATCTTTAATCGAAGTGTTTTAACGAGCCTAACATAAGAAGGGTCATCGACATTGTAATTAATTATACAGAAGTTGTGACCTATTTCATTCTATATGTACCTATATGTTTCATGTGGGCAATAACATCAGATAAATACTTATTTTAGTTTCAGACGCCAACTATTTTTTTGTGGACTGGATGCTAGAAAATTTTAAGTTTTCCCAGTAAACACGGATAAGGCCATTGGTTGGTTTTAGGTTGGAAATGTTGGATTTTCAATGGTATATCTATTTAACGTTGACGAGTTTGTTCCATCATTACTCTTGAGCTCTCTTGGCAACGCCAATTGCCTTTCCTTCAGCATTTGTTTATATTTGATTGTGTCGCCATTTTATTTCAAGATCAAGAAATAGTTTAAAGTTAATTTGGTGGTTTTGTGTTTGTTGTTGTTGAATCAATTAATTTAGAGGTCGAAAATACCCTAAATATGAAGTTTGAAAAAAATTCAATTATCAAACCCATACTAACAGAAACTGATTAAACTGAACATTCTATCTTCTATATATTATTATCATTATCATCATTCACTCATTTGCTGGACTATTAATAAGCATTTATTTGTAATCTGATATTTTTCTTTGCTGACATCAACTTATAGTTTTTGATAAATAATATCTCTTTGTTAAAAATAATATGCAAAATTTTCAAATATTAAGGGAACTCGAGAATTACAATAATATAAATACGAAAGTATTTGAAGACGTAGAAACTACAAAAAATTTATGCTGCGAAGCAGCAACAAGAACTTATCTATCATTCAGCAAAACATAAGAAGCGTGGCAAAAAATGTTAATGCATTTCTAGGGTTTTGTGTGGAACAGACGCAAATAATTTTAATATACAAAGGTATAAACAATATTATAATAAAGGATGCTACAACCGAAATGATGGTTGTTTAATTTATATTAAATCGTCACTAAATTTTCAATGTAAAAACACAATTTGCAATGGAATAAGTTTTACCAGAATAAATATATCAGAAAAAAAAATAACTCCTATGGTATAACTGCTATATACAGATCCCCGAAGTCACCTTGTGAAATATTTGTCGATGATCTCTATAACTCTCTGAGGGATTTCAATTGTCAATATGAAATGTTAATTGGTGATATAAATATATATATATATATATATATATATATATATATATATATATATATATATATATATATATATATATGTATATTTTAGAAGATCCGTTAAATGAAAATAGCTCTAGATATCTCAATACTATGGCCGAATATGGATATATATCAAACATAAACACATACCAGAATTGAGGGGCAATCAAAATCCTGCATAGACCATATTTTCGTAAGAAACAATAACAGCAACACAAGCGTATTTCCCTTTGTAATCCACACCAGTATCACCGATCATTTTCCGGCAGGCTTAGTTATTGAAACTGATAGACAGCAAACTAAATTAAATTTAACAAAAATAATTAAAACTGTAAATTATGTAGGACTTTTAAAACAAATATCAAATGAAAAATGGTTAAAAGTATATGAAACTAAAGATCTAGACACTGCTGTTGAAAAGTTATATACAATTCTGACAGACCTTGTAGATCTGTTTACGGTAACTAAAGTTACCGTGATATGCGCTACCAAGAGGAAGGAGTCGATTACATGGGTATTATTAAATCAGTTAAAGAAAGAGATAAATTAAGTAGATTATGTGCTAAGAACCCTCTGAATTTACAATTAAAAAAATATATAAAGCGTATAGGAATAACTTGAATAATTTAATTAAACAAGCCAAACAAATTTATTATCAAAATAAAATTTCTGAAGATAAGGACTCACCCCAAAAAAATGTGGTCTATTTTAAAAGAAGTATCGGGGTTACAAAAAACAACAGATAATGAAATTATAATTCATAATATGGAAAACTCTAATAAGTTTTTTACAAATATATCAGAGGAAATAGCTAACAATTTAAAACAATTTAATTTATATAAAAAGCTTAATAAAATGCATGACAACATTATTCCAATAAATAATACTATGTTTTTAACACTAACAAATAAAACTGAAATTATCTCATACATTGAGAAGCTTAAAAATAATAAAGCCCCAGGACCGGATAAACTCACAGTTCATATGGTTAAACACATTAAAGAATTTATTGCAGAACCGCTTACCTGCATAACTAATTTATGTTTCATGTATGGTGTATTTCCAAAAAAATTTAGAGTCGCAGAAGTCAAACCAATTCATAAAGGTGGAGACAAAAACTCATACACAAACTACCGACCTATTTCACTAATATCAAATTTCGCTAAAATATTAGAGTACTGCATTAAATATCACATTTTAAGCTTCCTCAATCAAAACAAAATACTTAATAACAAACAATATTAGAGTACTGCATTAAAAATCGCATATTAAGTTTCCTCAATCAAAACAAAATACAAACAATATGGTTTTCGGGAGAAAATGGGCATCAATGAGGCAATAGGTACTAGATTTGACAAATGTAATAAATACTTCTATTAATGAGTCAAAAAATGCCTTGCAATATTTTTAGATCTAAGAAAAGCCTTCGATACTGTGGATTGATAAATTGCAATTATTATGTTTTAGAGGTATTCCTTTAATGCTCTTGGAAAGCAATATTAGTCTTCGACAATAGTATGCATCTGTAAATGGTAGTGATAGTAGCAGACTCTATATTAAGTTTGGTGTTCCGCAAGGGACCATACTAGGTCCCATATTGTTCTCCTCTATATAAACGACTTATTAAGTATTGCCAATGAAAAATCTAATATAATATCCTACGCTGACGATACTGCTGATGATTAGTGCTGAATCATGGGAAGAGGCAAAAAAACACTGCGGAAGAGTATATGATTAAAATATCAAAATAGCTATGTATGAATTTGTTGCAACTCAATCTTGATAAAACTAATTTTCTAACATTTGCGTGATACAATTCGAATATCCCTGATATATTTACAATAAAAGCTCATTCCGCCAATTGTGTTACATATAATAATGATCCATGTCACCAAAAAATTGTAAGAGTAAATCAAGCCAAATATCTAGGTGTTTTCATTGACCATAACCTTAAATGGGATGTTCATTCCAAAGAACTGACCAAAAGAGTAAGAAAATTAATCTATAACTTCAAACAATTAAAACAAATTTTAGATTTCAGAGCCCTAAATAATGTATATTTTGCGCTTGTACGATCTCTATTACAATATGGAATTGTTGAATGGAGTGGGTTATCTGAAATTCACCTAGAGCTATTGGTTACTATACAAAAATGTATTCTTAAAATAATATTAAATAAAAGTATACTATATCCATCTGAACTAGTTTATAAAGAATCAAATGTTCAACATATTCGTCTCTTATATCTTCAAGCTACTTTAATATCTGCATATAAAACATTATATCTATGCAAAAATTGAGCATCAATATAACACTCGAGTTATGATATAACAACCTTATGTAATACAAAAACATATCAAATCCTAGTACAAAAAATGTTTCCTTTATATTACTCCTAAAATACTAAATCTTCTGCCCGTTGAATTAAGAAATGCTAATAATATCAACAACATACAAAAGAATGGATTAATTGCAATTTATGCCTCGTGAAAAATAATCTTTTTATTTTCTTGGTTTTCCTTATTAAAAGAAAATAAATAATTAAAAAAAACTTATGATGTTTTTTGTATGTATGTGAATGTAAGAAATTATGAAACTACGTTAATGTATTAATTAACTTACTCAAGTACATATAATTGTAAAAAATTATCTTCATCCATTTATATCAATGTTATTTGTATAAACTTCATTCAAGGGCACACGCAACCCTCTGGGGTATTGTGCAGTATTGTCTAAAAACAGTACTTAAACAATTTTAGTAAATAATTTTTGTCTTTAATCTTATTCTAGATATTGTTCATTTTCAATGGTAATTCATTATGTACTAAGGTTATTTTTTCTCAATCAATAAACATTATTCTTATTCTTATTCTTATTGTTTTATTGTATTTCACTAATGTCTAGCTTTTGAAACAAGTTAATATTTAGTTAATTGTTAGCGCTTTTTAGTGCCTTTCGAACTTTTTCTATACTAATCGAGAAAATCTAAGCAGGAAGTTGTCGAGCATTTCGGAAATACGAATGTTTAGATTTTGACACAAATTAAGTACTTTTTTGGTAATTGTTAGTGCTCTATTATTTTCCTCAATATGTCTCACAGTTAACGAGAAAAATAATCAAACGTGATTAATTAACGTGATTTGGTGAACACTTCGGAAGGATTAACATTAAAATTTTGAAACGTTAGTGCTTCTTCAGTGCGTTTCGATTTTTTCCGTACGAAGTCCGGTTTTTGAGAAAATTGAGAAGCTTATAACGAATTAATTTCTTTCTTCGCTATTTTGACTTACTTTATTCATTCAAACAAAACGACAACAAAAAAAATACATACATATATTTAAAATATAAAACACAAGAGGGTCAGGGCGTGTTTAGCAAGTAATAAACTAGGTACATACATGAGTTCAAACTTCAGAAAATATTAACATTATTTCACTTAACAAGTTTGTTTTAGAGCGCCACCCACCTTTCTTTTTTCGTTTTATATAAAAGTCTAGGAAAGTTACATATTTTAAACGCCTAAAAAACTACACGCACTAGTGCCGTTGAAAGGGGGAAAGAACGGTTACTTTTCATAAAATTGTCTCGCACAGTTCAAGAGCAAAATTAAAATTCTAGGGGGCTTTCTCCACCTCTAGATAGATAGGCAAATCAGCCTGTTGATGCAAATTTTAGTTTTCAAATTTCCAGCTCGCACTCAAAACGAAGCCGGCTGTTTAATACTTAATAGGTACCTATTTTAACAATAATTGGAAGGAAGATAACCTTACCATCTCACATAGCTTTCTTAGGTTACATGCCTCGTAACTTCTTAACCATAACAGCTCAACCAGACACAATCTATAATGTAGTGCCCATAAAAGTAACGTACAAAAACACAGCTAACTGATTCGATGCACCGGTCTTGTCTAAAACGTAACAGTAAAGGTAACAGGCAACAAAACACACCCGCTCAGTGCTGATGCTTCCGAGCGTCTCCTCAAAACCTAGCCGTCCTAGTAACAGCGTTCCCCCCTTGTCTCCACACACCGCAGTGTTCTCACTGGTGCACTAAAGGTCCAGTGGTCGCTTGCATTATATCAAGGATTTACAAATTATTTAGGTCGGTTCTAGAATTTTTAAGGTTGACCTCAAACCAATTTATGCAATTAGCATTAATTGAAAAGCAAGTTAATTATATCTAAAAATTGACCGTTACAAGCTGGCGAAAACTTCAGAAGGACTTTATTAAAATAATGGAAGGGCAAAAACTAGCCCACTCTTAGAAAAATGTACTGATTGTTGATAGTCTGTTTCTTGGCAATTTCATGATGCATTGACCGAAAAATTACGAGCCATCGGTCAAGTGATTTTTGCTCAATATCACTCGTGAAATTGCTCAAAGCAATAAACTCTCACAATTAGTAAATTCTGCCAGAAAAAATTATATTTGTGTTAACCAAATGAAGTAGTATAACTAGCAAGGAAACGTCCTAATGTCAGTCAATTCGTTACCATTTTTTTCTCTCACCCTAAATGGGTGAGCCGGAAGAAAATTTGTTTCAGCATAACTGGCAGATAATAAAAATTTTTAGCAGAAAAAAATGTAAATAATAGATATACCTTCATGAAAACAAAATTGAGGCGATCATATCAACAATAAAAAATTATGGGAAAATTTATCTAGGGGTGGGATAGTTTTTGCCTTTATTACCATTATTCTAATAGAGTTGATGTGAACATCAAAGAGTGCTTCCGAAGTGTTCGTCAACTCCGCGCTTACAATTTTTCTTAATTTTCTCCAAAACCGGAAGTCGTACGGAGAAAATTCGAAAAGCGCTAAGGAGCACTAATAAAACACTAATTTTTCAAAAACTTAGATGTTAGTGCTTGAGATTCACGATAACTAAGAGATCGTTTTTTTTTCTTAAACTATAAATATTTAAGAAACAAGTCAGAAAGCACTAATGAGGCACTAATTTTTCATCTTATGACAATATAGTATATATATATACATATACATATATATATATATATATATATATATATATATATATATATATATATATATATATATATATATATATATATATATATATATATATATATATATATATATATATATATATATATATATATATATATATATATATATATATATATATATATATATATATATATATTTGCCCGCTGAGTAGTTGTTTCCTTCAAATCATATTTAATACATTAGTTTAGTCCACCTGGGCTAGGGGTCGCCGCTCTCGGTACTTGCTGTGATGCAAGTCGCTATCCGCCACAGAGACATCTAGGATGTCGGTCGGATAGTAGCATTCAGCCCATATGAGAAGTTTCATACCTCTCACCACTATTCACTTCACCTTAGTTAGTATATAACTAGCAGGTTGGCCACTATCATTTGTCTGTTCCATAACCTATGGCATACTGAAGAGAACAAATAAGTTCGGAATCGATCTATGTCTGATTAGGAATTGACAAATGATATTGGCTATCGATCTATCATGATTTGAAGGTGTAATTCAATGCAGGTCGGGGTATTTGTCCGCTGAGTAGTTGTTTCCTTCAAATCATATTTATATATATATATATATATATATATATATATATATATATATATATATATATATATATATATATATATATATATATATATATATATAAAAGTTGTTCACAAGCGTAAAGTAAGCGATTTTTTTTCACTTTCTAAGGAACTAAGCAAGGGAAAAAATGGAAAAGCACAAAGAAGCAATAGCGATTGTGAAAATCTTAACGTTATTTCCGACGTGCTCGCCAATTACAGGGACCTGCCAATACATTGCCATGTTTGTAGCCTGGCATTATTACTTGGATACAGTGGCGGATTCAGAGGGTGGCTCACAGGCACGTGCCCTCCTATCGTTTATTTAACATACAAACTATCATTAAGAAGTTATATTACTATATTTAATTTCAGTTTGGCGCATATATGATTTTAGTACCACGAACATTTGGAGATAGCGCTACAATAGTGTTTTAGCGTTTAATATGTAAGATTACACTTCCTGTCTGGACTGCTTTTAGAAAGGATTACACAGTATACGAAAGTCTTTGAAAATCGTTCAAGAAAGGTCAACTTCCCGTAGGCCACTTACTCGTTTGCGTTCTAAAATGATTTATTAATTCGCCAAACTGCCCATAATCGCCACACTCTAAACTGCAGTGAAAATTGCCTCGCATGATTTTATAAACTAAGCTTTAAGGCGACGTTAACATGCCCTCGTCGCGTCGCCAGGATTACCAATATAACACTTTAAATCGCAGTTAACATTTTTCTATTGATGAGAACCAATGGAATGAAAATAAATGGTTCATTTTAAACGCAATATAGATTTAATATGTACAATTACAAGCAAAAAATTTTTTTTGGGTTGTAATTATCTGCTATGTATTTTATAGCGTTTTACAAGGTGAATAATTTAAGTTGCCATGTATAATATTAATTTGTTAAGTAGTTTTTGCAAGTATATACAAGGTGTTTCGCCAGAAAATGCATCGATCGATATAGGGAAAAGCACGAACCAGAAAATTTTGAAAATTTAGGGAATTACTAATGGCAGTGTGGTCAACCCAACTAAAATAATTACAAGCATCTGGCACTTATGGTTATAAAAGAAGTCGATACCAACTTGCTTATTTTAAATAGAATGCCCTATATATTTTGGGGTTCTCGAAAAGAGCATAAAATTCTGAGTCAAAAATACCCTATGCTTAAACCCAGCCGTTTCAGAGATATTTGATATTTTAAAAAAATTTGGTGTAATGATTTACAATAACCTTTATAACTTTCTTCGTGTAAAAGATACTCATTTGCTCTTTGGCATGCACAAAGACCATAGGTGAGCTACGCTCTACACTTTAAAGAAATTCAATAATAGTATACCAAGTGTTCCATTTTGACGTTACATTTTGTAAATTTCAAACTGCGAAAACTTGCTTAAGTCAAATGGAACACCCTGTATTTTTTACATCAACTTATGTATAATTCAATTCCCTTTTTTCTGATTGTGGGGGTTTCAGTTACAACTTTTTGAAATATTTGCGATCTTCTTAGAAATTAAAGAATTTTTAGTAAAAAATTTTATCAAATTAATCATGATTAGAAACAATAAATTTCACCTGTTTTCGTTACAAATGGTTCAATGATTAAAAAGAAACAGATTTCCTAAGAAGGCGTACAATAATAAAAGGTATTGACGACTTGTGGCAGGTTGATTTAGCTGAAATGGGTAATTATGCTAGAGAAAACTGTAAAAATAGATATATATTGGTTGTCATCGATTGTTTTTCAAAGTTCGTATGGGCGAAACCTATAAAAAGCAAGGATAGTTACGACGTTACACAGGCAATGGAGGAAATTTTTAAGGAGAGTAAGAGAACATGTAAAAATTTTTGTTCAGATCAGGGTACTGAATTTTATAATGTTCATTTTAAAAACTTGATGAAAAAAGTATAAAAGTTAACCATTATAGTACATATAGTACAAAAAAAGCTGCTATAGTTGAAAGAGTCATAAGAACATTAAAGGAAAGATTATATAAGTATTTTAGTTTAAACGGTTCATACAGATGGATAGACATACTTTCAGATATTGTTAAAGACTATAATAATCGTCGACACCGAACAATCGGAATGAAACCCTGCGATATAACTAAAAGTAATGAAAAGAAAATTTTAAATTCTGTCTACAAGCACATTAAGTTGGCATCACCGCGACGCTACAAGGTTGGCGACATTGTACGTATCAGTAAGAACAAGCATGTTTTTAAAAAAGGATACACGCCTAACTGGACAACCGAATTATTTAAAATAGTAAAAGTACTAATTACTAACCCTACCACATATTTACTGGAAGATATGCAAGGCACACCGATTAGTGAAGGTTTCTACGAGGAAGAATTGCAAAAGACAAAAAATGCTGACGTATACCTCGTAGAGAGAGTTTTACGTAGACGTGGTAAGAAGGTTTACGTGAAATGGTTGGGCCTGGACTCATCGAACAACAGCTGGATTGATTCGGATAACATTCTTTAATCTGTATCGATTTACATGTATTTCAAATGGGAAAAATGCACCACCACTCCAATACCACGAAATTACATTATTTCTTATGGAAAATAGACACGAATTCCATCAGATAAAGGGGCCTTTTTTATAGTACCTGTTGCTTTCTTTGGTTCGATTCGAGATATAAAAGGAACAACATGATAGATGATAATCAGTTAGTTATTAATCTTTGTGTGTTCGAGAGCTGCAAATCCCGTTCACCAAGTCCTACCTTTTCATCAGAGGATTCCGGTTATTGGGAAGAAGTTGATAGAATTAGTGAACAATATCGGAGTAGCCGCACAGCACGAGGAACGATATATTTATGAGGATGCTATAAACATTAAAAATTCTACATACAAGATAGTTACGGGATTTAGTAGTGCAAGAGGTTATGTACCAGCAATAAGGATAATATTTAATACATTACAAGTGTTTACGAAACCTGACAACATTTCTTTCAATAAAGAAGATTGGGATGATTTCATAACTTACCTTCAACAATTCACTACCAATTACTTTGATAACAAAGTAGATTTTTGAAGAAGAAGAAGAGGAAGAAGAAATTCAGTTCTGTGAATATTCCATACTAAAGTATTTTCTTGGTAATAAGATGTTGAAAGTGACCAATGGTTTTTCTACATTTTATTTCTCTGAAGAAACTGTTCGCGAAATAATAAATATTAATAATAACTTAATATCGTCTCGTTTGGACTTATTACATAGTTTAAGTTTTAATCATTTTTATAATAATTTTCTGAATGTTACTAATAATTTTCTGAATGTTACTAATAATATTTTAAGTGAATCTAATTATGAATTACCTCCATATACTGTTATGTTAAATTTATGTGACTTGTATCGAGATAACATTCAAACATATTGTATGTCTAATAAGGTCTGTAGGCGACGATTCTTATTTTGGGAAATATTGTATGGTCAGATGAAGCTAAATTTGCAAAAATGGACTTTTTAATCGACACAATTCGCATTATTGGAGTGACTCGAATCCTCATGTGTTCAGGGAGCGAAATTTTCAAGAAAGTTGGCAGTTTAATGTTTACTGTGCTATAAGAAACGATGTGGAGGCATTAGAATTTTATCAGGAAAATTTAAACAGTAAGTTATAAAGATTTCTTCCTCTGCTAATATGTATAGTTAATTTTTTTTGTTTTTGTTTTCTTTTAGATGAAAAATATCTAACTATTTTGCAAAATTTAAATAATAACTATTTAGAAAATTTACTTCTCGCCGAACATAGAAACAATTTTTATCAGCACGACGGTGCTCCCCACATAACGTGTATTTGATAAATAATTTTTTACAAGAAACTTTTTACGATCAATGGATCGCCAATAATGAACTTTTCCTATGGCTTCCTCGCTCGCCCGATTTATCAATTTTAGATTATTTTATTTGGGGAACTTTTAAAAATAAAGTTTATGAGAGCCCATTAACAACTATTGAAGACTGTATGCAGAGAGTAAGAAATGCATTTAAAAACTTATCACAGGATTCAATTACAAGAGATACCCATGAAGAACTTATCCGAAGGTGCGAAAAATGTGTGGAGGTTCGAGGGCGGAATTTTCAACAATTATTAAATTAAAATGGAAACATGTTTTTTAGTTGATTTTATCTTAGCTATTTTAGTTTATGCAGTGTCTTCAATCCAATTAATAGACATGTTACAGTGTTTAGTGTTATTTTCCGTTTTTGTGGATATCTAGTAACAAGTACTACAAGTTCTTAATATTACTTTATCACATTCTCCATAAATAATAAACAAATTCAAAAAGTCTTCGTAGATGTAATTTAAACGCGGTGGCATTTTTTTACATGAGAATGAGTGTTATTAATTGTTTATAATCATGGCTCATTTGATAAAATGTTTGTTAAAAATTCTTGAATTTCTAAGAAAATCGCAAATATTTCAAAAAGTTGTAACTTAAACTCCAATAATGCTTAATCAGAAGAAAATGAATTTAATTATGCATAACTTGATTTAAAAAAATATAGGGTGTTCTATTTAACTTACGCATGTTTTCGCGGTTTGAAATTTACAAAATGTAACGTCAAAAATGGAACACTTGGTATACTATTATTGAATTTGTTTAAACAGTAGAGCGTAGCTCATCTTATGGTATTTCTACAAACCTAAAAGCAAATGAGTATCTTTTACACGAAGAAAGTTATGAAGGTTATTGTAAACCATTACACCTGTCAAAATTTTTTTAAAATGTCAAATATCTCTGAAACGGCTGGGTTTAGGCATAGGGTATTCTATATGTTTTTGACTCACAGCTTTATGCTCTTTCAGAAAATCCTAAAATATATAGGGTGTTCGATTTATATTAAACAAGTTGGTATCGACTTCCGGTATAACCGGAAGTGCCAGATGCTTGCAATTATTTTAGTCGGATTGGCCACGCTGCCGTTAGTAGCGCCCTAAATTTTCAAAATTTTCTGGTACGTACTTTTTCCTATATCGATCGATGCAATTCCTGGTGAGACCCTGTATTTCAGATTGGTAATGTATATTTATGTAATACTACAAAGTATTTTAATATCGTTTGCTATGTAGAAATAATGGACGCGTAGATACGTCAATGTATAATAAAGTAGGTAATATTGCAAAGTTTTTGAATAATTTTGCACATTAGAAATCATTTAGTTTTACTGACCTTGAACCGTGACCTTCATAACACTCAAAATGATAAAAATGGACATTTTAAGTCAAGGAGAGTTTATAAATTTTAATGATTATTGTAGGACAAGAAACACAGTGAAATCGATGAAATACATGTTGTAAACTAATAACATGGTCAGGACCCAAAGTGACCAATCTGGCAGTAAACGCTAGTAAAACATCTGCATGCATAACCTTAAAATTAACACAAGATAGATTTATTGGGGTTCAAAATAAAACAAAGAAGGTTTAGTGCCATATTCCCCAAAAAGAAACAATTATGCAGCTACGGACACGTGTTTCGGAGTTATTGCCCCTCATCAGCGTAGCGTAGCTAAGGAATTGGATCTAGGATGGGATAGATCAGGAACAAGAACTAAAATAAGGCTGGAAAGTACAGTACACAGTACTCAATTAGTGTCTTCATGTTCCCATGTGCCACATTTGGGGCCTCGATGAGCACAGTCAACACATAGAGCTCTATGTGTACTACTCATTTCCACCTGGCACATACAAATAAAACAAGATAGATTTATTGGGGTTCAAAATAAAACAAAGAAGGTTTAGTGTCATATTCCCCAAAAAGAAACAATTATGCAGCTACGGACACGTGTTTCGGAGTTATTGCCCCTCATCAGCGTAGCGTAGCTAAGGAATTGGATCTAGGATGGGATAGATCAGGAACAAGAACTAAAATAAGGCTGGAAAGTACAGTACACAGTACTCAATTAGTGTCTTCATGTTCCCATGTGCCACATTTGGGGCCTCGATGAACACAGTCAACATAACTCCGAAACACGTGTCCGTAGCTGCATAATTGTTTCGTTTTTTGGGGGATATGGCACTAAACCTTCTTTGTTTTATTTTGAACCCCAATAAATCTATCTTGTTTTATTTGTATGTGCCAGGTGGAAATGAGCAGTACACATAGAGCTCTATGTGTTGACTGTGCTCATCGAGGCCCCAAATGTGGTACATGGGAACATGAAGACACTAATTGAGTACTGTGTACTGTACTTTCCAGCCTTATTTTAGTTCTTGTTCCGGATCTATCCCATCCTAGATCCAATTCCTTAGCTACGCTACGCTGATGAGGGGCAATAACTCCGAAACACGTGTCCGTAGCTGCATAATTGTTTCTTTTTGGGGAATATGGCACTAAACCTTCTTTGTTTTATTTTGAACCCCAATAAATCTATCTTGTTTTATTTGTATGTGCCAGGTGGAAATGAGCAGTACACATAGAGCTCTATGTGTTGACTGTGCTCATCGAGGCCCCAAATGTGGCACATGGGAACATGAAGACACTAATTGAGTACTGTGTACTGTACTTTCCAGCCTTATTTTAGTTCTTGTTCCTGATCTATCCCATCCTAGATCCAATTCCTTAGCTACGCTACGCTGATGAGGGGCAATAACTCCGAAACACGTGTCCGTAGCTGCATAATTGTTTCTTTTTGGGGAATATGGCACTAAACCTTCTTTGTCTTAAAATTAACTTTGTTGTTGATTCTGTCAAGTTTGTTGCATGTGCAATATAAGGATCGCATTCCTGATTTTAGCCGCTCCTGTAACATTTTACCCAATTTCAAGCAGTGTATTACAGTAAAAACTAAATTATTAGGCAGGTAGGTAAGTATTTGTTTGACGATTATAGGGGAGCATACTGATAATTACAGATGTCAAATCAGTCCGCAAGTCATGGACAGTGCTAGGTAGAGAAATACCCAAATACGTAGGCGAGACTTGTTTACCATTTTAGCAAAGACTAACATTTGATTTTAGACTACTGTTATGCCACGTGTTGTGTACAATGTAATTTATTCCTCTCCGTTGTATTGTTAATTTTATTTGTTTTATTTTATTCCTGATATTCATTTAATAATAAAGTAAGTCAGACCTGTCCAAGGGTAAAAAGCGGCCATACGCTGACAAAGTGAATAAATTTATCAGTGAATTTCCAATTCCAATTCCAATTTAATCAGCTGTATTTCCTATTTTATATACATTTCTAATAAAGGGTACTTATTATTTTATTTATTTCATATATAAATATATAAAACAAACAAACAATATGACAGTTTACAGAGAACATGTGGGTTATTGTATATACACAGGAAAAATTACAAAAACCATGCTCAATTTGTTTTATTTTGAAAATAAAAATTGACTACGTCCGTGGTGAGGTTTGGAGCAGGAAAGGCATGTCTACGCATTGTAAGGTGTGGATTCCCGGATTTATTCCACAATGGTGCTATAATAGTTTGTAAGGTGTGCGAGACAGACCTGTAGTGCTGGGACAAAGGTGATTGTAAACGTCACGTAAATGCTGTGCAACATAAAACTAAAAAAAAAATGACGTGCCTCCGACAACACAGTTTATATTCGATTTACTTTTAATGCTGATTGCCTGTGATATCCGCTGCACATACTTGATAAACAACCATTTAAGAAGTTAGTTCTGGAAAAAATACAATCCCAAGGTGACGTTACCAAGTCGCACAACATTGCGTAATTATGTACCAACTGTAAGTGAAGACATTAGGTGCGTTCATTCAAACTGAGATCTCAGTTAATGTAAGTAGTTTAACGGTTATGGAGTCCATATCAAATAAAATTATGCTTTTATTTAGGCAGTGTAACCGTAAAACTACTTAGATTTGCTGAGATCTCAGATAGACAGAACGCACCTATTGCAAATATGATCAAATGTGTATTAAAAAATACACGGCTGTGGTTATGTGTTGACGAGACGACATATTGTAAAAAAAAATCTATTTTAAATGTTATAGTACGTGTGCTGCACCCTTTTAAACAGACATTTCCACTGTTACTAGCTAGCAAAAGACTGAGTGTACTGGCTAAACAGTTACGCGGGTGATGCTGGAGACGTTAGAAAAAAGTCAAATGTTGATGTTTCTGACCGGTGGTGCCGCGATAATGAGTTTGGTATGCCGCTCTTTCCAAGAACACGGTTGTAGGTTGGTACATTTTACGTATAAAGTGCATGCTTCACATCTTATGGCAGAAACTATTCGACAAGGTTTTCTAGAGGTAGATGCATTAATAGCAAGTACAAAAAAAGGGTTTCTTAATTTTTCTAAATGTCTTCGTGCATTTCATAGCATACATGATACTGCAAAGTTTTACAGATCTTTTCCAGTTTGTGATAACCAAGCTAGTTAAGAGGGTAAGTTGTGCATACATTGTTATAAATTATAACAGTTGATTACTTTTATTACTAGTTAATTTCTTTTATTATACTTATTATGATACGTACGCCTATGTCCTGCGGCGCATTCTTGCCAACTCTACTGATAATAAACTGAAAAATACCGACACTGCATTAAACCTACGGCCATGCATTATATCTATATAACATTTATTTATTCTGCTGTGGTACCATTATATTTAACAAGCGTTTATTATTTCTACTGATCACTTTTAGTTGTATTGATGGGAGGTAATAATGTCTACTTAGCAAAATTCTAATAAACATAGAAAAAGAATTATTTGCTACGACAAATTTTTTAGTTAATAAGAAATACTTTATTTGATGTCATTTTATGAAACTAAATAATCGTACTTTCTATTAATAAAAAAAAATACGCATCAGGTTTGTCTGTAATTATATGTAATATATCTATGTGGTATTTAGGATGAATCATTTGTTTCCGTTTTTTTGATATTACTAACAGAGAAATTTTGACAGTTATTTATAGATTTAAATTGGGTACCTAGTGAAAACGCATCCTTTAGAAAGTACTGTATTTTTTAAATGTTGGAAAGAAAACTGAGCAAGCAAGTACCTCCACTTATTTGTTGTTAATTGAATACAATAATACGATATATTAGCAATGATTAACAGCGCTTAACTTCTTAAATAAGCTTTAAGTAATAATATGATGCGTTTATAAATTGTATGATTATTTTTTCTACCAGAATCTTATAAACGTATTTCATAATCGCTACCTGTGTTTTCACGGTCGGAAGACATGAATTGCAAATCTATAGCGCACTAAAAATGATTAAGACCTACTTGAAGTCGACAATTGGCCAAGAGAGATTAAATGGTCTGAGTTTGTTGAATATCCATAAATATGTTAAAATAATATTAGAATTCATATAAGAGCAAACCATGCTTTACTTTTATTTTTACTTATTTATTAACAATCACTAGCCTTAGAATATGTTTTTTATTGAATAAATAATAAATAATATCAACTGTTACTGTATTATATACATATCGTAAAAAAATTTGGGGAGCCCTCCCCGACTTGGAACTAACTTCTGCATAATTGCCCCCACATCCTATATGAGATGATTTTATTATGTGCCCCTAGTTCTTTTTTCTGGATACGTCCCTGCTTGAATACATTTACTACTTCTATATTTTGTAAACATTGTTTCATAGCCAATTTATCTTCAACACAAAAATTAAGCCAAATGCTAAATTTGGCATTTTTCGTGAAATTTGAAATAGAAATGAATAACATCTCTTATTATTTACTACATCGCAGAGTTATGGATTTCTGATTGACAACTTTTTCAGAATACATTTTACATTTAATATTTTTCATTCACTAAACGTAAAATAATTCAGCCTGGGTACAGAAAAATGTATTTGCAACAAACATTCGAGTTCTAAAAAATATTTTTTTTTAGAAATTGGCCACTATCGATGGAAAATCCATTTATATTAGGTGTTTTAATAATAATCGGAATATAACCAATTAAAAGTATGTTTAATTTAATTAGAAAAAACATCTTTTTTATAGGTAATATTGATCAAAACGAATTAAACTTACCTTTTAAAAAAATTTGCAAGCTGGAAATTAAATTTCACACATTCACACATACACTTTATTAATTGTGTTATATCTGGACCGTATGAATCTGCGAGACTAAATGAAATTATGCGTTAGGATTTTCAGGCACTGAATTTATAAACATGCTTTATTTAATCGAAGGTCTTTTACATTGATATTAATTTACCATCCTGCCACTTATTTTATTTAAATATGAATGACAATAATTAATTTGAGTACTGCATACTGCAATTCATTAATTCATTCGTATGCATTCTTATTATTTGTAATCTTAGACCGTTTCAACAGTTTTTTATCAAGTTAGAAAACTAATTTACTAATAAGTTCGTATGTTTGCTGGTAAAGGTTATATTTCTTTCTATTTTATGAAAATAAAAATTTTATTACATGTATAGAGATAATACTGATGATTATTAAATTATTTAAAAAAATTCCCTTTTGTTCTGTTTATTTTTTAAATTAGAGAACTGGTCTATACGTAGACAATGCATAAATAAAAATATATGAATTTTGATATGAAAAATATAATAAAGCAATATACCGCAAAAACTATGAGCTATGGACACGTATTTCGGAATTATTGGTCCTCATTAGCACAACTTAATTAAGGAATTGGATCTAGGATGGGATCTGTACGATCGAGAACCAAAGTAATTTAATAATCGACAAATAGACCCATAGCAGCTAATCATTCAATTGCCACAGACTTGGTTGTACTGAAACGTTCTCATAGTACCGCAATTCTTGAGGAGATTTTCACGAGGTGTTTTTCGGCACGTCAGCTATGTTGAGCCTCTGCTCTCACGCATTCTAAATTTGCATTTTTGCCAATCGCATCCACAATTTTTCGAGGAAAAAAAAAACTGAATTCTCATAGGTCAAAGTGATAAAACTAAAGTAAGTTACAAGTTTAACTAGGGTGTAGTTTTAAAACAAATATTTAAAAAAAAATGACACGAAATTATTGCTATAATACTTTTCATCTACATATATTCCTTCTTTTGAATTTGTCTTCAACTTTTTTGCATTAAACTAGATAATTTGATGAAAGTTGTACCTTTATTAGCAGGGGCGGATCTAAAAAAAAAATAACAGGGGCAGATAATAAAATCAACTCATACAGGATGTGGAGGCAAATGTAGAAGTCAATTTCAAGTCCGGGGAGACCCCCTGATTTATTTTTTGCAATACAGTATACACCATCCCTTCATTGTTGGTCTCTTAGGACATCAATAATAATAATTGATAGTCTAAAGTTGGCCTCAAGGAGGTCTTAATCCTTTTTAACTATAGATTTGTTTCATAAGTTCCGATGGTGAAAACGGACGTACCGATGATGAAATATGTTTATAAACAAATAATATATGTCGCTTCATGCTTGACATCAAATAAAAAACTTTGAAAAAGGAAACAGATTCATTTTCCGAAACGTTAGGGAATTATATTATTATTTTTGTGTCTCATATTATTTGCAAAAAAAAAACAAGCGCAGAAGTTTATTTTTTCCAGTAACATACTGTGTTGAACATTTTCCTATTCAACACTCGACTTAGAATGAAATAGTAAATTATACGGTATACAGATATGCAAGTAGTTTTACGTTTTTGCTTGCTCTGATCGGATGCTGGTAATCTGGGATTTCCTCACAGCTGATCCGGCCAGAAACTGGGGTTGACAGCACCTCTGGATATGCACACACACCAAACAAATATACACGAAAAATATAATATAAATAATTGAGGATCGGTTAGCGATATAGCAATAAATGTATGTCTTTTTCAACGATGAATATCAAAGTAAAGTCCTATCTTGCGTTCTCACCCGAAAAGGATAAACTAACTATCAATATTTTTTTACAAGAAATTTTAATGTAAACTAAACAGGATTTTGTTATTGCCAATTATAATTCCACACAACAAAAAAATTAATATTCTATAATTACTATAATTAAATTAAGGACGAAAACTTTGGTTAACTAACCATATTTTTTAGAAAACGAAGAATTATTCATGTGGTAGTATGTCCCAAAAAAGAAAAAGAAAAATTTAGAGAATACCACAAATAACGTTCAGGCAATAGAAGAAACTAGTCATAAACACATATTATTTAATGCTTTTTTTAAAAGTTAAGTAATCTTAATTTTTAAAGTTGGAATTGAATTACTCTGCATACATATCTCTCAACATAAACAATGTATAATAAAATAATCCAATTTATTTTTATTACGCATGTGCAGAAATTCTCGCTCTAGTCTGGAGTGTGGCAGTTAACGTTACTTTGGCGAAGTACTAAATCATTTTAGAGTGCAAGAGAGTAATTATTTACCTTTCCTGAATTATTTTCAACGAGTAATGGTTAACTTTGTGTACTGGGTAATCCTTTCTGAATGCAGTCCAGCCAGGGAGTACAATCTCCCATGTTAAACGCCAAAACACTATTGCAGCACTATCATCAAATGTTCGTGGTACGAAAATGATATACGCGCATATTGAAATTAAAAATAGAAATATAACTTCTGCAGCAATTTTTTTCGTAAAATAAACGACGGGGGGGGCACGTGCCCCTGTGCCCCCCCTGGATCCGCCGGTGTTTGTTAGTCGTGAGGACTCTTAGTAGCTAAAAAAGTAGTAATATTTTAACTAATAACTGATTTACTATATCTTATGGGTTATATAGTAGCAATAATTATTGCAATGACAATTTAGTCACTCTGTAATATAGCTTTATGTACTTTGCATTAAATAATAATTATTATGACTTTATTACATCCATAACAGGAAAAATCTAGTTTACCACACCACGTTTTGCAAATAAAATTTAACTCAATGAAATATCAAATTCAGTTATATGTATTATTATTTTATTTTATTGATATCCCATAAAATAATTTAAAAGTTAAGAAGATCCAGTTCTCTGTCCATCTTCAATGTGATTGTTAATTTGTCATCATCTTTATCCCATTTGGCGTTTCCCCTTTGGGGATCTACAGGATGGGGAAGGGGTAAATCCAAATAAAATCTTGGTGTCACCAAAGTGAGTTGGTCCTTTAGTATTTTTAAATCCATATGCTGGCGATCTTCTCCTGGCAGGTGAACTATAACAATCATGTCCTCACAACTTGCAGTCGTCGGATTTTTAAATCCCATCTGCAATAACATAATATATTACACATAATATATTATCTTCGATGTTCTGTTATTTGTAATAATTATGTGTAGTTTATATACAGTGTCCCAGTTTTAAGGAACGCTACTTCACAGGCTTAAAAAAAGTAATTTTTTAGCATAAAAATACCTATTAACATACCCTCTATCTCGCTTACTTCAGAGGGTATTAAAGTTTTAACTTTTTTTCAAGTTTTTCCCTTGTATCTTTTGAAATAAAAGAGATATCAATTTGAAATTTTGAATGATTTTTAACTATCTTAAGTTGAATATTTTGTACCATTTTCATAAAACATGCTATACGGGGTGAACAGCTATAGATGCAAAAAAATCGATAAGATGAAGAAATGTTAAAATAGTACGTATTAATTTATTATTTTACTATTAATTATTAAATAATTAGTAGTTAAATTAGTATCTATAAGCTCTTTTAACTATATAGTTCTAAATAATAAATGAAATGTTTCAAGGACTCAGTGATTTTATTATTTTGGTAACGTACTTATTTGATCTTCTATCTTATTATTACCATTTTATTTTTCTTTTGGCTTCGGAAGCTAAGTTCCAATTAGCTACGACTACAGTTATAAACGTTTTGATTTAAATTATACAATTAAATGTTTGTAAATGGACAGAAAGACCACGAGCTTTTGAAGTTTCAATAAATATTTACGATACTACTCTATAATGCAAATTATGTACCTAATTAGGTTAAATTGGAATGTTATCGACGCTGCCCGAACTGTATCCCTCCGACATGGTTAAGGTAGGTTAGGTTTTTTGTGAGTGGACCCTCCACTGCGGCCATCAGCAGGCTTATTGTCGCTCACTCCTAATTATATATCACCCAATAAGTTCAGTCTCTTAATGAAATTGATAACTTTATTGGGTGAGTGTGTCCAGATCCTCGGTAGCAGTTGCCCTTTGTTAACTAATGAGAATGGGGCAGGTGCATAAGATGTGGTCTGCCTTCTGATCATCCTTCAAGCATAGGCGGCATTCGGCGTTTTCTGCTAGGCCGAGTTTATGCAGATGATAATTTAATCGGCAGTGCCCGGTATATAGGCCTCTTAGGGTTTTTATATTTACTCTGTTTAACTAAAAGTTTCTTAACTCTTGATTTCAAAGAATGTTTTATAAGCTCCTTCGAATGAACTAATTTTGGTTTCTTGCCAATACTTGAGTTTTTTTTTCAGCCCGGGTTAAGATAGTCACCTTAGCAGTACTTGAGGATGTCAATTATCGGTTCTGGTCCAATGAATCGTGATCCTGCACCTTCTCTGGCCAAAGAGTCTGCTATATCGTTACCTACCAGACCATAGTGGCCTGATATCCAGACCAAAGTCACTTTGTTGTTTTTGTTCCAATGATTTAGAGCCTTCTGACAGTTCTATACCGTTTTGGAGTTACACAGGTAGGAGACAAGAGCTTTAAGAGCTACCTGAGAAAATTTTTATTGATCTGCCTGCTGGATGCATATATTCCAGCCTTTGCACATACACAGTTCAATGGCATGAACCCCGGCCTGAAATATAATTACATTAGTATCTAGGCTTGAGGATATCCTCATCCTTGGTCTGTAGCTTCATATGTATTCTAGCTCCTGTTTCCTCGGGAGTTTTGGAGCAACTGGGTACAGCAACTATCTGCCTTTAGTAGGTCGGGTATATTTTGATCCCACTCATCCGTTTCTAGAAAAAGGATGTTAAAGGTCAGTTTTTAGTTGGTCATGGTAGGCATAGTATCCGATGGCATTCACAAGAAGCCGTAACTTTTTATGTCATCCAGCAGCCTGTTCCGATCCATGATACTAGTCTTCAGCATATTAATGGTTGCTTGTTGCAGTCTATACGTTTCCCATATGGCCTCTCTCCCCAAATATATATGAAGAGAGGGTATGTCTAGGAGGATTTCTGTAGCAGCTGACGGTATGGTCCTAATTGCCCTAGTTATGGTCAAGCATGCTAATCTCTCTAAACTAAAGAGTTTGTCTTTAGCCGTGCGTTGTGATGCTTTCAGACACTAAACGACGGATCCGTATGTTACCATGGGTCTGCTGACCGTGACAGATCCAATAAATTTGTTGGGTACCCATGTACCAGAATTTATCACAAATATGTCGATAAGAGTAATGTTGCTTTGTGGATTACTTTTTTAAATGGCAGTTCCAATTAACTGATTTATCTAGAGTGATTTCTGAATATTTCTCCTCCACAAATGGAATAGTTTCAGCCATTGAAGAAGAGTGAGCTAGAGCTAGAGCCTTTGTATATCCCGGCCCTGGCCTGTCATATCCCACATTTCATTCTTCAGCAACCTGCTACTTGCGTTCGTGGCTTCAAGTTCTACTTCAATTTGCAATGGTTTAAGGTCCAAAATGGCTTCCATCGCAACTGCTGGGGTAGTGCTCATTGCTCCTGTTATCCCTAAACAGTTTCACATTCATTTTGAAACAAATAAGTTCACTATACCCGATCAACTTGGTTTAGTCCGGTTTTGATTCAGGCGGTCTGAATAGAGACACAGAGCGAGTCTTAGCCAAACTAAATGTTTCATTAAAGATACAAGGACAGCATTTTGTCAATTTCTCTTTACGAAGAGCCTTTGTCAGTTTCAGTTTGTTTATGTGTGTATTGTTACTTATATACATGTTTTGCACAATGTTTTATTGATTTTATTAAACGTGTTGATTAGTAACAAAAGTTTCAGCAAATTTTTCAAACGTTAATACGTATTATACAGGGTGGGGCAATAGTGCGTTCGACTTCGATTTGTCGACTTCTATGAT
Source organism: Rhamnusium bicolor (assembly GCA_029963845.1). Lineage (NCBI taxonomy): Eukaryota > Metazoa > Arthropoda > Insecta > Coleoptera > Cerambycidae > Rhamnusium > Rhamnusium bicolor. The sequence continues at coordinate 40,100 of JANEYF010004938.1, forward strand.
AGCTAGAAACTTGATTTAAAAACATAAATAAACTAGACAAAAAAGTCTATAACTGGAAATTATTTTAGAATATACAGGGTGTGTCAAGGCCATTCTACAGGGTCAACTAACATTTTTTTAAATGAAATATCATGTATATCAGAACATTTTTTGAAACCGCTTTGTCACCTTCCACTCCTGTATTATTAATGACTCTCTCCCAATCACTTGGATGTAACGATTTTTCTGTGGAAATTATGCCATTTACACGTATATTAAAAAAATCACTACAGTTACAATTATCGATTTTAAGAAAAAAAAGTGTAAGTATTAGTAGCAGTTATGATACATCTGTGTGATGACACTCAGCCATTTTCACTTCTAAAAAGTATACAGGGTGGCCAAAAATAATTTTTAAATTTTCAACTATTTGAACTGAATTTTCTCAATTTTTTTCAAATAGACGATGTGATGTAGAATTGGAAAAAGAATATTTTTTGTACGTACATCTCTATGGTTATTTGTAACCATTTTCGATTTATTGAATAATAACTGCAAAATTCAGCAATAAAAAGCTCTGTTTCGAGCTAGTGATGTTATTCAAACTTTGATCCGCACCGACCTACCGCTGCAAATAATAAGTACAGGTAGTAATACATTGGTGGTGTGCGCTACCAAACTTCCGACTTTGTTCCTCACCTTGTCAGAGTCAGGAAAATAGCCCGGGGTTCAGGATCGGTAGCTACTACTACTTTATATGGTTGTCAAAAGACATACGAAATAGATAAGAGCAAAAGTATAAAATGAATAATGAAATACGTACCACTTGATACAATCTATTATTCAGAATGACTGAAGTCTGCCATCATATTAGCATACATGGTCACGTCACAACTAATATTCATTCTTCATTCGTTGCTATTAAATTTGAGTGATTTGGTATGTACATATGTTTGTACAAGAAAAAACATAGTTCCGCATCTACCAAAGTTAATGGCGTTAATTCTAAATAGTTCACTTCAGCAGGCACTAAAAACCGCGCAGATAATGTTCATGAATTTTACATATTGTTTTGAATCCCAGGTTCCTGCGTAAAATATATTTTATTTTATTGTTTATAGCCTGACTTTTGTTGTCTGATAGAAACAAAGCCTTTTGAACAGTCAATATTCGATAATATTAACAACCTTAATACACCGAAAGTCAGTTGTTTCATCTACTGTCACCCACAAAAATTTATTTCGTACGTCCTCTATAATATTGCCCAAAACATATTTATACACACTTGGTAGATATGTTTTACGAATGTGTGGTTACTAGGTAAACAGAAACAGAACATGACACACAAATCATAAAGAAAATTCTGTATCGGTAATATTTTGTCAATAGACAGCCGAATTTAAATGTCTTTCACAGTCACGGCGTGTATGAAATACGTAACGTCAATTGCATGTGTTATAAATACAGTAATAAATATATGAACATAACTTGGAACTGACTTTTTATTATATGTCAAAATATATTATCTTCACAACAACCTGCATTACTAGATACTTATTATGTAACAGGTTTTTTTTTTTACTTATATACCTAATATAAGGAAGTATAATAATCGTGATTTTTTTCGACCTCGAGATTTTGATTGATTTATACGTTTTGAACCCTCCTGAATCCATTCTGACTATTTTCCAAATGATGTCTGTCGGTGCGCGCGAGCGTGTGTGTGCGTGTGTGTGTGCGTGCGTGCGTGCGTGTGGGCGCGCGCGTGTGCGCGTAGGTGCGTGGGTGCCTGGGTGTGGGTATGTGCGTACGTGCGTGCGTGGTGAATATGGTACCACCAGAAGAGACATAATGAATGAAAGAAGAAAAAATGTACAATTTAGGGGAAAAAAAATAAATTTTGTATACATTTCTGGACGAATCTCGACGAATTATAAGGAAAAAACATCTTTATGTAAAAAAAATCTATCCGCATGTCTGTAGTATCGCGATAGCAGCCACAGTTTTTGCGATAAAGCTTTCAAATTTAGTACATTTGTTCTAAAGGCCAAAGACGGTGAAAAATTCGGTGATGAGCAAAATTGGCCTTTCCGAAAGGGGGTCCACGGGACCCAAACTTTTTTGTATTTGACTTTATAAAAAAAATATATTCTTGATGAAAGATTATAAATCATGTCTACTATATCAAGCAAATAAAATATATTTTCCAAGTACTTAAATAAAGTTGATGTAAACTGAAATATTTTACACATTTGGCCTCATAAAATGGGGTTAGGATAAATTTAACAGTTTGACGTTTGAAAGGTCTGATTTAGTTACAAAAATGTCAATGTCAATAACAAAAAAATATTAAAATACATTACACGAATTATTATTGACAGAATCGAATGATGATGATAATTAATTATTTAAAAATTTTAATGAAACATTTGAAGGTACGCTATTAAAATTTAATTGAGGTAAGTGAAGAATTAAATAGAATGATTTTTTTAGATCAGGATAATATGTACTGGTATAAGAAAGTTATGTGCTGGCCACATCAGATGTATTTTTTAAATACATATACATATAATATAACCAATTTAAACATAGTCGTCAAATCTAACAGGCGCTCAAGTCCTCTCCCTCTGCTGCTTCTTGGAGTATCTTGACGAGAATCACTGAAATAGGCAGACACAGAGGGACGTACAGAACTAGCAAATTTTGTTGGTGAAGCACTCACTGGGGAAGATGGTATTTCGGAGGTCATTTGTATCTTCATTCGGTCTCGAATATGGTTTCAGGTTAATTCGATTTCGACAGTACATCTTATCCTCATTCGTTTTAACTAGGTAACTATGGGGATTTACCTCCGAACTTACGACTTCAGCTGGAACCCATTTTCTGGTGGATTTTTACATTAATATAAGTTGAGCCACAAGTTTAGTTAGAGGTTTTTATTGAAGTTATAGTTCTGTTCTGCAAGGATCTAATTATCTCTTAAGATTTCAACCGTTTTTTCAGTGTCGAAAAGGGGTTTCAATGTGGAAACCATATTGGCAATTTGCTCATTAATGTTAGACCAAAACACCGATTGCTGTGCTTTCTTTTTGGTAAGAAATTATGCCTTGATGCGTGGAATATATCTTAGTTAGAATATCCAAACGATGATCCCTTGGAATTACAAGTTGGTTACCTTTAAAAATAAATCCATCTAATTCAAGCAGTTCTGCTTTATATGAGTAATATGCTTTTGTTTCTCTTTTGACTGATGATAATTGATTTGGCCAACTATTTCTAATATAATATTTTACAGCTAAAAGTTCCTCATCATTGTTAGTACTCTTCTCTATACTGTCACATGTCTGATCAGACGCTACAATAATGCTTCTAATCTGAAAATCGTCCAAAAAATCGGTATTTTTATTTTCTTTGAGGGGCGATCGGGATAATAAATCAGGAATGAAAAGTTGTTTACCAGGCAAATATTGCGTCATATTTAATAAATCTTATTACCAAACGTTGCAGGCGAGGAAATATTGAATCAATTAGTTTCTTCATTAAACCCAGAAGTGGTTTATGATCAGTTAGGGCAATAAATGGACGTCCATATAAATAGTAATGAAAATTTTCACATCCTAATACTATTGAAAGAAGTTCTTTTTCAATCTGAGCATAGTTGCGTTGTGCAGAGTTTAAGGACATTCACCAGTAAGAAATAGGAAGGCCATCCTGACTAATATTCCCACCCAATCCATATTGACTGGCATCGGTTGCCAAAACAACTGTTTTCTTAGGGTCAAAATAAATGAAAACAGGACTTTCACTAATTAGTCTCTTAAGTTTTTTGAATGCCACATCTTGTGGACTGTTTTCTTCCCATATCCATTCAGGGTTCTTTTTTTAAAGCAAGTCTTAAATATGCAGTTTCTTGAGATATGTTTGGAATAAATTTCCCAAGATAATTTATTGTGCCGAGAAATCTCTATAATTCTTTATAATTTGTAGGTTTAGCCATGTTCTGTAAAGCGGCTACTTTATTCATATATATTTCAATACTTTTGTTTGAAATCGTGTGACCTAAAAATTGTAATTCATTCAATGCAAGTTGTAGTTTGTCTATTTTAAATTTTACGTGATGAGATCTTGCTCTTTCCAACAATTTTCTAAGTCTGTAATTATGCCGTTCCAAAGTTACACCAAATATCAAAATATCGTCAATGTATGCTAGAGTACCCTCTAAGTCATCAATTAAATTATTAACATACTTTTGAAAGATCTCAGGCGCATTCAGAAGTCCATAGGGCAAACGGTTAAACTTGTAACGACCAAAGGGCGTTGAGAAAGTACATAATTCAGAGCTTTTGTTTATCTAAAGGAATTTGGTAGAAAACACACGAAGCATCTAGTACAGTGAACCATTTAGCTTCTTGAATTTGCGAGAAATTGTTTCTATAGTTGGCAACTCCACACGTTGTCTCACAATATTTATTTAAAGGCCTTGGATCCATGCAAATACATGTGCCACTAACCTTTTTCTTAACTACAACCATTGCGTTGATCCAATCTGTTGTATGATCAACTTTAGATATAACCTTTTCTTTCTGCAATTTCTGTAGCGCCTCTTTCACAGATTCGTTAAGGGCTAGTGGTATTTTACGGCACCTTGCAACAGGCGGAATAGTATCTTTTTAGTACCATTATTGTACATGATTTTTCAAAACATCCTAGACCATTAAATACATCTGAATATTTGTCTATTAAGTTTTTTGCTACTTCTTTCAAATTTGTATTACTTTATAATTGAACCCAACACCAAAAGTATTCCTCCTCAGTTTGTTCTTTCTGTTCTACTCTTTCAGCTTCATATCCTACCTCATAAACTTTTTTAGCCTTGCATAATGCGGTATAATGATTAAGCTGCTTACATTTATTGCACGTTTTACACCATGCTGGGCATTGTCCAAAATGATGAGATGTACCACATCTAAAACATGTTTTTTCAAAATTCTTTTCAAATCATTTGGTGTTGCCTCGGTTTTTTATCTGCAATTTGTCCACGGAGGAACTCAAATTTCCATTGTAGTTACATTACTAGATATAACTTTTAACTGTTTGCGTGATTCTTTATCTGTATAGCAAATATCAATACATTTTGCTAATGAAAGTTTTTTAATATTTAACAACTTTTCACGCAAATTATCATTAATTATTCCACAACAATTCAATCCATTATCAGTGAATCTAACAAATTTTCATATTCACAGTCGGTTGCCTTTTGTCTTAAAATTGGTACATATTCATCTATAGTTTGATTTTCGGATTAGTTGTATGTAAAAAATAGGAACTTTACATGTTTCATTTTTAAATGGGTCAAAACAATCTGATAAATTTCTGATTATAACATCTACTGTCTTTTCATCATCATTTTCAGTAAATTCTAGTGTATTATATATATCTAAACCATATTCCCCTAATATGTGTAGAAATGTAGCTCTTTGTATTTGAACAGTTTTTTGGGATAAATCTGCTGCAACCCGGTACAGTTCAATTTGCTGCTTCCATTTTGCCCATGATTTATCCAGTACACTTCCTGGTTCAAAGAGTTTTGGTGTTTGTAAATGTGTCATTATGTAAAATTTACTTATTTAAGCTTTTGTAGCTGACACCATGTTATGAATACAGTAATGAATATATGAACATAACTTGGAACTGACTTTTTATTATATATCAAAATATATTATCTTCACAACAACGGCGGTTCGTGGGTCAAGAGATAGGGAGGTCAATTAGAAAAGTTTACTGTATTACCTACCCTTTAAAGTGATTTAAATTCCAAGTCGATCCTCAGGTCTTTTTTGAGATGCAAAGTGGTCAATTACTTTTTCATTAAAGTATTTTATCTTCTTTATTAATGCCCTTTCTATGGTAAGTATAGCTAAAGAAGATAACCTTTCCTGACCCATGGTATTTTTAAAAAATGTCTTTATTCTTTTTTAAGGTGGAAAAACAACGTTCACTTTCGACGGTAGTCATAGTGAGAGTACACAAGATTTTTAACAGTTTGACACTTTCAGAAAAGTATTGCACAAATTATTGTTAATAAAAAGCTGTAACAAAGCAACTGCACCTTCACTATTGGAAAAATCTTCTCGGCTATATAATACTTCTAATTCAGTTTTAAGTTTCAAATGATTTATGACTGGATACTCCGTTTTAACTAATTTAAACATCTTGAGGAAAGCTTTTTTTGTAATCTTTAAATCGATCTACGTGAAATAACTGAGACACTGCTAAATGATTACTGAAGCCAAACCTGTCTTTGATCTCAGATGTAATTATATCACAAACTTCTAATGAAATTCTCCTTTTTGATTCTTCCGTTTTACATCTCTGGGCAGACTGCATGGATGTCTCCTCCAAATAGTTCTTCAAAATTTTATTTCTGATGTCTTCAATTTTACTATTAAAAACGCCAATACACTTATTTACTGTTATGACATCGATATTACATTTTTGTAATTGATTGAACAATATATCACAATGAGGCATAACTAAATGAAAAAAATTTAACCAGTAAAGAAAATGTTCATTTTGTAAGTAGTTTTTTGAACCAATAGCTTGGTTTAGAGTGTTGTTTTCTGATTCATTATCAATGATTTTTTCTAAACAATCTAATAATTCTGTTCGATAGGTATAAACAGTCTCTATGCACTTTGTATTAAAATTCAATCTTATTGGAGCCGCTTTAGGTAATCTCACCTCATGATAGAATAAAAGAAGATATGATATTGACACGTCCTAAATTCGTACGCGTTTGCGCATGACGTCATCTTGTGATTTCTTTTTAAAATGTATGCATGTAAACATAAAGAAATACGGATACGAAGTTTATGTTTGGGATATGGCAAAATTCAAATAAACACTAATGTTAGTGTTTTACCTATTGCTTCTATTATACCTAGGTAGTTTTAATATTAAAAGATACATAAATACGTATTTAGGTAAAATAAAAAAGATACCAAATAAATACTAAAAGGAAGGGACAAGCTCGTGGACAAATGTTGGAGTACAGCTGACTCAACAAAAATCAATCAAAGTGTTTATAAACATTAGTGAAGGTTTAGTTCTATATAATAACTGTCAAGTTTCTGACTAAGAGCACTATGCAGATTTATGATAGGCATGTAGCAAGAATACTAAGTAGACTTAAAAAATAAAAGTATTTTTATGAAAGAGTATAGTAAGAGTATCTCAACTGATAGGTACACCTTCCAAGTGCTTAATTAAATTCTTTCCAAGTGCTTAATTAAATTCTAAATAAAAGTGAATTAAAAGTAAAGCACAGTGTTATTATTTGAACCCCTAACCAACAACAAAGACCACATTTATTTTTGGTTTCTAGTAAATTATAAAAAAAAATATGTTCGTAAAATGTTTAGAAGTTTTTATTGAAATAGGAATACACGGTGTTCATTTTAAAAGTTACCACCCCCATTATCTTGAGATTCGGAAAAACTTTTGAAAATCGCCGAGACCCGCATCGAATTTATTTTAGAGGGGCATCAATTTTCACCTAAAAATTACGCGACCCCTGTAACCCATTTCAAGATAATGGGGGTGGTAACTTTTGATATAGAGAATTAATGCAACAATACACAGTATCTAAAAATAAATAACGATGTATTATATCATTTTTAGAATGTACCTAGGTGATATAAAAATATTTATTTTTCACCTGCATATTATTTGTTCATTGTACCTTGGATACGGTTACCATAAAGACGCTTATAGTGACCACGGGCGTAATGAGCGAGCATTATGACCATAACGCCCTGCTATATGAGAAACAAATAAGAAAAAAAAGAAGCAAACGTTATAGAACGAAATCGTTTATTTGTAACAATTTTTAAAGAGGTAAATACCACTAAATGTTTTTTAACAATCTTGAACTAAAATAAAAAACCATATAATATACCAATTCCTGAAAGTAGCGTATTATTATACGATCTCATTTATGCTACTTATTTAATTTTTTTAATTTCAATTGAATAAATGTTTCATATCCCTTATCATATAATGGTTTGGATTTGACCGGCAATACATTTTCTGTAGCTTTTGCGGCATTATTTGGGATATTCTGTGGTATGTCCATATTATTTTTGCTTTTATTTTGTAAAACGTATTCTTTACTTACAAAGCAAAGCAACGAAACAATCAACAAATGTCAAAATATCTGTCATAGACTAACTTTAAAAAAGGTAAAAAAGAAAAAGCTAGCAGCATTGAACTAGGTTACTAATATTTAAAATATGAAAAATTAATTTTTCATTAAAGACATATAGTTTTCGCGAAAAATAAAATTATGTATACACCACGAGTGTTATTAGATTATAACTCCCATCGGGCAACTCGCATCCCTCGAGCCAAGGGGCCTAATAAAAGTATTTTTTTAACAGAACGTTGGTATCAATACTATAAACAACACACAAATATAACCCAATATGGCGAAAATTCTCACAAGACTACGTCAGTTACGTATGACTAAGCCACTCCCACCTGCGCGGTGTCTTATCTTGTTTAATTGTATCATGATCTCACCTTAACAACATTATCTAACACGGCTGTTCTTTTTGGCGATATTCCAAAGAATGAAGAAAAGCTATGTAAATTAGCAAAAAAAATTTATGCTTTTATCCTGACTTGATGCTTTTTGTAAAATTAAATTTAGTTGATGAGCATAACAATGAATAAAATTTGCTGAAGGATAACTTTTTTTAATTAAAAATACCTATTAACTTCTTTTTTTCTTATCAAGAGATGTTTGCTTTATCGTCATATTAGGTTTTGGACAGCCACCACCTTTGAATTTCACTCGGTCTTCATAACCCAACTTATGTCCATCTTTCAGTTTTAATATATTTTGTATAACACTCATATTTAATAGTAAACACCAAAAACACTGTTTTAATTAATTTCACGACAAGTAGTGATTTACTAATAAAATGTTCACAAATAAAAACATTAAAAACAACGCGACAGAATTTACCGACCAACGCATACGTAGTCAGCATTAAGACCGCTGACTGGCGAGTGGCGGCTGCTCTACTAAACTTCGTGCGTTACCGTGTCAGGGTCGTTAGGGACATTGTCCCCGCCAGTGTTTTCTGTTTATTTTGCTTTCTGACGATTCGCGCCTAAGTCTATTTCACTTTAATTCGTCGTAAATTCGGTCCGTAGCTAGCTTTGAGGACACGTTGTGGATTGACCCAAGATTCTTAAATTCTATAAATGAATAATGTAATGATCTAGATTTCTGAATAGTATTGTGCATAGAATGAACTAGAAACTTTAATATATTTTTTAAGAATATTAAAAATATATATATTACTTATATATTTTTAAACTTCAGAAAATGAATAGCTCTATTTTTTTTATTTGTATGTGGGTGGTCATTGACCAAATAACCCTATAGAAGAACCGCCAGTGCTTCACAACAACCTAGATTACTGGATACTTATTATCTAACAGCATGGAGTACACAGAATATGTGAACCATCTGTTGCTGCCATCGTAGTTTTTAATCATTTTTGTAGTAGATGGGCATGGTAGCCAAGTGGGTAAAAGGCTTAGAGCTATTTACTCGGTACCGAATATCGATGGTTCGAATCCATGCCGGAGCAAGTCTGAAATTTTATTTGTAATTTTCTTCGGATTAAGATGGGAAAGGAAACTGTCGATGTCCTCGATGTGGATCGGACTCCACAATAAACTGTAGGGCTTCGTCTCTCTTTACTCAACACAAAATCCAAGGATTTTCTGGGAGTTACTTCAGTGTCTTGAGAGGCGGTTAAGAAAACATTTTTTTTAAAGTTTATGCACAAACGGTAGTAACTATGCCATTGCTAAAAGCGTTTATATCAGAATCAAACTAAACACCACCGCGAACCGCACGCTAAGATAACTAAACTGGTGATACCACTGGACAAACTACCAAGGTGCTTATAAGATTACATGGGAGAGTCCCGGTTCCCGGCAGAGTCACCTTTCTGCCTCGATACTGATTTATACTGCTTGCATATAGTTCAGGTATAGAAATAAACACACCACATAAATTTTTATGTGGTGTGTTTATTAAATTAATATTTATATTTGTTTTATTATGTGTCGATTTTGAAAAATGGAAAATATTTCCGGTCCCTGGTAATTGCCAAACAATAAAACTAGGTGGGAAGGAATCTAGTTTGGATATTGACAATCTTTTTTAATATCCCAGTATTTTTATTACCTACATAAAGTATATATATATATATATATATATATATATATATATATATATATATATATATATATATATATATATATATATATATATATATATATATATATATATATATATATATATATATATATATTTTAAATACCTGCAAAAATACATCAGATGCAGTAACTTGCTGCCTGTAAGATACGTCCCATTTCGGAGTCTTTTTTCCAGTCTGCTTTAGGGTTACTTTCGTCGTCAAATACGAAATCATCTTCATTATCTGGATCTAGAATTTCCCTTCTTTTGCTCTTATCATTTTCTATCTTACTATATGGGTTAACTTTCTTGTTATTTGAAGTACTAGGTCCACCCAAATCACTTGCTGATTAATAAAAAATATTTGAGATAAATATTATGTGGTGTCCCTGGCTCAAAAACAATTCGAAATCATAACATTATTAAAAATTTATATTCTAGATCAGTCTTGATAAATTGATACCAGATTTTGTAATATAATGAAGCCTGGAAGACGTTTTGAAAATAAATATATAATGCTTACGGTTTATATTACGAGGTCCAGTACTGCTCTCAGCTTCATCCTCAGAGTCTGAGTTTCCTGTCTTGGGATTAAATAATTCGGTAAGTTTTTGAATATCACAAAGTTCGTTCATATTCTCTCACATTTAATGACAATTAAATTGACAAAACTAATCTGTCTACATACGTTACTATAGTAACTGTTGTCCTGGAAACCTAGTGATTCAGCTAATTTAAAACAGGTATCATTTATGAAGAATTTGGTCGAGATTCCGTCGCTAAAGTAACTGACCAAAAATTATTAGTGTTATTTGGTAATTTTTTCATAACAAATAAAGTAGAGAGATTACATTACAAATATATTCAGCGCTAATAATAATCAGATAAGACGATACTGTCCGAATGACTGTGCGGTCCTCTCTGATAACCGGGCAATACTATTTATGATGTATTGATGAAGAAAAAAACTTGCTAACAAGTCTATTTCACCTTCACCAAAATATGAGAATAAGATAACCAGAAAATTTAGATCATGTACTTGAAATATAAAATACAGTGTCATATAGATCTCTGCTTGAGATTCCGTAATTGATTAAAAGGTGGAGCCACAATTCAAACATTATTGTTTTGTAGTACAATGATTTAATACACAATAATAACGTACAGTGTGTTTTAAACGGGTACACCCCCAATAACTTCTTTATTTTTAAACACATTGAACTAAGTAATTGTAAGTACTTTGAAACTTGGTAAGAATAAATGGTACCTGAAAATAGGTAAGAATGCTGTTAAACTACCAACAGGTTTCAATGCCTTTCCTAGAAGAACACATATAAATGGCATCTTGTTGAAATAAAATTATACTGGCTGCTTGTACAAACGTGGTTCAGGCTGAACTTGGTTTAAAATCGAACCATTAAAAAAATGTTTTCTTAACATGTTTTCTTAAACGCCTCTTAAGTCACCGAAATAACCACCGGAAAAACCTATCATTTTGTGTTGGGTAAAGAAAGATGAGGCCCTACAGTTTATTGTGGAGTTCGGGCTACATCTAGTGCGCTAAAAATTTCCTCTCCGTCATAGTTCGAAACAAATTACAAATAAAATTTCTAACTTGCCCCAGGATGGAATCGAACCATCAATCCTCTGTTCCGAGTAAATAGCTATAAGCGCTTTACCCACTTGGCTACCATTACCCTTAATTGTTGCAATAATCATAAACTTGGATATAAAGCCAAGTTCAATTGATTTTTACCTTTACCCTTTATAGTTTATAAAATGGGCCTGCTGATGGTAGCAGTGTAGGGTCCACAAGGAATCACTTGCAAAAACCTAACCTATACAACAACGGGGCCATTTAAATATATAGAAAGACTTCCAGAAATACGAAATATTTTACAATTTACCTATAATCTTCCGCTCTTGTTATTTTTTATCTATTTTCTATAATAAATGTATCGATATATATTTTCAATCAAATTTTTCATTTTAAATCTATTATATCATTATATAACGCACTATTTGAAGCTGAATGGAAATTTTGAACTGAAATAAATGATATCGAATTAGCTGTGGACGCGTTTTATGAGCAACTGTATAGAATCTTTGAAGATAATGCACAAAACATATAAACGTATCTATCCACCATAGTTTGATTCGAATATTATTAAGAACGGTAAAAGAAAAGGTAAACTTCTGGAAAAATATTAGAAAAAAAATCAAAATGAATATTTCTTGCAAGAATTTAAAACAGTACGATCCTTAATTATTAAAGAAAAATAAGTGCTGCAGTTAGTAAATAAATATATTGAATATATTCAGTCGTCAATTACAATGATTCGTGGTTTTTCTGGTCATATTATGTATATTCCAAAAATGGAATCTCTAGAATTCCTGGCAAAGTATTTTATAAAAATGGGCAGTATGACGAACCTAAAGAAATCGTGATTATTTCTGGAAAGTTTTTTTAAAAGCGCTTATTTACCACCTGAATTTGAGTATAATAATGATAACAATATTAATTTTGGAAATATATCTGAAATTGAAATCTCAAATGCTATAGAAATATAAAAAAATTGAATGACTGTCTTTTATGGTTAAAGATTGCTCAGGTATTCTAGTCATTCCATTATACATACTGTTTAAAACTTGCATTAAAAAAAAGACATTCCCAAACAGGTGGAAAGAGGCCAAAGTCTGTGCAGTATTTAAGAACGGTAAGAGGTCACTTATTAATAATTATAGAGCTATATCCATTATCTCAAATTTCTTCAAGGTCTTTGAAATTATTCTTTATGATCGCATGGGTTTATGAGTAACACATCAACGGACACGAATTTAACAGTTTTTATTCAATAGATCGCAAACACATTAGATAGTCAAGGACAGGTAGATGTAGTTTATACAGATTTCTTAAAGGCTTTCTACAGAATAGATCATGGAGTCTTACTTGGTAAACTGGTAAAATTTGGTTTTCATGCACATGCTGTTGAGTTTATTAAATCATATCTTTTAAAGAGACATCGATATACATATACAATGGCTTTAATCTGCTCGATATATTGCAAATTCGGGCTAACCTTGTTCCTCTGCTGTTTCTCTTTTTATAAATGATTTAAATCACGTGACTGACTATTGTAAACTCTTCTATGCAGATAATTTAAAAATATTTCCCAGTATGTCTTTCAGATGACTGTAGAATATGGTAGTATGAACTGAATCATATCCGGTTTTAGTGTATTGATAATAAACTGCCTGATATGATCTGAAAATGTAAATTCTGGAACTTCAATACGAATCAAACAATATTTGAGTCTACATACAGTGTGGAAATAAGTAACGCATAAATTCAGTAATTCCGTTGATATTAATTTTTTTGGAAAAAATCTCGAAGGGGTGTAGCGATTCTAACTTCAGCAAATATTTTCAGTCTATTTTCAGTTTCTTATGTCATTTATTTTTAAGTTATGACGTCATCGACTTTTTTTTAAATGGCAACCTATATTTTTTATTATTGATTTTGGTAGTAGTTTTTATTCCGGTTCCGACCATATAAAATTTTCAATATATTATTATTTGAAAAAAATCGAGAAAAACAGTCAAAGTTCAAATAACAAAAATTCATTAAATTGGGAAAATTTATCTAGTTGCCGGTGTATCACATTAGTTCGATTTTTTCAACTATTTGTATAATTTCAAAATAAAAACGAATGTGCCGTCTATAATTTTCCGTCAAACTTAGGCAACTAGATAAATTTTCCCAATTTAATGATTTTTGTTATTTAAACTTTAAGACTGTTTTTCTCGATTTTCTCAAATAATAACATATCAAAAATTTTATATGGTCGGAACTGGAATAAAAACTACTACCGAAATCAATAATAAAAAATATAGGTTGCCATTTAAAAAAAAGTCGATGACGTCATAACTTAAAAAATAAATGACATAAGAAGCTGAAAATAGACTGAAAATATTTGCTGAAGTTAAAATCGCTACACCCCTTCGAGATTTTTTCCAAAAAATTAATATCAACGGAATTAACGAATTTATGCATTACTTAATTTCCACACTAACATTGGCAATGAGACATTATTTCGATGTGAATCTTGTAAAGATTTAGGAATAATGTTCGATTCCAAACTTACTTTTAATGGCTATATATCTTTAAAAACATCAGAAGCTATGAAAGCTTATGGATTCATTGTAAGAAGCTGCAAACATTTTACAGATGTAAGTACTGTAAAATATTATGTTTCTCCTATGTTCTAAGTTTACGTATGTTGCTCTAATCTGGTACCTATACTAAAATTGTCATAAGTTAACAGTTTAATGCATACAAAGGAGATTCTTAAAATATTTTATAATTTAAAGAGGACGGTGTTTATCCCGAAAGGTGAATAAAGTATAATTATTTAACTAGTAGACTCAGTATTATTAATATGATCGACTATTCTGATTTACTTTGTGAAACAGCTTTTACGTTCCCAGGATTAATACGAAATATAATTCAACTTTTAAATGTAATAAACCTAGAACGTACGTCTTACTGCTGTCACCAGTATAGTGTAAAAATTTTAATAATTTATGTAATTTATGTGATATTCTATGAGTGCTCTTATACAAACGGCTACTGAAAGTTTTAATAGACGGAATGTGTTATAAATCATGTTAATATAAGATTCACTTTATAACTTGTATAGAAGTGTACCACTAATAACTTTGGAAAAAAATATTGTGTTGTGTTCTTTTTCATTTGTACTTAATATTGTTTTGCCCTGTAAATGGATCTTCTGTTAGGCAATAAAGTTATTACTATATTATTTTTCCTACATTATTATTATTATTTTCTGTAAGCACATATTTGATCGCAACTTATGTATTGTAGCGAAATTGCAAGCCATTTCATTCCATTTTGTTGTTGTCCACGATAAATTAAGTTTCTGCCAGTCTAGTCGAGATGGCGCCACTGATTTCTACTGGAACAGTTGGTTTTACAGATTTTTGGCACTAAATATCTATCTATCTTTATTGCTCATAATCTACTCTCAAATGTCTGTCTCTCTTTCCAAACTATAACCGAGTTTAGATGGGAGAACAGAACGAAGCTACTTCCTTCTTACTAGTGTAGCGTTCTGATGGAAACCATCTCTAGTTCAACGGTCTCATAAAATTTATATGTTTTCTGATATTATCATTTGATTTTATGATCATCATTATTTAAAACTTGCTATATTGATTTAAAGTACCTTTGAGGTAATTTTCATAATAATATTGTACCGTAATTATCTTAATTTACGCCTTGGGCGAATTTGCTTTTCGGTGATCAGTTTACCTTGGTTGTTCTTTGCAACAGCCATCATTAATATTGATTAGTATCGATTTATCGTGCCTTGTTGGCAATTTATCTAATATCGCTTTGATATTGTAACACAGCATATTGTTTCCTTATGCTGTGATTGTAATAAGTTCGTGTGCTAATTTAAACTAACTTTCGGTTATTGTAAATTTTAGATTTAGTCGGCAACGGATGTCACCATTTTTGTATCGTAGTTAGTTGTTTTCTCTCTTTGTTTGTTGATGTTTTAGGTCACTTAGCTACGTTGGTAGCGCTCTGAACTGTAGTGATTGGTGACATTTAGAGATTGGTACGCCTTTTTGAACCAAACCTATTTGTTTATAACCTTTGTGAAACTTATCTAATATAGTGCATTTGTTTTGTGGTGGATTATTTTATACCAGTGCATATATTTATCAACCAGACCTCAGTAACGTAAGGTTTTTCTAAATTTAAAATATCGAATGCTTATTTGAACGTTTACTTAGTATTTAGCCAGGAACGCTGCTCTAGGGGGAGCCTTGCCTAGTTTTTCTGGCACTTGATTAACTTTTGATTATCTAAAGTAAACATATAGTCAAGTATATATCTTTATTTAACTTTATCTGCAATTCATTATTCCCTCTCTCCGACGAGCTAATAAATGATTTAATTTAACGTTACCTTCAAGTTGAAAACTATCATATTGTTTTATATTTAGCAAATATTTATTTACGTTATCTTTCTAGTTATCTGTCTGTATACAGACATTCTAAATTCTATTTTCTTGAAGATTAACTTCTTTTAGTAAAAAAATATCTTAACATTTAGTGAATACCTATTTCACTTGTTTATTATCATAGCTACACCTAGTTTATTTGTTGGACTAGTATTTTTTTCTATTTAACGTAAGTTTTATTGATACTCAAGTTAGTTGAAGTCTTCAACTTCCTAAAATATTGTGGGATACCGATCCTAGTTTGTTTAGTTTGCAATTTACTCTGTAAATTTGTGTTAGAGATATTTCAAAATCTTATGAATTTTGACCTTCATATGCGCAGAGGCATAACTCCACTTATACCGTGCAATAAGCTCCGGCTTTTGCGCATTTCACGGCTCATAAGATTTTGAAACACCTCTAACTCATATTTTGTCTACGTAGCTGGACAATTCCAACGTCACAGCTTTTAACTTTGTTTTGCCTATAATACTGATCTCATAAAACTCTCCCCTTTTTATGTAAATAGCTGAACCAAGAGAAGAGGATAACTGGTGGATCGAACTGATCATTATATACTGGGTGGAGCAGGAAAACGACATTTTATACAACTGGCATTTTTCCTCAAGAGTAACTGCAGTACTGACAGTGGTGATTCAAACTGACACCGAACCCATTAAAAGCTTATCCGTTGGTGGATCCTTCGCTGGACTAACTCATTGGAAGTTACGTAAGATCTTCGTCCCCAGTAAACATTTTTATTTGGTCAGAAGAAATTTGTAAGAGATCAGGCATTTTATCTTTTTATTTTCTCTTTCAATATATCTTTTTTTTTGTGTTGTTAATTGTTGATCTTCAACCACGTAGATTTTTTTGACTTGTAAATATTGTACATATACTAGTCTTGATTATACTTTTTATTAAATAATATCTTTTTATTCAACTTCCTTCCCAACCGAATTAAAATTTTAACGTTCTCTTTATCTTTTAAAGTAAACTTTTCATTATTTGGTACCTGCACAAGTCCTGGCGCCTAGCCTAGATTTTGGTGAGAACTCAAATCAATCTAAGCCCTTATTCACGACCTGCTCACTGAGCTACCGGTCAATAAGTACAACCCCCAGCTTATTGTTTTATGCCAGCAATTGGACGGGGGGTGTTGCAGTTTGTAAGTATTACAATAATTATTAATTTCGTTTACTACGTATGTTGAAGATATAGTCAAAACTACTGGTCTGCTTTTCTTGATACCTAAAGGAAGAATCGTATTTACGAAATTAAACAGAATTTTAAAATGGTCAGCAATTGTTGCAAATTAACAACAGCTTTTATGTGTATTTATTATGGTTTACTGTTGTAAACAATAATCCTATACCCAAATGTTGCTTTGTTTTTTCTTTATTTAATTTAAATACTCTTAAATGGTGGATGCGGTACTAGTAATTTCTGCAATTTGTTACTACTTAAATAAAACTATAAAAAATGAATTATGAACAACTGGAGCATAGTCGAGAACACACAAATAACCGTATCTATATCCAGACTAGAGCAGAAATAATCGTAAATGTTTAATCACGTCTGGGGTTATTCTCCGTTTGTTGTCAAGTTGGTTATTTTTTAGAAACTAATTAACAGGTACTACAATTATCATTAGGTAGTTATTTTGCTATAAGACGCTCGGTAGCGCACTGGGTTAGGTTAAATGATAATCGTATCTGGTTTATTGTCTTACGGTCTGCCGACTCCCGGGTTCGAATTCCAGTTTTGATCTTGACAAAGTTGAAGGGCGTGGTTGTGTGTCCCTTTTTTCATTTTTATAACCCCCACCCGTGCAGCTCTAGCTTTGGATTTGGGGGTTGTTTAATTTATGTGGTGCGTTTTGTATTTTTATATTTATATTCGTACGTCTATTCAAGTAACTTTATAAACAATGTGACTAAATATTTATACAGGGTGATCTAGTATGAAATAACACCTCTCATAACTTTGTTATGTTTAGCCGTACATAAAAATATTAATATTTACTTTGTTGGTTTTTTTATGGGCTCTTCGGGTATCAGAATTTAACAAAATGGAAAAATGTACCAGTTGCGTCAAAAACTTTCGTTATTTAAAGTGAAGTACCCTGTATATTATTACAAATCCAAAGTACTTCTCAAGAGCTTTTAAAAATATATGATTAGTTATTTATGATAGGTCCCAGGATATTAATTATTATTATTAATATTTGCTTGAACCCATATTTATTATATTTTAGTAAAACCTAACCAAATGAATAATGTAAAAGTACGGTATTTTACTGTTTTACTGTTCTCAAATTTCTATAATTACCTAATATCTTGGAAAAACACTGAATCGTAAATCTCCGACTTTTCGTTTGTTTCACTTTTTTCATTTAGATGACCTAAGAGTTGTTATAGATTATTTCCCAATGAATAAACCACTGCATATCTTTAAAAATGTTACCAATACCACGGGTGAATGGAGGATCGTATGGGATGGGTATAAATTTCGGATGTTCTGTTTCGTTTTGGAAGACCGAGAGATTTCGAAGTGTCTCTTTAAATTTACGTTTTTTAATTATTTTGTTAATAAAACTTACGGAATATCCATTACTCGCAGCTATATTCATAATCAATGACTTTTTCAAACCTCTCCTTATTGACGGGGAAGCTTAATAGGCGAATTAGCTATAAGGACTGTAATCAAAAGTATGTTGGATAAACTAGACAATCTATTCAAACTAGATTCAAATAGCATATGACTCATCTCAAATATGGTACAGCAGATAAGCCCAATGTTGCCGAACATACTGTTGAGAACAATCATAAAATAAGTATTATCAATTTAAGATTAATTCGGAATGTAACACATACTAAACAGCTGGATGCATTTGAAAGCTTGGAAAATTGGTATGAATAGTGATGGAGGGCACATCCCAAATAGCCCTCCCTATTAGTTAGTAAGTCACGGTTCACCAAATTGTGACAATAGTTTAGGTGTAAATAAGATACATTGTTAGCATAAGGTTAGGTTTAATTGTCTCCAGATGATGCCAATTTGGTTGGCGAAACGCCCGATGAGTGCAGTATATGGTGTTTTGTAGAAAGCTAAGTCAGTGTTATCTTCACATCAAGCCACATCAGGACTAATATCTTGATGATTATTAGGGATAGATAGATGGAATACAGTATTTTTGAAAAGGCATTGAAACATACTTTCTGGATAAAAGCAACTTTAATGTTTAGATGTTACAAATTAATACACTACCTAAAAAAATAAAAGTATAAGAGAAAAAAGTCAATCCTTATGTTAAAACCAATAAATGGGATTCTCAAACTGTTTACCATTTGAGCATAAACCGGCCTTTAATGTGTAAAAGTTCCTGGGAGATTCCCTGTATATTATGTATGTGTTATTATTTCCTAACAGTGATACAAAAAAGCAAGAGTACATTTTAAAATATATTTTTTTTTTCAAAATAAAAACTGAACGACAGAAATTTTTTCAGATATTCAGTTTAATAGTTTGTTTAAAATATAATGTTGTTTTTGGTAATTTTTAAGCATTTTCGGCAACCATAAAAATATATGCAATTTTAGAATAACAATACAAATTCCAAGCTGTTATAGCAAAATGTTGTTGCCGTTATGTTATATCTTATTATCACGGGTAGGTGAGTAGTCAGCGGCATATAAAATATTTTTATGTATTTGTTTATGTGTAATATGTACCGCTAGGATGAGACAAGAATATTTATTATAATGTTTATTGTCCAAATTTTAACAAACAGAGTCTTAAAAATTGCTTACAAATTTATTCTATTATATATAATTTATACGTAAATCTATCAAAAACCCTAACTTAAAACATGTGTTTGTCTAAAGTATAACATGATGTAAATTTATTTTATGCTAATTCGACCAGAAATATCCAAAATATTGAAGCATGATCAACCGAAATAATTTTATCTAGAATAAATTGGATTATATTTGGATTAAATTTTTCAGAAAATAGTAAAAGTTAAACCGATGCATAAAGTCCAACAAAACATAATTTTGTCAATCGAAAATTTTTTCAGTGACCGAGATTCAGGTTTTTGTAAAAGTTATGGACTAAATAACCAATATTGAAAATAAACACTCATACATTATTTATCAGTTTTCATCAAAATCCCTTATCTTACTAAAATTGATCACACAGCAATTATTGTAAAACAGAAAAAAAAACAGGGTTAAGGAAGGATGTTAAAGCACACAGATCCTTTCTTCATTGGTTTTCAAGTAATATATTGAAGATGGACTACTTTAACTGAAAAAAAAGTTAAAGCCGAATATAAAATTGTAGAAGAAATCACAAGCATAATACATTAATCCAAAATTATGGTCAGTTTTTGTCGAAAAGGATGAATAAAACAGTTATAATAAAGATAAACAAAAAAAAAACAAAGGTAAATTTATGTAATATTGTAAACGAGAAGGGTTATAATCAAAAGAGGGAATGATACAGTTAATTAATTATTTTGTTGAACGGTGATAAATGTGTGTCGAATTACTCTAGATTTTTGTACGAACTGGTTGTCAATCATCAGAGACGAGGTAAGACACAATATCAATATAACGACTCGTGCGTCTCTATGGAAATATTAACAGAAATCTGTCATGATTGATATTGCTAAAAAAGACAATCTTTTATAAAATACATTTTTCTGCTAGTTTTGATAACGGAATCAAGGAATATTCCAAAACGTCAGCTTTTAATTATTTAAAATATTTGACATTTAAATTTTATTTTCAAATTAATATTTTTCAGGTGTGAGACATTTTTGTATAGGCCAACATATTTTGCCTATACTCTGACTAATCCTTTTGGCGCAGAGGTTTATTTAACAATTTTTTTTAAATAATTTATAAGACAGTAGCTTCTTTGGGTAGAAGGTGAGAATAAATATTAATAGGGTGACACAAATAAATAACATAATAGACAACAGCAAGTTAATGTTACTTAGGAATTAAAATAAAAAAAAGCTATTTTCTCACACTTTCTTTGAAAGACCACAAATAAATAATTATAGACAATAACAAAATATTTGTCGAAGATTCATTTCATATGTAGAATACTTCTCGCTCTGCTAGTCTAAGTTCGAGTTACAGCAGAAAAACTATTTTTTTTTTATAAAATGAATTAATTTCAACATTCCAGTGTACTCAAATGTTGGGTATGTGTTTACTATTTTATAAATGTCTAGTTACCTCCCACATAAAGCTTTTTAATTTCTTATACCTAATATAAGGAAGTATAGTAATCGTGATTTTTTTCTACTCCGAGATTTTGATTGATATACAGGGTGATTCGCGAGCAATGTGCTATAGTCTAATGGCAGATAGATCACTTCAGGCAAGTCTAGATCTATAAAGAAAACATTTTTTGACCACTGGTTAAGAAGATACAGGGTGATTTATACATTTGGTCGGACAATTCAAAGAGTTACTCTCTGCAACGGATTGGATGTAATCGAATGAAATTTACCAGTAACATTCCTCACCTGGAGGACTTGTCAGAATGGCCTACTTAGTTTTGGAATCAAGAACCGGACTGGGTAAAAATCTGCTATCGTTTCTGACAAAAAAGTACATGTTTCTATCGCATTTCTGGAAAATTATTAGCGGAGTCGGAAAGTTCAGAAAAAAATGCTATCAGAATAGCGAATCAATTTTGACGGCACACCTAAACCGTTTCGGCAAAAAAAATCACAAAACAATTATTAAGCACATCACAACTAACACTTTGATCGGACATTAATTATGGAACAGTTTGATAGAGTCTATTCAAATACTTCAGATATATATCTCTTCTGAGATATAGCAAAAAACATAGCAAAAACTTTCCTACCTAGTCGATAGAGAGAGGCAAAAACAATACTAAGAAAGATACGTACACAGTTTTATTTTGAAATTGAAGAGAATAGTAACCTACGTATTTGTCAATGTCTTGACATTATAATTTTCTCTATTTAATGTTTTAATTGTTCCGCGATGTCTTCGTGCTTCAAAGATGTCTAATCAGTTTACTAATGCTGAATTCGCTCATATCATTTATACACAGTATGGGTTTTGCGATGGAAATGCAAGGGCTGCCGTTAGGGAATATCAGCGAAGATTTCCTGGTCGTCCAGTACCCTCGCACCACAATTTTACCAGAGTTTTCCAGCTCTCTCGGGAACAAGGAAGATTTTCTGGAACTCACGGAACTATAGAATGAGCAGCTAGGCCGGTCGAAGAAAACATTGTAGAGATTGCAGATTGCAAAATCCTTCGACAAGCACTAGAAGAATATCACAAGCGCTAGGTGTTCTGCAAACCCGTGTATGGAGGGCATTAAAAGCGGAACGGTTGCATCCTTACCACATCCAAAAGGTCCAGCATCTCGAACCAGGTGATGAAGTCGCACGTCTTACATTCTGCCGCTGGATAATGCATAATCCGCGAAATTTGTCCAGAATTATTTTCTCGGACGAGGCCCAATTCACTCACGAGGAAGTGTGGAATTCTAGGAATTCACACCTTTGAAGCCATAACGATTCTCACTCCGTTGTCCAGAAGAACTCCTAGCAAAAGTTCTACCTTAATGTGTGATGTGGAATGGTGAACGATACATTGATAGGATCGCATTTTTTTGAAGGCCGTTTTACTGGAGAAATCTACTTGGATTTTCTCCAGACCATTTTGCCCAATTCATTATTGGCGTGAAATGTCGACAGGAGAGGTCTTCATTTCCGGCATGATGGGGCACCGCCTCATTTCTCACTCCATGTCCGGGAGTATCTTAACAATGAATTCCCTAGCCAGTGGATCGGTCACGGAGGTCCTTAAGTTTGGCCAGCTAGGTCTCCTGACCTAACTATTCTCGATTACTCTGTTTAAGGCCACATGAAACAATCGGTGTACAGCACGGAAGTCAACACTAAAGAGGAACTACGGCAGCGGGTAGTGGCAGCCTCTGATGACATGATGAACCACAGACAAACTATTGGGATGGCCACACGACATTTATTGGTGAAGTACAGGACATGCATCGAAGTTAGGTGCGAACATTTTAAGAACCTGATCTAGTTTGAATTGAAGCATTATTATTATGATGTTAAGTTATGATGTTATTCCTATTATGATGTTAAGTTTGTGAAGAATTACCTATTGTTTATTAAAAGAGTTATCACGTTTATGTGTATATGCTTTTTCTATGTAGATTATATCCATAATTCATTCAGATTTTATCATTTTGTATACCTTTAAAATTTCACAAGTACGACTCTGTCTCTTTCTTGCTAATTATGCCTTTTTGTTATGTTTCAGAAGGGATATAGATCTGAAGTATTTGAATAGACTCTATCAAACTGTTCCATAATTAATGCCCGGTCAAAGTGTTAGTTGTGATATGCTAAATTATTCTGTGATTTTTTTTGCCGAAATGGTTTAGGTGTGCCGTCAAAATTGAATCGCTACGCGAATAGGTTTTTTCTGAACTTTCTAAAAATTTTCCAGAAATACGATAGGAAAATGTACTTTTTTTGTCAAAAACGTGGTGGGAAGATTTTATCCAGCCCTGGATTTTTCAAAACCAAGAGGCCATTCTGACAAGTCGCAGGTGAGGAATGTTACTGGTAAATTTCATTTGATTTCATCCAACCCGTTGCAGAGAATAGCTCTTTGAATTGTCAGACCAAATGCATAAAACATTCTTAACCAGTAGTGAAAAAATGTTTTCCTTGCAGATCTAGACTTGCCTTGCAGTACTCTATCTGCCATTAGACTATGGCACATTGCTCGTGAATCACCCTGTATACGTTTTGAACCCTCCTGAATCCATTCTATTTTCTGATGATATCTGGCAGTACGTGTGTGTGTGTGGATGTGTGTCGAGATGTATGTATGTGTATATGTGTGTGGTCGGGTAACTCAAAAAATACTAATGGAAGACTTCCCAAATTTGGCAATAAAATTTTCAACAACATTTTACATGATACATTAAATTAGGTCAATGTGGTATCACCAGAAGAGACATAATGAGTGAAAGAAAAAGAAGAAGAAAAATCAAAAAAATTTTATTGCATTTCTAGACGAATCTCGACCAATTTTAATGAAAAATCATAACTTTATGGGAAAAAATCGCATGTCTGTAGTATAGCCCTAGTAGCTACAGTTTGTGAGATAAAGCTTTCAAATTCAGTACACATGTTCTAAAGGCCAAAGACAATGATAAATGATGAGCAAAACTGGCCAGCTGAAAGGAGGTCCACGGGACCCAAACTTTTTTGTATTTGTCCTTACAAAATAATATATGATGAAAGATTATAAATCATGTCTACTATATCAAGCCAGTAAAATATATTTTCCAAGTACTTAAATAAATCTGATGTAATGTAAAAATTTTTACATATTTGACCTCATAATATGGGGTTAGGATAAATTTAGCAGTTTGATATGTCTAAATTAGTTGCAAAAATGTCAATGTCAAAAAGAAGAAATTATTAAAATATATGACAATATCGAATGAAGCTGATAATTAATTATTTAAAAATTTTAATGAAAAAATTCTAGGTACCTACATTATTAAAATTTAATTGAGGCAAGTGAATAATTAAATAGAATGATTTTTTCAGTTCAGGAATATAGACTGGTATAAGAAAGTTGTGTGCTGGCCATGTCAGATATTATAAAGATATGGAATGTAGTACTACTTTTAACATTTAATTTTATATTATAATTTTTGCATGAAATCGGTTGTTAATAGATTTAACAATACAGACCAGGAAAATTATTTTTCTTGAAATAAATTATAGCTACGTGAAGTATCTACGGCTGGAGAGTGCCTAGCAAACCTGTAATATAGACCATCACTGATTTTATGATAAATAGTGATGTAGTTTAGTTGCAGCATAATTTTTTAAAGTAACTGGGACACGTGATTCTGACAAGATCTCGTATTGTTTGTATCTCATCTAATATCTATTATTATTGTAACGAGATGATTTTTCTGCTATTAATTTTCCGTTATTTTAATACGTAATCTGGACCGTTCTTCACTTCACATCTTATATACAATGATTTGTATTTAATATTTATTCTTAAACAATTGTTTCAAACCGGTAATCTTAAGTTACTATATTATAATTATTTTATTTATATTGAGTACCGCTCGCATTAAACCAAGTTACAGGGATCTTTTATTATTAGTAGATATATTTCTATTATTTATAAATAATCTACAATATGAAAGACTAAGTAATTTGGTTCAAATATTAATCTATGGCCGTTTTAATTATTTTGTTTTTGGAAACATAGTTTTAAAATTATGAGAAAGCGATTCCCAGTCTCAGAATATTTTATAAACATATGTTTATATCAAATGACGTAGGAAATTTGTTTAAACCTATTTTGCTAAGCTTGATTTAAGAATGTCTGCTCCTCCACAACAGCCGAAATTTCGTTCCTCACGCAGGAATCACGTGACATTCTCGTCAACCACTGGGAACAAAACTGCTCGCACCGGCTGAAATATTCAATTTTTCGATCCGCCAGCTGTAGTTCAACATGGGACAATTCTAGTGTGGTTCGCAAACAACAGTAGTGGTAAGAACCATTTCTGTATTTAACTGCATTTAACCGCTTGTATCCGCTTTTCCGTATTTTACCGTTTTTATATATGTATACCTGTTAATCCGAGCGGTCAGAGATATTCCGGTAGTTTCGCGATTCAGTAATTAAAATAGGGTTATCCATTCAGAAACTTGGTCCGGGAGAATTCCGTTTTCATTTGATGTTTTATGTCGTGTGTATACCGATTGAATTCTAGTGTCACTCGTTTAGGATAGGATCCAGTTCCAGGGTAATAGTAAGGAGAACTACTAGTAAAATTTTTAGTGTCACTCGTTTAAGGATAGAATCTGACTAAGTGGTCCGGGAATTATATCCGATTACATAGGTCAGCTCGTGTTCAATGCAATAACCTGAGTTTGAACCTATAAACTGTTACCAACTATATATTTCGATATATATCCGAATCACCACGAGTATCTCAGGCCGGATCCATTCAGGGACATTTTTATTGTTTGGTTTATTTCATATTTGTTTAATAAGGTGCTATCTAGTTTAAGACGTCTTTCGGGAACATCCGGTTTTCAAGTTAGATTATATTATACTAAACACCGATTGGATTCCAGTGTCACACGTTGAGGATAGAATGCAATCCCAGTGTTATAGTTAGGAAACACTACTAGTCAAATTATTAGTGTCATTCGTTTGAGTATAGAATCTTATCAAGTAGTCCGCGAATTAAAACACGATTGTACCCAGTAATGGGCATAAAAAACAACCTTGCTATAAACACTCGCTAAAGTACACACTAGACGCACTTCGGGATCATCCGGGTTTTTCAGTGTAAGTTTTATGATACGGAACACCGATTGGATTCTAGTGTCAGTTGTTGAGGATAGAATCCAATCCCAGTGTTATAGTTGGGAAACACTACTAGCCAGATTTTTTAGTGTCACGCGTTTGAGGATAGAATCTGGGCAAGTAGTCCGCACGTTTTACCCTAGTACGGGACATAAGGGCTAACCTAGCTGTATACTCGCGATTAGACATTTTTCAAGTAACCATCAGTCCCTAGAGTAGTGTAGCCGTAGTGTCACGCTTGTATACCATAACCACTTGCATTTGGACCGTTTTGCACACGCCGCCTGCGGTAATACCGCTTTAAACACACTAGCCGCTTTAAACACGTTAACCGCTTGCTAAATACCAATAGAAAAATAGTAGTTTCCGTAACTTAGCTACATTTGATTTACCTGCTTGTATTATCATTATACATTTCAGTAGTAATAGATTCCGTAATTTAGCCGCATTTGATATACGTGCTTGCATTATCACCACCTCTTGCTTGGTTTATTGGCCTGCTTTTTCTGTTGCTTGTATTATTGGTTACACTGTTTAATACATATTTTTTAATATTGTGAACGGTCTTAAAATAAAATAGAGTAAGTGAAGCTGAAATTCTGTCTATTATTTACAGCATATGTAAACAATCTGATCATACACCGAGAATTATTTTCGGCAGGTAAGGTGAAGTTGTCCATTGCTACGCAAACGACAACCACACACACAGATCGCCTGGAAATTCCATTTCTCCACTGGGTTATCCTAGCTTCTATCATATCGCTGATAGAATAAAGTGGTGCTTCTGCACTATAAAACATGAACTGGCGCTCGCGACTGTGCCGTAAATAAAAGTCAAAGTACTGCTGCTGTACTAAAGGGTGCCTCAAAGTGACACATAACTCAAATACCATTCTGTACGTCACATTATTACATAATTAATTTTATCTTATCATAAATGGCAATAGTAACCCTATATTGAGATACATTAATTGAGAAATAACGTCATAGGGCGTTACGAATATCCATAACGCCCTAGGGTATTATAAATTTATAACGCATTAACATTTTTACTACAACACAACACAAAACAACTAAATGGTGATGGCGTTTTTGACAAACAAAATGTGTTGCATAGTTACGGCGTTTACAAACAATTTTGATTCTTACTCTCTTTTAAATGAAATTGTCCTGAACATAATAGATGTCAAATTAGTCAATCGTAAATGTTAAAGAATTTTCGAATTAAATAACAAGCTAGTAGGACATTAAACATTAAAGGCACCACGGGTGTTATAGGATAATGACGCCCTCGACCGACGTATATTTCTCGGGCCCGAAGGTCCAGAGTTCCTCGGAAAGTACATCAACCGTGGTGCGTTGTTATAACATTCTTCATACCTTAATAACTATAATGATTCTGTTAAATGTAGCTGCCTTTGAAAAAGAGGAAGAAGAATTAGCCATGACAGGTAGTTATTTTTGCAGAACATTACTTTGACTAGTAAACTGCATCTTTATTTCAAGATGAAGTTTACTCGTCAAAGTAATGTTTCTCAAAAATCACTACCTGTCATGGTTAATTCTTTTTCCTCTTTTCTAAGGCAATTACGTTTAACAAAATCATTAACGATATTTTAATACCAAAGTCCAATTATCTCAAAAACTTTTTGCAGTAACATGACTTGTTCTATTTAAAGAACGAAGTAAGATGTCATATTTCTTGAAGTCAATGCGCAATTGTTTTTTTGATCAAAATTTGGATGCTGTTAACCAAATTACTTAATGAAGATCTTTACACCTTTTTGATAACTTAAAAAATAACCGAGTTATTCAAAGAGGGACATTTTCGCATGATAACCCTGTACATAGTGAAGCATCCTACCCCTGGCTGCTTCATCGCGAATAAATTTCCTATAATTTTTACATAAAACTAAATTATTTCCAAGCATTTATATCACTAAATTCCAAATTAATTATTACATAAAAAGGTTAAACCATTTTCTTATAATTTTGGCAGAAAACGTATGCATTCAAACTATAGAGTCTAAATTATTCAGCTAGGTAAAAGAACACACAGTATTCATTTAATATTTTTAAAACATTGACAAAACTGTACAAAATTTTAAAGTATTCTCCAGCCGATAACATAAACAAACCGACGTAAATACGTAGGATTGTAAGAGTATTACTAAGAATAGGGTCAAAAGCTATAAACATAGAGTCGTTATATCACTTCTCACCTAAAGATTAATTTCGTGGGTAGAGTACAATTTAGCGTTTGGCTATCTCCGTCTAGCTTACAGGCTTGGACAACGAACTCACTCATGGGAAATCATATAAATACGCGAGGCAGCGTACGATCGTGGTCATATCTCTGACAGCCCCAAGCGATACGCTTTGGTTCTAAAGAATCGGGTACGAAGAGATTATCCAGTTGTTCGTGGCAGAGTCGTGCCACATATCTGACAACCCCAAGCGTTACGCTTTGGTTCTGAGGAATCGGGTACGAAGAGATTGTACGATTCTCTGTAATATAGTTATGCTCCAGGTCAACTCTGACAGCCCCAAGCTTACGCTTTGGTTCTACGGGGTCGGGGAATAAGAGTGTGTCCCTGTCTTGCAGTTATAACTAGCATTGGGAGCAGCGCTTCATTAACGTGCACTAGCCACCGACGCGACACCGCCGTCCACATGGAGGCGAGTAACTCAGGCGTTACTCAAGAATCCGGGGAGTGGGCCCCGCGGAACTCCTCGTGTATACCAGAATTGGTAAGGACGGCATTTAAATAATTATTATACTGCGTTGCCATTTTCTACGTACTCGAGCTCACTAAAAGTCCCTTAAATTAATTCAATTTCTTTGTTCCAAGTGAAATGGCGACGCTAAGCAAAGTACGACTCTATATGCTTGGGTTTCGCGGTTTTTAACAATATCTGACCGGTGGTACTACATGATTTACAGATAGGGTTTTTTCTGTTATAATGCACTGCTCGTTACATGTTTATTAATAATGAGTATAGTCGATATTAATTCCGATAATAGTAGTTGGAACTTTCATTCATTTTTCAAGTTAGGTCAAAATAAGATAATGTGCCAAAGAATTAATGTCCAGTTGAATCTGCAATATCTGTCACTTTATCAAATTTCACTACCTATATGGGGATCAGAGTGTAACAGCCAGGTGGGTGCGGACAGGCGCCGACAACAAAACATGCAGTTCACTCCGACCGCCGACAGAGGGCCCGGGGCCAGATGACCAGTGTATACCGATTAATGATTTATGGCTATCGCTCCCATAAGCGTGCCGCAATACAAACGACGTCTGCCAAATTAACAAATCTACGGGGTAGTTCGTTTCATGTTGGTTTAAACCTTGATTGGTGGCATGCATTTGACACACCCAAAACAATACGGACAGTTGCTCGTTATATGTCGGAGTTCCGCATATGCATCGAATCTTCGTTGGCCAGCGTCAGTTGTATTTGTGGTACTGTTTTATGGTAGCACCAGCCCGCGAATTAAATAACAAGGCATGGTTGTCGGTCTCTGCCCGGCTCACGTGACAGGGGATACTCTGGTGACACATACAAGGGAAGTTTCTCTTACACCCATATGTAGAGATCTACATATGTCATTTAAACTACGAAGCGGAAGTTTCCGCGCATGTAACCAGGTTTGGTTACATTGCAGGTTCAACTCACCAAATATACATGTATTTCTTATAGACAGTTGTCTAAGTATAGAAATAAAAGGTGTGAAAACGTTATTTGAGTTTCCTTGAATTATTTCTACTTTCAGTAAATCAGTAATCATAAACCTAAAGCCAAATCTCATTGATACTAATCACTCTTTAAAACATATATCAGTGCAGTTAATTTTACATAGCCGTACCGTGACTTCAGCTGTACTAGACTCAGAATCTACTATGACGTTAAGAAACTCCGATGTAACCATCATAATCTTCCATCATTTCCGAAGTATTCATTTAGATCCATGTAAAATACAGTGTCATCATTACAGTTATATAGTTGCTATCATCCTACATTCTACAAAAGAACCGGGTGTGAGATATCTAATCGTACTGGACTTGGAACATTTAACTATTAGCTGAAATAAGTCATCTGATCTAATTATTGAGACTGCTGGGAAAGCGATGTATACTTTTTGAACAGTCCACTCTATTTATTTATTAATTATAAAATTTGGTAAATTTATATACATCTTCATTAAAAAGACAGTCCACTAACAATATATTCTATGGTATGATGAAACTTTTCTCAGAGGATGCGTATTATTATCATTCTAGGCGGTATTATTATTTACGACTAAATAAATACGCGCTCAACAAAAAAAATATTTGTCTGTTGTAGTAAAGTGTCAGCTGTTTAAATGAATATTACAACACGGAAGTTATTTTTTACCGAGTGACTTTAAACCTTACGCATATAATAAAATCAAGATCAAATGTAGCGATAAATTGTATATGATATTCCATATATGTATTACTTATAAATCCATGATAAGCATAACAGATTTTATCATCGTTTTATTCTTTGTCTAAATTTAAATAAATAGAAACCAACTAAACATGTGTTAATTAATTCAGACAGTGGAATCGCAAATTTGTTACAGTTGACCCTGAAGGTTACGATGTTTAAAATCAGACAAAATTCATTTCTTCAACTAATACGAACAAAATTTAATTGACTTTAGAAGATAATCAAAATGATCCTATAATTAGCTCCTCTAAATTCCCACAATGTCGCATGACCTTACTTTCACTTATTTTGAAGAAAGTCCATTTAAATCTACATCTGTTTTCATCACTATATGTCCATCTCTAATAGTTCATGAATTATGATATAAAAAACTTCATGAGATCGCAAGCTTGCAGAAATCAAATCTAGACAAATATTGTCACTAAAATCGAAATCTACAAAAGACGGAAAAATTATAAAACGGTTGCGTGAAAAAGATTGTTTTTATTTAAAAGCTGATAAGGGCAATAAGGATATTATTTTAGATAAAGAGGACTATTATGAAAGGGTAGACAATCTGATTAGTAATGGTCCTTATAAAACACTTTCTAGAAATCCATTACCAAAAATGGTTACTGAAGTAAGAAATGTACTTAAATCCTGCAATAACCTTATTACTACAGCTTTAAATAGGTAGTTACATGTGTCTAACCCAAGTGTACCTAGATTTTACTGCTTGCCTAAGATACATAAACCAGGAAAGTCGGTACGTCCTATTTTTTTCAGCCATCGTATCCCGACTTATCACTAAAGCTGGCTGAGGTCACCTGGCCGACAGAGCCGTCATATGACTCATATGTTTACATCATATCATAATACTTGACTAAGTACAATAAATGGAAATAAATTTTAACAATAATGTTACATTTTATAAAAATTTGTATAAAACTCACCCTTTTAAGCAGATTTATGAAGTAGTTTGGTTGTCGTCATCACAAAGTGGGGAAGATCTATAGTATAATAGCATCAGGTATGTTTCTACAGCTGTCTCCATCAGCGATGTTCGCTTTGGTGAAAAAATATGTTTGTATTTTGAAAATGACCGTTCGACATCTACGGATGTAATACAGGTATAAATAAAACAATCTGTGAACTCACTTAACGAAGTTGTAGATGCACCATCACAAATTTGTCTTAATTTGCTAAAATCAGGATCTTCTGTAATACACTCTCGAATTTTTCACTAACGCGATTATTTTTTGCGTCATTTATAGCCTGTAGCTGTATATTTACGTCGTCCACTATTTGCAGTGATTCCACTAATGACCACGAACTATTTTGCAATTTTTCTATTGCGTCGTGTAGTCCTCTATAATTGTTATTAATAGTTTTTAAATCTGTTTCAAGGAAACGTCTTGAAAGCTTGTCTGGCTTTCCCTAATAGCTGCAGCCTCATTAGGGTTGAACTGTAGTATCACAGCTTTCATTTGTTGAAAATATTCAGCATAATAAAAAGCCGCTTTCAACCACGTTCCCCAACGTGTAAGAATCGGCTCTGGTGATTCAGGGATACCAGGACACTATCTGTGAAATGCTCGAAGCCGTTTAGGAGATTTGAGAAATACTTTTTTTGTATTTGCTATTAATGCATCTACCTCTGGAAAACATTTTCGAATCGTTTCTGCCACAAGATGTAACGTATGCACTTTACACGTAACATGTAAAAACCTACAATTGTCTCTTTGAAGAGAACGGCCTACCACGCGCATTGTCGCGGCACCATCGCATCAGTCACAAACATCAATACTTGACTTGTTGAAAGTTAAAATTTTTAGAATGTCTCCAACACCACACGCGTAATTATTTCGCCAGTACACGCAGTTAGTCTTTTACTAGCTAGTAAAAGTGGAAATGTTGGTTTAAGAGGGTCCAGTACACGTACTATAATATTTAAAATAGAATTTTTTTTACAATCTGTCGTCTCGTCAATACATAACCAGAACCGTGTATTTTTTTAATCCACATTTAATCCTATTTACAATGTCTTCACGAACAGCTGGAATATATCTACGTAACGATGTACGACTTGGTAAGTTCACCTAGGGTTGTATTTATTCCAAAACTCCCGAAATGGTTGTTTATCCAGTATGTGTAGCGGAATATTACAGGCTATTAACATTAACAATAAATCAAACATAAACTGAGTTATCAAAGGCATGCCATTTTTTTTATGTTGATGTTGCACGGTATTGATATGACGACGACAATAATCTGTTTTGTGCCAGCACATTAAGTCTTGATTGCAAACTTTACAAATTATTTTGCATCCGTCATAGAATAAATCCGGAAATTCACCGATAAATGTATTCACTGTGTCCGCGTACGGTCGTTTTTTACCCTTTGGTGCGTTTGACATTATGTATAATTTATAGGTACAACCTTACGCATTAACCTTTCAAATAAGACTGCAGCGTAAATCACTTCTAATTCGGCACGTGTGACGCCAGCGCAAGACCGTGGCTGTACTCCAGCCACCTCTGCCAGCTTTACTTATCACCTATTAAAATGGTTAATGGAAGAGTTCGAAAATTTACCTATTGCACCACCTAGTTTTTCTGTGACTAATCCCAACGATTTCACTAATAAGATGAAAAATATTCAGTTGGAAGAAGGTTAAATTTTGATCTCCTTTGATGTTTGTTCATTGTTTCCAAGTGTTCCGATATCACAGACCTTGGACTACCTAAGTATCTACTCGAACTAAACAATCTCAGACAAAATGTAGTATAAGAATATCTTCACCTCACTAAACTGCATGAAACAAAATTGTTTTCGTTTCAAAGATAATTTGTTCGAACAACATGAAGGAACAGCAATGTCACCATTCATTGCCAGTCTCTTCATGAACAGATTCGAGACGGAAGCAAAAGAAGATTCGAGTATTTCCCCAGGGTTTGGCTTAGGTATGTGGATGACATTCTTGCAGTGTTCGATACAAAAGTCGCTGATATTGACAACTTTGTTCTAAATTAAACTGTCGTTTCGCGTCAGTAAGTTCACATATGAAATTGAGAACAACTACCATTTTTAGATGTATTAATAATTAGAAATGGTGAAAATAACTTAAAATGTAGGTATGACAGTGGTACATTCATCGGAAAACAAACTACAACAAAGTTTAGGCAATCCAAAAGACAAAATTGAAACAAGCGAAAAGTCGGAGATTTACGAAATTAGTTGTAAGGACTGTAATCAAAAATATGTTGAACAGACTAGATGATCAATTCAAATTAGATTCAAAGAGCATATGGCCCATCTCAAATATGGTAGAACAGTCTAGTGTTGGCCAACATGCGAACAACCATAAAATTGATATTAGTAATTTAAGATTAAATAGAAATGTAACAAATACTAGACAGCTGGATGCATTTGAAAGCTTGGAAATCATAAAGTGTAAAAATAGTATGAATAGTGACAGAGGGCCTACCCAAATAGCCTGCTTTATTGGTAAGTGGGTGACGGTTCACTGAACCGTGACAATAGTTTAGGTATGAATAGAGTACATTGTTAGCATAAGTTTAGTTTTATTCATCTCCAGATGATGCCAACTTGGTTGGCGAAACGCACGCCGAGTGCAGTATATAGTGCTTTGGTGTTTCGTGGTAAACTACGTCAGTGTTATGGGATCTCACCTAAAGCCATTTCCGACTGAACTTCGGTTTTGTGTTGAAAATGGCTACACACAATGAGAAAATTCATATTATTCATAAGCTCTCCCAAAAAATACCGGGGACGACCGTACTGTAGCTTGTATACATCGTTAACGTAATCTTACTCCTGTAGAACTGACCAAGTGAGTGGAAAAGTGCTGTTGTAGCCCCCATCTCGAAGTCGAAAAAAAGCCTAAACTTGCAAGTTATACATCAATATCATTGCTTTCAAGCATCTCTAAACTGAAACAGGATAAACACTATTTAGAATTATCTAAACGTTTAGTACAATCAACAGTTTGAATTTACACGAGGGTACAATACCAGTCAGCCATTGGTAAGGATTGTCAAGGTATAGTAAAACCTCAGAAAGAACATCGCCATTGTGCTTCTGAATATAGAGAAAACCCTCGACACTGTATCGATATCGGGGATCATCTATAAATTATATACGTTTAACTTTCCTGGACACTTAATAAGATTCATTTACTTCGAGTAAATAAGAAACTTTTCACATTTTAGAATATAT
Organism: Rhamnusium bicolor; assembly: GCA_029963845.1. Lineage (NCBI taxonomy): Eukaryota > Metazoa > Arthropoda > Insecta > Coleoptera > Cerambycidae > Rhamnusium > Rhamnusium bicolor. The sequence continues at coordinate 75,544 of JANEYF010004938.1, forward strand.
TAAAAATTTTACAAATAAAATCTTGAAGCCAATTTCGATCCGGGGAATCTAAATTAAAACCAAACGAAACCTCAATTATTAGGGATTCATGTAGACAAGTGTTTAACTTTTTGGGAACACTTTAACACGGCCATATGCTTCTCGAGGAGCTTTCACCCGCTTGTGTCTAAATAGGACAAATAAAAATTAATGTATTTTTTGCTCGTTTTCAAATACGTTATAGTGAAGAATACTAACTTGTAATCTCCTTGTTACAAAAAAACAAAATATTTCTATCAACTCAAAATTTAGCCGCACCTCCAAACCCTCAAATTCCTGACATTTCGTTAATGTGCAACTTTTCGCTTGAGTAAAAGATAAGTTAGTTTGATCGCCCATTAAAATATGTTTCTTTCCATCACTTCTTCAATCCAGAACTTATCATGAGGAAGTGACTGCATATCGAGTTCCACCCTCTACCACCTGTTTTACTGAATTATGGATTTAATGTCTCATTCATGGAATAATATCGTTTTTTTGTTATCAAAAACAGGCCAACGTTTTGTGCATCCAATTTGGATCTTATGTAGATGTCCATTGCTGATTTACCGCAAATCTTATTAGATGCTTCCGTTATTAGCGCCACACATCATTCGACAGATTGTAAACCGAGCGCCAAGAAAGATTCCGTTTAAAAAATCCGTAGAATTCATTCGGTTTGATGATTTACATTTAGAAAGATGTCAAGAATGAAATTCTAAAGGTTGCCAAACAAAATTTTCGGAAGTTTTTTTTTTACAAAAAAACCATATTACGGCAGCGCGCAACTTTTTGCGTCTTAAAACCATTATAATATAATTAGTGATTAATATTGTGTTATTAAGGCATGTTTTTTATGGTTTTTCACAACATTGTGGAAAACCGTTTTAAAATTTTAACATTAAAAAAATGATTTTTTACCTGCTAAAGGTAAATATAACGCTATTAAACTTAATAATAATTAATAAATTAATAATTAATTAATTAATTATAAAGTTTATAATAAGTTAATTATTAATAAGTTAATTACCTTTTTGTCAATTATTATTAATGTTATTTTTTATCAATTATTATTAACTTTTAATCAATTATTATTATTGCTGCTATTTGCGTATCTTTATCTTCTTTAACTTGCATTTTATAACGGTAAATAAACTTTCGAAAATTTTGTTTGGCAACCTTTAGATTTTAATTCTTTACATCTTTCTGAATGTAAAGCATCAACCTCAATGAATCCTACTGAATTTTTAAACGGAATGTTTCTTGGCGATTGCACTATTGTGTATGACAAGGCAATTTATCGATGGACATTCCTTTATTTTTAAAAGCTGTGCACCGCTAACAAAACTTCGTCTTCAATTATCATTGTTAGAGGGCGTTCTGTGATCATTAGTGCCCGTATCTTGGTTGACATTGACGTACAATTAGGGAACGGCATGTGAGGAGAGTACGAAATTATAAAAACTCTTACCTCTTTTTGTGGTTATTGCTAATTCAACTGGAGGAAATTATACGAAGTGGCGGGTGCATCACTGTCGATATTGCTATGACCAATAAGGGGGCGAAAAGGGGTTAGATGTTTTTTCGCGGATTCTTTAATATCTCTTAGATCCAATGAGATATCGACTTGATTTTTTATCACAAAGGTTACTCATATAAATGTCTAAAAACATAAGGCACATAAAAAGTGAGTGAAATCAGAAGATTGTTAAATCGACGAAAGGCATCGAAAAAGTTGAGTGAAATCGGGCGATTCTTAAATCATAAATGCTATACCATAATCGTGACAAAACGATCAAATATTAAATCTGTGGGAGACAGGGTTGATTTTTCCCCTAGAACCACACTACCCTGTAGGATTTTTCCGGCGAATCGAATAAAATAAGTTCCAGGCACCTATATGCAATAGAGGATACGATATTCAATTTTTTCTTTTTTTAATTACTAATTTTTAATATAAAATGCTAAATATCTCGGTTGGTATAGGAGATAGAGGGTTGATATTTTCCTGAAGACTAAAACGCGTCGTAGGATTTTTCTTGGCAAATCAAGTAAAGGAAATTCAAACGTCTATCTGCAATAGGGGTTGAAATATAAAATTTTTTGTACTTTCATCACTCATTTTCAATACAAAATGTTAAATATCTGAGCTCCTATGGGAGATAGGAGGAGGCACATTGCTGACAAAACTTTTAATATATTTTCAAAAATTCCTAGTGATGAAGTCGCGGGTAAACAGATAGTTATGTATAAGTAAAGACCGGATTTAGGTCTAAGATAGCAAAAATAATATTTAGGATTTGCAATATTTGCAGATGAAGCGGCAAATTACTTTTTTAAAGTTTGTTATAAATATTGAGCTAGAGCATAAATAATATTCTCGACAATAATACATAAAATGACTATTTACAGTCTTTCAACTGTCTCGAGGGTCAGGGACCCTTAATTATCTATTGAGAAACGTAAACAACTCAACAATCATTCGCATGGATTTTCACTATGGTTTATAAAAAAAAAACTTTTGTATTTAACCATGTTTGAGCTTGTGTAGCAATAACAGTTAGTGGTCGATGTTTTTAACTACTGTAACTTTACAAAAGTATTAGAGAACTATTCTTTTGTGATTTACAACTGATAATAAAATAGTTTTTCTAAGGCCTACTTTCACATTCGGCTAAAAACGAAACAACTAGTTGGCGTACAATAGACAAATAAACAAATGAACTTTAATCAATCGGATTACTCCTTCCTTCCATCCCGTATTTACATTAATACCATCACAACTAATCACTTTCAGGCATCGCAGGTCAACTGAATTATTTGTCATGTACGACATTATATTTTGACCTATGTTCTTAGCATTTACGGGATTATTGTTATGTGCGCAAAATGTTTACGTCCTGGCTTCTCTATCAAATTTAGAGCTTGTGGGTTGTAGCTGATTATTTTTTTAAAATTGTGAAAAAAAATTAGCACATTTGTTTACTCACTTTACAACTTTTTTCACCATGACAAATGATTTTTCTGAAAAAAAAATTGTTTAGCCGTTTTCGGCCCACACTGTTAATTGTATAACTTGTTATGTTTTAATTGTTTATATATAGTAAAGGAGGTGCTTCGAGCTAAAATGTTATTGTCTAAACCAAAATAACACTAAATTATGGAGGTTGCTAATTGTGAACTATTTCTGTGTTTCTCTATATTTAATATCTGACTGAGGGATACTAGATAGGTACCAATTACAGGATGTTGCCCCACCCTATATACATAAACGCAACAAAAGAAAGAAGATAAATTGCAAATAAAAAGCCGGATATAAACAGTTCATTTAACAAGACATGTATTTTAAATTAATTACTCACTAAAATAAAAATGCATGACTTAATTATATTAATTATTTATCATATTTAATCGACAATATTATAAATCGATAATGTTATTTTCATATTATCTAGAACAACAGAAGTAATACCAAAAATAATATTGATTTATCTACTAACCAATTTGAACAAATCATTGACCTGCAATTGATTGTTTCCTACTACAACGCAATATTTCTTTAGGAAAATAGGAAATTCCGATAAGTAGGTACCAATTTGTAAATAGCCATAACATCCGGAGAATTTAGCTAAAAGTGTTAATTAGACAATGCAGTTGCATAATAATTAATCGAAAAAAATAGCAAAATGCCCTGTAACGAATCAAATGCATTCAACTTCAGTTTCAGTTTTTTTCTTATTTTGAGCATACTTCCATCGAATAATAAGCAAACGTGACGAGAACAGAATAAGAAGTAGCCAACCGTGATGTCATGCTGTCTTGGGTCGTTCTCTACAGAATCACAATTACTATCCTTAAACTTTTGAACGTTAAAATTCTTAGTTTAGTATAAAATATACATTTAAATCAACCACAAGTATATATTTTACGTAACACTTTAACTATAGGACATTCCTCAGATTCCAATGCAGGAAATCAATACCATTATTTTTAAAATTAATTCATTAATAGTTCCTCGCCTCACTGTGTATAATTGCTGTAATAACGAGCTTTAATTACTAACTTTCGTGTGTGTGTCCTGAAGTGATTATAAAATTTTTAGTAACTAAGTGATTCTGTGATACCTGCAGTGATGTTGTTAGCAATGCCTCCTCCTAGGAAACCTCAGAGATTATGTGATAGGGTAGTCAAATTTCCAAAAATTTTGGAATGTGATAACATCGAACTGGACTCCCTTGAGGAATGCGAAGCTTTAGAAGAAAATAATGTAAGTTTCTTACAGGCAACAAGCTTTAAAATACGTAATTATATTTTATTTCTATTAACTATGCACAATAATTTAAAAAAATATGTTATTAATTATAATGTATTCAACGAATTTTTTCAATTGAAACAATATGTGAAACCATGGCACATTTATGCATAATTTTCAAGTAAAAATAATGAGAAAAAAATATGAAACGAAGATTCCCTACAAACAGTCCCATTGAAAATCTGGAATAAATTCCTTTATTGGATATATGGAAAATTAGATCATGGGTCATCATTTTGTGAGATAAATTTTAGATTTTTTTAAACTGGTTTATACAGGGTGTCGAGAAATAGCGTTAGTATACTTCGGGAGGTGATTCTACACTCAAAAATAGGAAGACAAGATCCTATGGATTCATTCCATATAAAATCGTCTAAAAAAAAATTTTTTTTTTGTTGCTACACTATTTCAGATTTTGCTTAAGTTTGAGCAAAATCTAAAATAAGCTGGCTTTACCAATTAGACGATTTTATATGGAATGACTCTATGAACAACAAGCCCTTGAAAAATGATACTCAAAATGTGGTCTTTATTGATTATTTTAAAAATTACTGGGGCTAGAGTGGTGAAATTTGGCACGATTGGTAAATTTCACATGAGACATTGTTTGGCAGTGTTGAAAAAAAAGCGACACCTGGGGTCTGTGAAACGTTGAGGCGCCCGATAAAAATATCCGTATTTTTTTTTGTTTCTAGAATTTTTACATTTCGATTTTAGACGATTTTATGAAAAACGATCTCTTGGTGAAAAGTACGTCCTACGGACGTACTGTTTTCGCGAAAAGCACAATTTTAAAATTTGATGCATGAAGTCACCGATCAATTGCGACATAAAAGAAATTGAGTCACAAATATTATTCTAATTAATTGCGTTAAATTTGTTAATAAAGTTGTATACAAAATTTAAAAATAGTGGACTGCTTGTTTAAAGAAAGATTAAATATGCATTTTATGTATGATGGGGTCAATGGTAACACTCGCGAAGTGCCGAGATTTTATGAAGTATTCTTTGAAAGACGGATACCCTGCGATAGAACTTTCATTAATTTACATCAAAGACTAACTGAAATAGGAACTTAAACCAAATAAAAGGGGAGACATGGTAGTAGTAGAAGAAAGGTTTCTGGAAAGGGTCTTAGCTTATCCAGGGATAAGCAACAGAAAACTTGTTATCCAACGAAGTATTCCAAAAAAACTCCATTTGGAAAAATTTTCATGAAGAGTTGCTCCATCCATACATCTACAGAGACTTCAGGCCATAAAATCTGAGGATCTATAGTCCAGTATGTAATTCTGTAGATGGTTTAGAGAAAACCACGACCGCAATATTGTCCGTAAAATTTGTTTCACTGATGAAGCAGGGTTCCCTAGGGACGGAATTATTAATTTCCACAACATGTGTGCACGTAGGGGCTCCGCCACATTTTAGTCTTAATGTTACATTTTAATAAAGTTTATCCTCAGCGATAAATAGGACAAGGAGACCCTGTAGTTTGGCCTCCTTATTTTCCGAATTTAAATCCTCTTGACTGTTTAAAATCATTGATATACGTAGTTCCTGTTTCGAAATGTTAAGGAAGTTGAGCAGCAAGTAATGAATGAAAGGCAAGGTCATATGGAACATGCCTGGTGGTTTTGGAAAATTAAGAATTTCTATGAAAAGTAGTTAAGGAGCTGCATCGAAAGGGGGATATTTTGAATACCTTCTGTAATACTAATAATTATCATTCTTATGATTTATTTGAATTTAGGTACATTATTAACTATTCTTCTTGTTTTCGTTTATTTTTACGATAGGCATTTTGTAAATACGTACCCTATGCATCAAATTTTAAAATCACGTTTTTCTCGGAAATGGTACGTTCTACGAATTTTTACAAGAAGTACCTTTCCTCATGAAATTGTCTGAAAAAACCTAAAAAAATACTGGCATTTGTCTCGTACTTCGGCTCTTCGTCACTTCTGTTTTTCATCACCATCAAACGATTTCTTGTGTCAGATTTACCCCATACAGGGTGTCCCAAATTTAATTCCCTAGCCGCCGGGGTTAGACTCTATGACCAAAAATAAGTGGAAAATCACAAAATTTCGAAAAGTTACTCCTTACGAAATTATGGCCATCTTAAAGATCGCAATGAAGGTATTTTTGCAAATCAATTTTTGAAATAAGTATCCAGGTAAAGATAGTTTATAATCAAGTCACCCTTGACGAAGCCAAAATATGATATTTTGTGTAAATGTCAATAAAATATTTCAAATTTAAACTGACGTACAACGGTAAACAATTAAGTTTTCATACTTATTATAATGCCCAGAAGGTACAGCAATCAAGAATATTTAGATATGATTAAACTACTTTGTAATAATAATGCTCGTGCCGCATATCGTCTGTACCGCCACCGTTGTCCTACTAGGCGACACCCAGATCATAAAACAATAAGTGCTGTTGAAGTTCGTCTATTTGAAACTGGATGTTTGGCTCCTAACATGATTCATGCTGGTCGTCCTAGACAACTAACATGGCAACAGGAAGAGCAATTACTCCACGACATTGAAGAAGATCCGTCTGTGAGTACCAGGATCTTGGAAGCCAATCGTCACCATCTTCGTAGTACTATTCACAGATTCATGCAACGAGAAAATCTGCATCATTATCACTTACAGCCGGTTCAAAAATTGCATCCTGGGGATAGTGACTTGCGCTTACAATTCTCCAGATGGTTTTTAAATTGTTTAGATACAAATGAAGGCCTTTTTAAGCAAGTATTGTGGAGTGATGAGTCCCATTTTAATCAGCAAGGGGTGTTTAACCAGCACAACTTGCATATCTGGAATTACGAAAATCCACATCAAATTAGAGAATCACATAAGCAAGTGCGCTGGAGTGTAAATCTGTGGATTGGCCTGTTGGGCAATGACATAATAGGACCACATTTTCTGCTTAGGATATTAAACGCAGATAATTATGCAAATTTTTGCGTAAACATATTACCTACCTTTTTGGAAGATATTTCTTTATTGCAACGTCACAGTATTGTGTATCAATATGATGGAGCGCCTGCTCATTATTCTCGAAATGTTCGAGAGATATTAAATCGTCGATTACCCAATAAATGGATCGGTCGCTGAGGACCTACTTCTTGGCCACCTAGGTCCCCGGATCTCAACCCAATAGACTTTTGGCTTTGGGGTTACTTGAAAAATGCGGTATACAAAGTCCTACCGAATAATGAAGATGACGTTATTGTTCGGATTTATGGAGCATTAACTCAAATTACGAACGAAACAATAGGTCGTGTTGAAAACAATTTCTTCGCCGATTGCATGCATGCATAGAACAAAATGGCGAACATTTCGAACATTTGCCTTTGTAAATTTAAGTATTTTAATTTTATTATGTGTAGATATCACTTGATTTAAATTAATAAACTATCTATTACCTGGATACCTATTTCAAAAATTGATTTGCAAAAATACCTTTGTTTTCTCCCTAGATGGGTTATGATTTTTTTCTATTAAGTTGGACGCCACTCTTCTTCGGTGGTTCTGCCATCAGGGACTTGTTTCTACCTTAGACTTTGTAGCTGAAGGACTTAATTAAGCGGCTTTTCGTTTATTTATTAGGGCTCAAAAAATTTGAGCAGGGGGTCCCTGGCAATTTGGTTTTTTCTAGACTGAAAATAATTTTATGGAATACTGAAACTATTTTTTCAATCAGCTTTTATGTAAAAATAAAATTGAACAGTGGGTCTGCAGAAATATCTTTTTACTTTCCTGCAAATGCTTTTAGAACTATGTAATTTATTTCTTCAAAGTCGCTGAAGACAAAAAAATAATTTGACCAGAGGGTTTCTTACAAAATAAAAAAAATAAAATTGGACAGGGAGTCCTTTAGATTATCGTAAAATTCAAAATCACAAAACACTTTCAAAAAATTGCTTGAAAAATTGTTGGAATTCAGCAGACTGGACAGCAAGTTGACCTACAACTCGGATACTATTAGCCTGCCTAAAAGTCGCGCAAGACTTCACAACTTGTCTTAGTAATGAATGATTTGTAAAACCAAAAGTCGAATTCGGAAAAAAAGTTATTTGAGCAGTGTATCTTTTTATGCTCATTATTATTTTATTACAATTAAAATAAATTTGAAAATTTACTTTCAAATGACTAAATCAAAAGTTATTGAAAATTTAAAAATTAGACCTTCCATGTCCTGGTGGACTAACAAAATGATTTAGATTATTTATATTTTTTTTGTAAAAATTTTGGCTGTCTATCCTTAAAACTCAAAAAATTTCAATAAATTCTGAAACTTTTATGGCAGTAAATACCCCGGAAACTTAAAACTAATCAAATTTTGTTGAATAAATGAATTTTAAGACAAGTGAAGCCTTTAATTTTGAAATAAGTTAAATTTTCTAATATAAAACTGAGTTTCGAAAATTTATCTTAACAAACCTAGCCTCGCGAAAAAAATAATTTTGAAAAATAAGTCTCTAAGTATGTAAATCAATTCCTTATCTTTTCCCTCGGATATCTCAGACGATATTGTTCTTTTGCAAAAACGTTTAATATTTTTATTTTTTCGACGACCTACGTCCGTAGGACCTGCTGGTGGTTTTTTAAGTTTAATAAATAAAAAAACAATGTAGATTTCTACAGTAAAATATGTTGACGGAAGACTCCTCAAGACAAAATCCACGGATGATAAAAGCTGTCGAAGAAGTGGTTCAGGTTCTCTGCGGTGAATGTTTTAAAATTACTTTATAGGTGGTGAACGCCGCCCTCGTGTCTTGGATACCAAATAATAACCCAGCCTTGTGTGTGGAGAAATTTCTTAGTGCCTATTTTACGACTTCTGGGGCCCGTGTGAGATCTATTACCTGTGAAACGGTCAACGAGGGATTGTTCTAACGGACTTAGATCAGTTGGTGTTTAATAATGGGGTCCACACCTGGTTTTAAGTTAATTATTTGTTGCGAAGTGACATCAAGTCTGTATGAATGCAAAAAGTGAAAAATTGTACTTAAAAAATGAATTTAGTATCCCGATGCTTGCTCTTCGATGTCGAGTAGTGGAATTTATACTTTAAAAAATGAATGTAATAATTATAAAAAAAAAATTAATCTAGTACCACGACTTTTTCGCGGTGAAGCCTTGTGGTAGAATTGTCTTAACTTGTTTGAAATTTTGTATTTATAAGGGTTGTGCCGTCATCTATTACAATGTTAACATGATGTCATGTTTTTGAAAGTGTGTAGTATAAATAAAATCTACCCCGCTCGAAATCTCCGATATTCCAAAAACTATCGATACGACTGGCTGTCTAGCTGGTCCGCTACACGGTGTACCAAACTGCAATTTTACAAGTTTAAGTCTCGTATAAATAAATCTAGCGGTTAATAAGACGCTGTGGAAACAATGGTTGTTGCCTGAAATTATTATTATTGTTTTGTCTGAAACTATTTTACTTTGATATTAATTGATATTTATTTAATTAACTGTAAAAATTAATGTTTAGGTGTGTGCGACTAGCATCTTTTAAAATTTGTATGATTAGAAATGCAGAAATTTAGCTTTTACCATTTTTTGATGGCTTTGGACTCTGATAATTATTTGCTTCTGTCGACCACTGAAATAAAAATTTTGTGGGGACACTTGGATTGCAGTAAAATTGTTCAGACCGATTTTTTAATTATTGCTTATCAATGCGTTTATGAAATTTAGCCATTTTGATGTTTGTAAATACACCGCGGCGCTCGCTGTCGCACTTATGCTGCGGAGCGATTTTTTGATAAAAATAATTTTTTCTATTTCGGCTTTTAGAAATCGAGGGATTGGAAAAAGAAATTGCAGTTTGAAGTTTTGAATATGGTTTTTTATTCTTTGTCTCATTTACTAAAAAAAGTGGTATAACATGTGACATTTCGGTCTGGTGCATTTTTTAAAGTTTTCTGATGGTTGAAGGTCTTTTATGTGATCTGGGTGATTTTTTTGGTAACATTATTTTTTCGAGATAACTAAATTTTTTGTAGAATTTTGGTTCTAAATAAGTATAATGAGATCATCGTTAATAGTACTTTTTTTATTAATTACCAAATCTTTGAAAAGTACAATGTGAATAATTTAAATTTCAACGAGTCATTTTTAGATCAAGGATGGACATTTTTTAATATTTTTACAGTCGTTTTTAAGCTAATCGCTGTTAAATTGGAGCTTTAATACATCAGATTTTGATTTTGGAATAATTGATAGCTTTGAATCCTTTAGATCCTGCCCAATCAATTTTTTTGTTTGTACAATTGTGTTAATGTCTTCGTTTTATACTATTTTAAAGATTATTTTAATAATCACCCATCCTATATTTCTCCTTGGAGAACATTATGGAAAATTTTACAACTAATTTAATTCTATGTCTTAATATGATACAAATATAATTGTTTCGAAACTAATCATATTAAACAAGAAGTTATGAGATTTAACACTTTCAATTCCATCTTTCCATTATAGCTGCTGTTTATTATAAGTGGGTCACTTGAAATAACATGCTTATTTTTGAGGTTAGTCAAAGATTGAAACTGAAAAAATTTTTTGTCGAAAATTTCTAGTGTTATCTTTTTAGTAAAAACAAAAGATCAATCCAAAACCTACTCTTATGGGAAAACATTGTAAAATTATGTTTTTAAATTCTTACTTACAACTTAATTAAAATGAATTGCAAAAATATAGAAAATAAATATAAGGATATAGTTTAAAATGTTACATCCAAAACGATATATGTTTTGAATGTGTATTCGTGCAAACGAAAATAAAATACACATGTCAATTTTTTCATTATTGAATAGTTAACTGTCATTTTAATTGTGTTTTTTATCAGCAAACAGTAACTTGTAAACCAATAAAAAATTTAATATTTCAAATTAAATCTGCTCGAAGGGGTGTTAACAGGTTGACCTTTTGACTAAGGAGAGTTGCAATTCAGGACATCCTCTGGATGAAGCATTATGTTTAAATGCCAGACAGGTAAAGCTGAAATCTAATTTGAGAAGTCCTATTTTATGGAAAAAATTCTGTTTCACAAACCTCACCAGGTACACCTTAATTCTGATATCCGAACAACTTTTGGTATAATGATTTCCCTTACTTAATCAAAATATGTTACTATGCTGCCCATTTATTTAAAATTGAAGTCATTACTTTAGATAATTGTCAACACTGTAACCATTTAAGATACCTTGATCACGTATTCTTTGGCTTTACCAAAAAAAAAAAAAAAACCTTGTAAACCACCAACGAACAATGCTTTTGTTGTTTCAACTCTATTTGATGTTGCTATTTTCATATAATAGAAAATGTTATGGTTTCAAAATGATAGATTAGAAATATGTACGAGAATTGACCCTTTTATAACTTTTTTATTCTTTGAGTAAAAAAAAATGTTTTAAATAAAAGTCATAGGGAATTTTATGATTTTCTTCAAGATGACTTCTTTGAGGTCCCTAGTACTTTTTCAGGAAAACCCAAATGCATTCATTCTAGAAGCAGTGATAGAATAAGAATTTATATATGGATTACTTCAATTTGTTTTAAGAAGAAATAATTTTTTTCTTTATTAGATTCGACCTGTGCAAGCATTTAGAGCAACTCACATTGAAAACATATAGGACTATACCACATATATGACAAATAGGTTAGGAAGAGATCAAATTTTTTAAAATAATATGGATAGAAGAATCCATCTTTACCATGACAAAACACGATACATTGGTTTGAAAAATCCACACCAAATAAAGGATGTACAATTCCAAGGAAGAACTTCTATCCATATTTGATGTGGTATTTTACGCAACAAAATTATAGGTCCCATTTTTTTTTTTAACTTTAAACGGTCATTTATACTATAAATTTCTCAGCAATCAAATTGAGGAGCTTTTAGATGAGTTGTCTCTAGCCTTGTATCTTCCCAACGACTGAAACAAATATACAACATATATACATCATTGGAATCGAATGATTGCATACATTTCAAAAAAATTTAAATATGCAGGGTGTGTATGTCCCGCTTTTATGAGATAACCTATATATTCAACAGTATTCAACAGTAAAGAAAATTATAAAATTCCTTAAAACTTTTATTTGAAACATATTTTTTTAACGTAAAATAAAAAAGTTACAAGGGGGGTCAATTCTCGTGTTCATATGTTGTATTAGAAAAAATGAAAATGGTCGTAGCCACCTTAGATTTTCATTTCTTTTGTGTCCAAGGGTGTACCTTCAAAACGTATGGTATGCAACATTTTAAATTTCGTAGATTTTTTTCTGTACTTTTGCAATCAATTTTCGTTCATAAATTTTCGTTGCATCTCTTTAAATAACAAGTTTCTAAGTTAAAATATCTGATGTGGCCAGCATATAACTTTCTTATACCAATATATATCATCCTGATCTAAAAAAATCATTCTATTTAATTCTTCACTTACCTCAATTAAATTTCCATAGCGTACCTTGAAATGTTTCATTAGAATTTTTAAATAATTAATTATCATCGTCATTCGACACTGTCAGTAATAATTCATGTCATATATTTTAATAATTTTTTGATGCTAACATTGACATTTTTGCAACTAAATTAGACCTTTCAAAAGTCAAACTGTTAAATTTATCCTAACCCCATTTTATGTGGCCAAATGTGTAAAATATTTCAGCTTAATTTAAGTACTTGGCAAATATATTTTATTCGCTTGATAGACATGATTTATAATCTTTTATCAAGAATATATTTTTTTTGTAATCAAATACAAAAAAGTTTGGGTCCCATGGACACCTCAGCTGGCCCACCGAATTTTTTCATTGTCCTTGGCCTTTAGAACAAGTGTACTAAATTTGAAAGTTTTATCTCAAAAACTGTGGTTGCTATCGCGATATTACAGACATGCGAACAGATTTTTTCATAAAGTTATGTTTTTTTCATTATAATTCGTCGAGATTCATCCAGAAATGCAATAAAATTTTTTAATTTTTTTCTCGAAATTGTAACTTTCTTCTTCTTTCATTCATTATGTCACTTCTGGTGGTACCACATTCACCAAATTTAATGTCACCTAAAATGTTGTTGACAATCTTAACTGCCAAATTTGGAAAGTCTCCTATTAGTATTTTTTGAGTTATCCACGGATTTACACGTACATACACACATACATTCCACACATACATCCACACACATCCACACACGCACCGACAGACATCATTCGGAAAATAGTCAGAATGGATTCAGAAGGGTTCAAAACGTATATATCAATCAAAATCTCGAGATCGAAAAAAATCACGATTATTATACTTCCTTATATTATGTATAATAAAGTGAAAACGAAAATATTCATTGTTTTTTGCCTGTAAGTTAAAAAGTAGGGCTTGGATTAATATTTTATATTTACCGTAAAGTATAGCACTCAGCGCTCGAAATTATCTACAACTTATCCTTAAAGGAGTTTTTGATCTAACAGCAATAATAAGAAAGTCATTTCAAGTGGCTCATTTACAATAATCAGTCGGTGTTTTTACGCAAATGATATCTTCCAATATATATTACGAAATTGGTCTGCTTTTTATTAAAATTCTCAATGCTTTTGCCAAACTTTGTGTATTCTATTTATGTTTCCTATGTATACAATACTTTTAACGTTCTAGGAAGTCGAGGAGGATGTTGGAAATCAATCGGACACAAATTCAAATTTGCCATCAGTAAAACACCTAAACCTAAATGGCTTATGTAAGAGTAAAGAAGAATTAAGTGAATGTTATGTGGAAGAGATCGTACTTCCAGGAGATTCTATACAGTCCCTTTCCGAACTGCAAATCCTCAGTCTGCGGTCAAATGGTATTCAGAACTTTCCAAACAGTGTTCTTCAACTTAACACCTTAGTGACTTTAGATTTATCTGATAACAGCCTGTTAACACTGCCTCCGGAAATAAATCAACTAAAACAGTATGTATATATTTTAATATATTATTAAGTAGTCATTATTATACATAGGTACACTTTCATTCAGTTATGAAATACATTAATTAATTTCTATACAAAATAATTTTAAGTATAAACGGAAGCATAGATTTATGTTTAGATAATAGATGAAACGTTTTGCACAATATTTATTTAAAAATATTTTTTTTTTACTTTTATAAAATTTGTGATACAAAAATAAAAAGATGTACTGTATAATGATTGTACTGAAATATATTAACGATTTTCAGTTCCTATAATTTGATATTTCAGATACTTTAAAATTATGAATATAAAGTATACTTAATCAAAATATATTAAAAATTGTATGTATCAAAAACAGAAATTACTTTAAACTGAAGAAACTTAACTATTCTGCAATTTCCATTACGTTTTTATACTTACATATTTTTCAATATAAAGGCATAACCATGGTTACGGCAACATAGTAGCTTCTTCAGATGTAGGTACAAGAAATTATTACGATTTTTTCATTTTTAAGAAAATTGCAGTGATACATACATGGTGTTTCAGATCTAAGGTGACGTTATGGGAGGTAAAGCACACTTAGCCAAGTTCAAAACACCCCCAAACTTACCATTAAATGTTAACTGTTTTTTGGGATACAGAGTGTTTAACGGTTTTTGGCTAAAACTGTAGTCGGTCATATCTTTGGAATAGCTGTTTACATTCCAATAAAATTTGGTACAAGTAATATGCTTTTTTTAATCCAATCAAAAGCATAATTTACTTTGCAAAAATTCCAGGACCAGAGTCAATTTTTATAATGTTGCTCTCAGTGCCGATACATCACCCTGTGTATCTTTTTTTGCTATGTGTTAGTAAACTTTTAAAATATCAACGGACGAGTGTATAAAATTATGTCATAATATTTGATGGCATGTTTGTGGTTATTTTCCCATAAATTTTCAAAAATATTGATTGACCAAATATTAAAATTTACAAAATAAAAAAAACAATTAACTAGCTAACGTCACTTCGTCACTATTTTATTAATTTTAGTTTAATACTAATTTAAGCATATTCATTTTTTTATGGACAAGAAATACACATTTATTGAAAAATTAATGGTTCATACAGGGCTGGACTCACCCAAAATGCCACATTTTACATATTTAAATTTATTGTTCACATTATGTAAATCATTTTTGAAATACAGCAATAAGAGAATAAAAAGTTAATATTTATAAGGAAGAGTTTGTCATTTGTCTTTTTTTTTGACATACAACATTTATAAGCTTATTATAGTTTAAAATTCCCATTCAAAATAACATATATATACACTCCATTTCTTTCATGGGAAAAACATAATGTTAATAATACGGTTTGTATTAACAGGCACAATTAAAATCAGTTATTGTAAACGCCTTTAGAAAATGGTACTGAAATATTAAAAAATAAGGTTGGTATTATTATTTTGACAAAATGAAATCAGTAAAGAACTTATTTGCAACAACTTACAACATAACTAAAAAAAGCACAATTAACAGAATGATACAATTAATTAAAATTACAATAGACTTTTACAATGAACGCCTCCAGCGTTAAAACATTTTTTTAGAACATTTTAAACGATTTTTCACTGATCAATCATTTCTGGGTTATTTCCAATTTTATCACATACGTTAATAATTTTTCGTAATAGCTGTTCACGTATATTGAATTCTTCATTTTACATCTCCAACTTGAGGTAGACCTATAAAAAATAGTCTAAAGGTGTAAGATCAGGAGACCTCGGTGGCTAATTAACCGGAATTCTTCGATTAATCCATCTGTTGGGATAATGCTAAGTCATAGGGTCATAAGGGTTAAGTGTAAGAGCAGAGAGTATCTATTATATGTAGATACTCAACTGAACTTCGCCCATTTATTGTCGTACTCAACAATAAATAAAGACGTTATTATTATTATTATTTTTTTTTTTTTTCGGAATATCCGATGCCGGTCAGTCCTCCCGTGGCCTCCGACGCCTCACGGGAGTCGCGCCGGCGCATCAACTACAGCCACTCCCCACATCCCGCAGGGTTAGTGACTGTAGATACCAGAATCGTGTGCCCTAAGCAGACGGAGAGAACCTAGAATGACCGCCTTCTGCATTTGACCTGCCAGCCACTCGGCTGGTTTTTGGCAGGCCGGTATGATCTTCAGTTCCGAGAGCAGCGTAGGCTTTATCCCTCCGAGTACACCGATAATAAGGACGACCATTTTGACCGAGTAGCCTGGGTACAGCACTTGGAGCTCGTACCGGAGATCGCGATATTTGGTCCGTTCTCCTCCTCCTTCAAGGTGATGTTTTTCTCCGCAGGTGCCGAGAACTCGATGACATACATCACCTTGAGTTGATGGTCGAGGAGGACTATGTCAGGCTTGTTGGCTTGGATTAGCCTGACAGTCGGGAACGAGTAGTTCCAGTAAATCCGGCATTTCTCGTTCTCGACAACGGACTCAATATCTCCGGGGACGTAAGGCAGCACTGGTGTCTGGTCTACCCCGTACGAGTGCCTTAGATGGTAGTATAGCACTCGTAAAGCCGCGTTATGTCGGTGGATGTAGGCCGAAATCGCATATATGGGACATGCAGAAAGTAAGTGCATGAGCGATTCCGGCGCCTGATGGCAGGTCCTGCAGTTGATATCAGGAACCTCTACACGCCACGCGGCTACGGTAGACCAAGGTGTTGATAACACCATCTTGGCAGGCCATAATGAATCCCTCGGTCTCCGACTTAAGCCCTGCTGACCTTAGAAAGGCAAAAGTCAGTGGTCGATAAACCCAGTGTTTCTATGTTCTTATAGAAGACACCATGCTGGCACCCCTTATTATTATTATTATTTTTTTTTTTTTTTTTTTTTTTCGGATATCCGATGCCGGTCAGTCCTCCGTGGCCTCCGACGCCTCACGGGAGTCGCGCCGGCGCATCAACTACAGCCACCTCGCATCCAGCAATACGTAACCGAACGAAGTACAT
>JANEYF010004939.1:0-109681 GCA_029963845.1 Rhamnusium bicolor
GTTTTATTTCAATAATAAAAAATAAATAACGAGGGAAACCCTCGCGTTATAATTGTTATATAGCCCAATAAATCTCTAGGAGATAGGGGTGGGCTTCCCACTTTATTTACTTCTTAAATCTCGAACGGCCTTACCTCGTCCAACCCAACAATTGCTAAGGTGTCTTGTAAACGTGGATAATGGGATGGCTCCGGGAGCAAGTGTCCGCAAGGGATAATTATGTACGATGTAATATCGATAAATCTTGTTTGATTAGATTAAATTTGGATAAAGGCATCAAACAGAAATATATATACCTGAGCGCATTCTGCACAATTGTGGTCATAAATACAACAATTGTATTGACTTGTACTACAAATTACAAGAAAAGTACGGGCATCAACGAATTGTAGTAAACTTTAAGAATTGTGTAAAATTAAACTATAAATTATTAGGTTACTTGCAACATAAACTGAAAAAGAAAGTAACTGGCTCAATTTCGAAGACTTACCTCAAAATGACTCAATTAGTTCAAGCGACACCCTTTGCTTATTTCATATCCAACGTATATATTTTGGTATGTAGACTCTAGATACGTTTTTCTTTATAACTTTATTATTCTTTAGATAATTTATTAGTAGTCTTATTGAGACACGCTCTGTAGATATCTTTGACCAGAGAACTTTAAAAATAGTTTTCTTAGGCTTTGGGTAACATTGGGAGGTTAATTCGTAGATTAACTACATCCCTGAACTATACCTTGTCTTCACTATAGCTACTTAGTCTCTATCATCCTGCTGATAAAGTAAAGTGGGGTTCCTACTTTCTAAAACAAAAACTGAGTTTTGAGCTAACTTATTAGAGCGCAATGTACTTTACCATATCTAAGAGACACTCCAACTTCTAATAGGAATGTGCTGTTTGTTATGTAAGTTAAATAAAATTTTAAATAAATAAACAATTTTTTTAATCTATCCCGTACAGTAAATTTAATTAATTGGGTTCATATTTTAATTGCTATAAAATTGGCAGTATAACTAATAGCCAGAAGGAAGAATATTCATTTAAATTATGATTTTACGATGTAGGAGTTTTTTGGGACTAATTTTTTTTTTGACGCGAATTTAGTGTGATCTGTCACAGATTATTTTATAAATTTTGCAAGCTATATTTAATTTAACTTTAATGAATAAACTCCTACATGATTAATAACAGCTAATGTTTATTAAAATGGATCACTTTCCACATTATTATCTACAATTTCATTTTCTGGTTTTGATATTACCCCACTTGGTTTTATAATATTTTCGTGTATTACAAATTATGTAATTGTGTATTAAATATTAAACTGACAATGCATGTGCAATTTAATTGAGATGGCATGGAGAATATTATTCCCAGATTGTTATTATATTCCATTCTATCTAAAATTAGTTTTGAATTTTAATCAGACGAAATCAGATTAACTTCCACGTTTGCTATTAAAGTTATATTTTCCATAAAGTTAAATAGAAATTTCTCCTCTTTGTAGTAATGATTAAAGGATTAAGTAGAACTGGGCCAAAAGGATTTAAAATTAATAAGGGAATATTTTAGATAAATCAAGTATTATGTTTCTAATAAGTGATACAAAAATTATTAATTGCGTTTGTTATATTGACAAAAATACAAATGTATTGAACGACGATATAAACAGTTATTTGTCCACGTCTATTAATTAAGTACCTATCTATTATATGTTTCCTCAAGGATAATGCTAGTCATTATTCACTGCAGTGAATCCGTCGGACATCACGATGTCCTGATGATGTCTGACAGGTAGTAGTACTGACCACCAGAGAGATATACTTATTACTCACTATGTACGTATAATAGTAGTATATTTAGCATGTCATAAATGACAACTGGGGATTCCTTGACTACGAGGAGGTCATCGGACATGTACAATTAAGTAATGCCACCTCAAATATTTTACAAAGAGAATATTAGTATGTCGCGTATTGCGATTTGATCCCTTTTTCGTTTTACCAATATTCATTGAAGTTCTTGTGGATTAAAACCACAAGTGAACAATGCGCCATCTCTTGATGGAAAGACTGTAGTTCAGAATAAATCTGTCCACATCTCAACGTTGTTATTATTTAAGGAAATTAGTTCTTTTAAATCCACCACAGTTAATGAAACGAAAACTTCTTCCTCAATATTTGCTATTCTAAAAGTTATAGATTCCCTATAATGTTATGCATAATTAAAACTTACCTCGAAATGACTCAAATAGTTCAAACAACGCCCAACTATTTAAGACTGAAATAACAAAATTGGCAATGGTTAGTTATGTTTATAAATACACCACTCATAGCACTCACATTATAAATTTAATATAATCGCAGCGTTGGGTGTTAGGTTTTCTAGACTGGATGGCATTTTGGATTGAAATGAAATGATACGTACGGAATTGTATAATGCAAAAGCAACGACCTGATGGTATACAAATCTGATGGTGACTTATTGCTTGCATACGTACATACACCTCTAAATTATTACTACAATTTGGAGCAGATTTTGCTACCTATTATTTAATCATGCCACACAATTTGTAGCGGAATTTTCCGTTAATATTTTTATTAAAATCTTTACAATATGTAGACACTTTGTATAATGTTTGAGTTCAACTGACTGCGTAGTAGTTTTCTGTACATTATAGTTGATTTCTTACTTTGACCGTCCTAATAGGACAAGCAGTATCTGTTGTTCATAACACTTTTACTGCAAATATTTATAGTCCTTTCATATGTATTATGAATTACAAACTTTGCTAAAAACAACTACAATTCTCATCAAACCAGTCACAGTGGGACCGATTAAAAAATTTTTTGGACAAAATTCTGAAAGTAATGAAACTGATGTAACATACGCTCGTGATTACAGAAAAAATAATGAAAAAAATTCCGTTGATAAATTGGGGTGATTTTCAGGGGTGGAAATATAAATAATTGAATAAAATTCTGAAACTTCAGATTCGTATAAAATTCGACCACCAAATTAACGAAAAAAATAGTAAAAAAAATCGCTTTGATTAAATAGGGTGGTATTTAGGGGGTGGAAATCGGTACAACTGAGTAAAATTCTGAAATTTCGGATTCGTATAGGATTCGATCACCGAGTTAAGGAAAAAATAGTAAAAATATTGCTTTGATAAAATAGGGTGGTTTTTAGGGGGTATCGGTATAACTGATTAGAATTCTGAAATTTCCGATTTGTATAGGACTCGATCATCAAATTAATGGAAAAATAGTGGAAAAATTCCTTTTTTATGAAATAAGATAATTCTTAGAGGGTGAAAATTGAAATAACTGTGTAAAATTGTTAAATATATATTTTCAATATTAATAAATAAATATCACTTTCACTGTCACTCGTGTCCGAGTTGGGATCTCCTAGTAATTCAATCTCCAGGAGAAACAGCGCTTCAGTTTCACTGTCACTTGTGTCCGAGCTGGGGTCTCCTAGATCTTCAGCCTCCAGGAGATAGAGCACTTCAGTTGGCAATGACTGTGATTTCCTTGCTGGCGTCTTCCTTATCGAAGATATAACAAGATCGGAAGATATCAGCAACCTGTTCAGCAAATCTATATTTGTCGCCTTTCTTGAGATCTTCCTTGGAAAATGCTCCCTATATACCTTAAACTCTTTGTTTCTTGCCTCTTGAGCCTCCTCCGATAATTGGTCTATAGACAATACAACATTTGAAATTATTATAGATCCATGCAGCAATATTTTATGCACGCTTGCTGGCATACAGTACTGAGGCACAGGATTCTGTGACCGAGGGTATATAATCGGACAAATAATCTGGCAGTTTCAATTGCATATGTATTAAAAGAAACTGCATTTACCTTATATCCACAAGAAAGTGTTTACAAAACTACAGAGAATCGTTTGATTAGTTCCTCTTCGAAACCAGTTGTCTGCGGCTTTAGATGGATTTTCAAAAAATCGGCGAGCTGTGTTCCCATCGTTGCTGGTTCCACTGTCGCCTGTTTTCGGCTGATCTACTAATAGACCCATCTCTTCTTTAAAAACTCTTTTTCATGTTTGCCTTCCTTTCTTTTAG
Organism: Rhamnusium bicolor; assembly: GCA_029963845.1. Lineage (NCBI taxonomy): Eukaryota > Metazoa > Arthropoda > Insecta > Coleoptera > Cerambycidae > Rhamnusium > Rhamnusium bicolor. The sequence goes on from JANEYF010004939.1 coordinate 4,094, forward strand.
CTGATTATTGTACTCTCTACGTGTCGACCACTTTTTAGTCTCTAATTTATACGACACATGAAACACACATTCGAAAAATCGAATCTACGCGTGAAGTGTGGACAATCCGTATTCCATAGAATTTTCATCTACTGCTCTAGTTAAGATAGAGTCAACATTGTTCACTTGTTTTGGAGTTGCTCCACACATTTTTGGTTAGATATTGTTTCTGTAATGGCATTACAAACCTTACCATTAATTATGGTCATTATAAAATTATATTTAATAGCATAGTCTTTTCCATCAATTGATAATCTGGTTGGCATTATTTGAGTAATTTGATTGTCTATATATTGTTTTTCCTTCATAATTACTTCTGGTGATTCTTTTAAAAATTCAAATACAGTGGGTCTAGAAAAGCGTGTCGAGGAAGGACGTTGATTCTGCTACACAATTTCTTTCTATTCTCCCACTTGAGAATTAAGTTGTATTGGCACAAGAGACGATAAAAATATATCGCTATCTACATGAAAGAACTGCTGACCAGAAAATTTTTGTTTGTATTGGGATTGACCACTAGCCCCGTTGCAACCCCACTTTACAATTTATTCCAAATTTTTTGTTTGTCCGACAAAGTGGATATGACAGGTTATTGAACTTCTAATATGCGAGTTACCGTGTGATCTATTAAAGCCTGCAAGAAATATATTATGAGAAATATTCAATATTACACCTTAAAAAAAAATAAAATACCTGCAATTGGATGTTGGTAGAAGTTTCTGTAACTGTGATGTCTCATTTCGGTAACACTTCTTTGTTGCTTTTCTAATTGCTTGATATGACGGATATATATCTGCACCTGTTTCTTTAGATCCAATTCTTATGAGCAGGTATTGTGACTTTGTTAGCTTAGCATCCACGATCAAGGAAAGTGCTTCATCGGGAGTATAAGGTTTTATGTTAGGAATTTTCTTGAATATTGTCCATGCATGCTTAATTTTTTCAGCATGGGTAGGAGTCGTAAACTGTGTCACTTTTAGAAGATTTGCTGCCGCATGTTGCCCTTCACAGCGAAGGCTCATTTCAGTTGCATGTGCTAGTTCACTGGTTGTGGCACTTCTTCGAAGCCTTTGAGCCTTTCTTCTTTGCGTCCTAGAGCTGCTTTGATCAAATGTTGATTGCGGACGTCCTTTTTTGCTCAAAGAACTTTTCATAGATCTTTTTTATGGCATCCACGACTTGTTCATAACAAATTTCTTTTTTAACCAATCCCTCTTTTTCCAAGAATATTGATTCCTTCCTCGAATGATTCTCGAATCTTTTGAAAATCGCAGCAGATTGTCGGGTGACAATTTTATATAATTTCGCTTTGGTCTTTTTTATTATTCTGAATATTCGAAACATTCACTAGATGATTTTGGACTTCTTGAATTTGAATGAAACTAGCTGTTCTACGTTTTGTGTGCAAAATTTTGAAAATGTCGCCTCTAGTTGACATGTCGAAAATTAACTTCTCCAATCTAGAAGAAGAAAAATAATAATTCGTTATAAAACGTAGATAGTTATGAACCATATTATATCTAAGGTAATTAACATTTCATACATCTACTACTTGCTTCATTTTTACTGGGAGGGATAATAATATTTCATCACCCGGTATATATCTACAAGATTTATAAAAAAATACTACAATTTTACAAAACCGTTGTTGAAATGCATTTCAATTTATTTCCAATTACCAAAAAACTATATAGATATGTGCTTGTCGAAGTGACACCAGTATATATATTTTGAGTTGAGAAAATATGTGGATCTCTGTTTATGAAAACTACATGTTAAAGGCTTTTCAGGAAAATTTTATAACTTAATGTGAAGTAGTAAAAAGTGCGCTTGCTTATAAAATATTTCGTGTAAGACATATAACAATCTTATTTTAATCAGCAATATACAAAAATAAAGCACTTACCTTAAGGAACTTCCCCTGTAAAATTACAGCTTAATTATTCAATACTCACTACAGTAAAACCTTTCACAAAAACTGTTGCAGGTTACGCTCTCACAAATGCAATTAACGGTTTGGGAGGTGGGTATATTGACTTTAGCAGGTAAATACAGGGATGGAATTTTTGCCAACCGATAGTCCATAGATTTCTTAGAAGTATGTACAAAACTGAACAAAATTATGGCACTTTTATAAAACCGATTTTTGGCCACCTTTTTGGAGTTTCGTCCCACTGTGGCAATGTCGTAAAATAATTAACGCGTTTTCTTTCCTTGTAAAAGAAGCTAAGTATGCAACATTGAACTTATTACCACCTAAATCGAACATTTATTGAGTAATCTGAAGACTCTAGGCTACGATGTAACAAAAGCCATTAGAAATAATCGAGTATGGTCCATTACCCTACTGCTTGTCGGATAGGCAGATAATAATATCGTTAGTATAAGATCGACGACTTCTGGCATAAGTCCTTTAGGAGAGGTCAAACGATATTTACAAGCCCAGAAGAAGAATATTTAGGTCCCGAGGTTCTGAGCATCGGTAAGTATAATTTGTCGATGGGTGGTACGGACCTGATGGACGAGAATATCTCAAGATACAGAATTGTCATTCGATGTAAAAGTGTTGATGCAATCTGTTCCGCTGGTTGGATGATGCTGCCATACAAAATGCCTAGATTTTGCATAAAAAATCTGAAAATAAGCTCACCTAGCTACAATTTAAAAGAGCGATCATGAACACACCTAATATATCAAAATGCTCGACGTCAAGGTGGTTGGCAATCACCAGTGCATCCAGTAGATCTTCTCGAGTTTCAGACGACATCCGATTTGACAATCTAGGTCATTTACTTACAGCGAATAAGGATGGCAAAACAGGAAGATGTGCTGGCGATAATTGCAGCTCTATTATAAGAACCAACTGTTCAAAATGTAATGTAGGGCTGTGTCTTAATGGTAATGTTAAGTTTGATACGCAGTTATATGTGCAAGAGTTCTGAAAATTTGATGAGTGGAGGAAAGAAAAAGTTGATGTTTTCTTTATGGAGCAGGTAAATCAATGTTGAAGTCTTAAAACACAAGGGCAGACTTATGAGCCGAAAAAAAATCTCAAAATACTTGAAAAGAAATACAATGAAGAATTTCTAATTCATATACTTAATGATAAATATTTAATGATGAAAGTATTTTTGTTTTTACTGGATCTTTAATTTTCAATTTGATTACATTTTTTGTACTTTTGTAGGTTGCTTTGTAATTCGGTATATCTGGGGCTTGCCGCTCTGATGAATTAACGAAGATGAATATTACTGATATAGAAGACAAAGAATTTAACTTTTGTATATACGAACACCGGAGACATAAACAAATGAACACGCAGTTTCACAATTATCAGAGATTATCTGGACGATCCTGATTATATCTGTAGGAAAAACGTCTTTGTGTCCTAGTCATGCTTGTCACAACAGAATTTTTCTTAATTACAAGCAAGAGAAATGTATTGTTCAACCAGTTGAAATCAATGCGTTATCAAAGATACCATGGATAATTGCAACTTACTTAAATCTACCTGAACGGAACAATACGTTGATAATTCTTTTTGACGATCCTCGGCTACTCTTCGATTTATTTCTGGAGATAACTTGACACCTTTTAAATGACATGGTGGCTGGAAATCGTCTAATGTGACTAAAGGTTATCTCGAATATTCGGTCTCAAACCAAATTAATGTGTGCAAAGAAAATTCAGGAAATTAAGTCATCAACCTATATGGCAGAAGAACAATGTGATAATTATTTAAAATTGAGCGTGTCTGATTCTGCTGAGACAGGCGGCTCCAATTAAGGATTCTATAAGTAAACAAACAAGTGTAATTAATTTTCAGGACAATATTGGAGTTGTTAATTTATATGTTCACTCTAATAATAAGGAAAAACATACGGTTTTTTCTCAATTTTATGTTCATTCTAATAATAATAATTAATGCATTATTTTTTTCTCAAATAAATTCTACTAAATTTGGAATAGACTTTTTGACAGTAATAAATTATTATGGGCCAATTGCATAAAAGTGCTAGAAACGTTTGATCTCACTAGTGAATGAATAGTGGAAAGGGACACTTAACTCATGAGTGGGAATGTTGAAGCACAGGGCCGGGCCGAAAATCACACGAGTGTGGAAAATACTTTCCAATGAGGTCTGTACAATATTTTCCCACAACCAAAAAATTCCTATAATTATAAATAAATTAGGTAGGTTAATCCCATATGAGTAATTATTCATGATAAAGCAAACAGAAAAATTCTCATAAAATTCCTTTTTAATGTGACCGGTTTCGTGAACAAGTAATTACTTCACATCATCAGACACAGGAATTTTTATAAATAAAAACCAGGGTAGTCAAATTAAAATTAAAATAGTTTTGCAACATAGTCAAAATTGTAAGTAAATGTAAGATAAAATTTTTGTTTGTATCTAATTAACTTTCTAACAAAATTCTTAAAAATTAGCGTGCTTTTTCTTTAAAACACATACATACACTACAACAGTTAAAATTTAATTACTTATTCACGAAACCGGTCACATGAAAAAGGAATTTTATGAGAATTTTTCTGTTTGCTTTATCATATATAAATAAATTAATAGGGTAGAGAAATTGTTATCAATAAAATGTAGACATTTATCATGACAAGTACCTCTATAGCGCGGCAAATCGCAAGCAACTTGCCAGACGCCTCTATAGTGCTCGGGCCAATCACGAACAACTTGCCAGATGCCTCTATAGTACTCCGCCTTTCACAGTTTACCTGTCTACTTTTGATATTTTTCTAATACATGTATATGTTAAGAAAATAGCGCACATATAAACAATAATACCTATTACATTGCTTGGGGAATCGTGAGACAAATGAATTTTCACTCACTAATAAATAAACGTTAACTTTGATTGCTTAAAACGCCACGATAAACGCCTTTCTACATGAAGGTGCTGGATAATCAAATATAAAGAAAAACTGGAAGTGTAAAAACCTACGTAATAAACATAATATGAGAAAGTAAAAAGGAAATTTCTTACTGCCGTTAAATGGTAATAAGTGGCGCAATGAAAAGTAAGGGGATGAGAATATAAAGAGCAACCGGCATTACTGTGATATTTTATATCCGTCATCAGAGTAGTTTAATTCTAAAAAATCTCAAGAAACTCAATGGAACGAAAATCGTTAACACAAAAGGTCTTGCAAAAAGCAAGCAACCTTTCTCGAAAATCATGAGAGCTGTTGCAAAGAAAAATGTTTCCTTATAATGGCAGTGTTTTTGTTATAGTCGGCTAAAAGTAGATATAACACGTAATTCATATATTATTGAAATATTATACATGCAAAAATGTACAAGGTGTCCGAAAAGAGTATTCTTTTCTATATAAAGTTTAATCGTGAATTTGATGTATAAAGCAATACTTTTATCGGTTATGAAATAATAAAAATTCTTGAACTTTCATAAATCCAGTGAATTTTCATATTAATACCATTAGTCATAGAAATGGAACATATCTTAGATGAATAAACAAACATTAGCAAATGAATCAGTGATTTATTTATTTATTTAATCACTTAAGCTGTTATAAAACAGATGTGAACGTCATCATGATACAATAATAAATATCATATAAAAGGAATAAAAGTTAAAATTGTATAAAGTCGTATAAAAAACAGTATAAAACATTGCAATAAAATATAGGACAAATAAATATAGTTTAAAAAAACTAAAAAACACGCTTTTAAAGCACATCAAACTAAAAAGTGAAAAATAATTATTAATATAAACTGAAAACAATAATGAACGAAAAATACTAGTATTATTGTGAAAAAAAGCGTGGGTTGCTCGATATACGAAAAATATGGCACAAAGCGCCCCACGCTTTTTTCACAATAATATTAGTATTTTTCGTTCATTATTGTTTTCAGTTTATATTAATAATTATTTTTCACTTTTTAGTTTGATGTGCTTTAAAAGCGTGTTTTTTAGTTTTTTTAAACTATATTTATTTTTCACTTTTTAGTTTGATGTGATACGAAAGCGTGTTTTTTAGTTGTTTTAAACTATATTTATATTGCTTATTGATGCTGATATTATAACATATTACGATCCAACAGATATTTCTGAAAAAAAAACATTTTTTTATTTCAGCCATGAGATTTGAACTCACGCCCGGGGAGTCCGTCGTTTAGCGTCGACTGCCTTAACCCACTCGATCACCGAGCTAATTAACAATTATGGAATGTACTTACATATTAAGCTTTGCTTTCACGCAGGGATACGTGAGGAAAGGATTGGCGATCCTGATCAGGATAATGATATAAACTTATCAAATTATTGTATTGTTACCGGTTCTTCGTAAGTGTACAAAGTTTCAATTAAATCTGTCCGTTTAAAGTGGGTCAAAATCGAGTTCAAAGAGTCGGTTACAAACAAACAAGCAAACAAACAAGCAAATAAATAAGCAAGCAAGCAAGCAAGCAAACATACAGGTGAAGCTAATAAAAGCGTGTTAAAAACTACAGATTAAAATTCATTGAATGAGTAAACACATTTTTCAGTTAAAAAATTTTTAAGACTAGATTTTCGATGCTTCTAATTGCAATTGGCAGTTTATTATAAAAGCCAATACCAGAATAATAAGGAGACTTTTCCAAGCAAGTCGTATTGTGATGCGACATGGAAAGTAGGTCATCATGGCGAGTATTGTAGTTATGATAACTGGCATTAGTTTTGAATAGGTTAATGTTACGTTTAACATACTTCAACAATGAAAAAATATAGATAGAAGGCACTGATAAAATTTTATGATTTTTAAAAGAGTACTTACAGGAGGTTGTAAAATTAAGATTAAAAATCAATCTTATAATACGTTTTTGGCAAACAAAGACCCGTTGTAAATTACTGGCTCGTCCACAAACTATAATATTATAAGAAATATGACAATATGCCATTGAATAATACAGATTTAATAATGCAGTGTGGTCTAATGAATCCTTGAGCTTTCGGATGCAATAATATGCTTTGTTAAGTTTTTTACAAACTTCATAGATTTGAATATCCCAGCTTAGTTTCGAGTCTATTATGACACCTAAAAATTTAACGCTTTGGCTAAAAGGTATGATAATATCATTAAAATTTAGAATATTAACAGGTAGAGATTTTCTCTGTGAAAAGTAAAAGAAAACAGTTTTATTAACATTTAAAATTAAATTATTGTTGTTACAATAGTCATCAAATTCCCTCATAACAGCAATAGTTTTATCAAGGAGTTCCGCAGCATTCGGTGCAGAGATACCAAATGAATTATCATCAGCGAACATAGTAATGTTCCCCTCAGACATGAATGATGGTAATTCATTTACAAATAGTAAAAAAATCAGTGGCCCTAACACCGAACCCTGCGGAACGCCAAGACTCACTTCATAATGATTTGAAATCATGTCATGAATTTTAACATGGAGCGATCTATCAATTAAATATGACATGATCCATTCAAGAAAGATTCCTCGAATGCCCAACTTAAACAATTTTTCTTTAACAAAAGCCAGATTGACGCTCTTGATAAGTCAAAGAATAATCCTATGACGAGCTTTCCATTGTGCATTTCATCTAACACAAATTTCAAAAATTGTATTATAGCTGTGTCCGTAGAACGATTTTTCCTGAAACCGTGCTGATGATCGGTTAGTAGATTGAAAGAATTTAAAAATGCCATTATTCGATTAAATACTATTTTTTTCATTATTTTTTAAATAACGCTTAATAGTGATATGGGCCTATAGTTTTTAGGTTCCAAGGGATCATTTTTTTTTAATATGGTGATTATGGTTGCTATTTTTAATATAGATGGAAAAACACCCGCCTGGAAGGATGCATTAATCAACATAGTCAATGGCTCTATAATAAATTCACTTACATACTTGACAAACTTCGTAGACAAGCCATCAGGGCCAAAAGATTGCTTATTTTTTAATTCCGATATTATTTGTCTTATTTCACCGGTAGTAACAGGGTAAATAAAAATGGATCGATCACTCAATTTGCATGAAGTATAAGTGCCAGATAGATTAGGACCAAAATGATTTGTAACTTTGTCTACAGCAACTGTAGCAAAATAATTAGCAAAATGATCAACCACCTCGCGAGGGTTGTCAGTGATCGACCCATTAATATTTAGCTCAACCTTACCCAGAGATGGATTATTATTTTGGAGTTCTGTTCTAACGAGTTTCCAAACTTCTTTTGGTGGAATTTAGAGCGTTTAAAACTCTGTTGGAAAAATAAGCACGTTTAGCATTGGTTATATGATTATGGTAGCTGCGTTTCCTAAGTTTATAATGATTTGTGAGATCAGGGCTATTATAATGTTGCATGACCCAATGTAAATTTTTGAGGTATTCACTTTCGCGTTTTATATCAGATGTAACCCAGTTTTTGGATTACGATTTTTAATAGGCTTCGTTTCGAGGGGAAACGAAGCATCTAATTTATCTAACAAAGTATCTAAGAATTGTTTATAGGCCTCGTCGATATTGAAGGTCGATATTTAATTGTTGACGTAAATTGTTCAATATAAAGTTGATTGTTACCGCAAGGGAATGTGATGTGCCCAACCTGCACTCTGAAAACGAGTAATACGTCTTATGTTTTACGTTTTTGTGAATGCCGTCAAATAAGAGTTTTAAAGAATTAATTAAGTACCGTTAGGTGCACTTGAATCAAAATAAGCCCAGACACTCAAAAAGAATACAGTTTGCAATAAATAAATATGTTTGAAAAGAATAATAAATAATCTGAAGATGAAATCATACAAGGTAAAAATTGTGGAGAAATTGTATCAAGCTATTTTACGAAAATCGTCATGAATATTTCAGGAAGATTATGAAATTACAAAATAGTAATTTTTTTGACGTGGGATGTCAAGCAATAATTTTATAAATGATCCTTGTTGTTTGAAAACGCAGCTGGTGAAAATTGATTTGAAAGCTAGCAATGATTTGAAATATATTTCCAAGAAAACTTGTATTAGAAAAAGTGGAAATATAAGGTGTCCAGCACGTTGTTCGGACTTAATTACACCGTATATTTTTATGGGGTGCTTCAAGGAAACAATTAAAACCTAATTAAACTCGAGAAAAGAAATTAAAGGGATTAATCGAAACAGGCTGCTTTAGAAAGATTTGTATATAAATTGTTAAGGTTCGATACTTACAGGAGCTCGTTAAAAGCTAAATTTACCCATAAACTAATTTAAGAATTGTTTCTTTATTAATTATAAGCCAAAAACCATCTAACATTTTATCTAAACTATTAAAATGTCAATAAACATCGCAAACCTTTCGTTAAGAGAAAAAACTTTTTGTTCAAAATTTAATATGGATTTTTAAAATCGGACCCAGGACTTTTGATATACAACGATATATTACTCGGTATATTAACCTGAATAAGTTTTTTTATTAAATTTAGAAAATAAATAGTTCGGCATTGACTACGTTTCATAACATCATGAATGTAGTTAAAATGGGTTAAAGATAACCAGTCTGGGTAAAGTCTCGCAGAACACCAAATACTTTCTAAAAATCTTTATGATAGATAATACCGAACAATTGGTTCGGTATATCTGAATGGATTTTTACATTATTTTGGTTTCAGAAGTCGGAAAACTTACATCCCTCATTCTTTCGCTTTCCTTCTTTTCCTCCTCCTGCTTATTCTAACCTCTTCGCATTGCTCCTCCACCCTCTCCCTCATTCTTCTTCTTCTATTTGTCAGTGCCAAAATCACATACACATTTCTGCAAATGAGAACTCAATTTTCTAGTTTATCATAGAGACACCTTATTTTTATTTATCTCACACCATGAGAGTCCGAAAAATTCAACCAGAACAACAACAAAACGAAAAACTGTTTTATCTATATTTTAGGATATCCTCAGTCCTACTTAATATATGTTTCCATTTTTGAAGTGCGTTGGAGACTTTGACTATGAGATTGGCCCTCTGTCAATATTCATACTATTTTTACACTTTGTATTTTACAAGAATTCAAGTCCATCTAGTCTAATTGTTACATTCCCAATTAATCGTAAATTCCTACTATCTATTTTATGGTTGTTCTCAAACGCATGTTAGACAATACTAGAATTATTAGTTCTACCATATTTGGGATGAGCCATATGTTCCTTAATTCTAGTTTGATTTGATTGTCTAATTTGCCCAACATACTTTTGATTACAGTCCTTTCAGCTAATTTCCTAAATATCCGATTTATCGTTTGCTTCAATTTTGTCTTTTGTATTGTTTAAAAGTTATTGTTACTTAAAACGATATAGAAGTCTGATTTTATTTAGCATTTGCATATCAAATATCCATGAAGAAAAATTAGATTAATATGAAATCAGAATAAAATATTTACGAAATAATTACCCATCTAAAGTATCTAAATGTGGTTTTTACAAATAACACTGGCCGACACAATTTTTGTAATATAGTTCACGCTACTGTTTTTATATTATTAATACCCCTCCCTATTAACTGAAAAAATATGCAACAAGTCCTAATACGTACCATTTTGTGAGAACACAATAGAACCTATTATACTGCCAGGTAATAAATTTTATGATGGGTCGGCAATTTTAGAAGAACAAGTTAAAGTAAAGTATTTTCAGTATCAGTCTTATTTTGACCTTCCAAGTGCCCAATTGTGTCTGTTTGAAAGTGTTTTTGTTTGTCTATATAACTCTGTTACGACAAAAATGTCCAGTCAAACTTACCGAAATTGCAAAACCTCACCTGACAAGTTTTATTACATTCGTGGAGAATTCCTTATGAATTCGCAAGTGAGGCCATTGTCTGAAATACGAAAAAAGTGTATTTTCTACATTTGGTATGGCGAGAATTCACCAATCATTTCGATGATTGTCATTTTTGTGTAACGAGAACTGAGGGATAGTCCAAAAAAAGAACAAAAAAATCAAATATCCGAATTTACTATCAGCCCTAAGACTTGTTCCTCACAATGCATCAGACTTACCAGTGCCAACTGCGCCTTTAGATTGGCAAACATATTGTTTTAGAAGACAATGGAAATAGTAACGACTCTTTAGATAGCCCAGACCAGTGTGCAGAACCTTTTGTATATTCCAGAATGTTTTAGTAACCCTCGCTTAATTGCTCAAATTGAATTGAATGATTAGTTACGTGACTTGGAGTTGTCAAATAAATAAGTAGAAGTTCTTGGTTCCCGACATAAGAAGTGAAACTTACTGGCTAAATTATTTCTTCAATAAAAAACAGAAAAACTTTATTTCCTATTTTTATTACTAGAGGACTTCCAGCCAAGTACATGAACAATTTGTCCTACGTTTCGTCCGAGTTTTCGGACTTTTTCAAGGTTAAAAGCTAAAAATAATTAAAAATAATGGTTTTACATAAGTCGTAAATTAGATTAGTGACAGAATGCATATCTAAAAAAGTGTTTTATTACCTAATATAAATTTCCTATTTTAATTTTATTGTATGGGTGAGTTTTATTTTGTTTTTCATAATTTTTTTATTTGATGGGTATGTGATGTACGTGTAGTTCGACGAGTTAGGCAGAGAATGATCAGTATTTGATGTGGTCGTTGATGTGTTTCTTTTTAAGAGTAGGTAATTATAACAGCTGAAGTATATTTATGGTCCGAGTGACAGAGTTATTGTAAACATTATCATGATATTGGATAGCCGTTGAGAAGAGGTTTTGCAGTTAGCACATATACAGGATGTTTAAAAATTGTTACTATTGAATAAGATTGCGATATATGCTACTTAGATTTTCTATATCTGTTTGATAATTTACTGTTTTTTTGTTGTTTTGTATTTCGGCCATTTCGAAAAACATGCGTTTTTTGGTATTTCTTTCTTTATGCAGTATGGTTGTGTCCGGAAAGTTAAAACTGTATGAATTATTTATGGCGTGTTCTGTTAATGCTGTGCTACATGAATTAGGAGTTGCTATGGAATTTTTAATTGATAATTTATGTTGATTTATACGTTTATTTAAATATTGTTGGGTTTGTCCAATGTAACACCTATCGCAATCTGAGCAATCAATTTTATAAATAACATGGGTTTGATTTAATTTCTCTATTGGATCTTTTAGTTCTGGATATAATTTATTTTTATGCTATTATCATTTCTGTATGCTAATTGTACGTTATATTTACCTAATTCTTTCTGAACTCTGTCTGATACTTGTGGTATGTATGGTGCTGATTTGTATATTTTGTCTTTATTTGGATTGTTTTGATTTCTGTCCTGGTTGGTGTTGTTAAATATGGGTCCAAAGCAGTTGGGTTGTAAATCTATGTCAACTTGATTTTTATTGCTTTTGTTATTTATTATATGTATTCTCTTTTGGATATACTTATTCATAAAAGGTGGCGGGTAAAAGTTATTTAAAAGAATGTTTTTGATTTTAATTATGTTTTCTTTGTGAAACAATTTATCTGATAGTAAAATGGCCCTGTCCACGAGGCTGTTTATAACGCTAATTTTGTATTTATTACTGGTTTATTACTGGCTAAAGAATTACGACATTTAGAAAAAGAAATACACCATTTTCCGTATTTTATAATATGGAAAATTCACTATGCGCGTGTATTGACATTGATGGTTTAATGCAGAAACTTAATATCGAGCATTCCCCTTCTAAGTGGCGCTTGTTCATAGATTCCTCCAAATACAGTTTAAAAGTTGTATTACTACATAATGAAAATTTAAAACCATCTATGCCAATTGTCCATTCAGTAACAATGAAGGAGGATTATGACAATAGCAAATATGTGGGGATATAAAAGTAATAGCCATTTTAGTACGGCTTAAGGAGGCCTTACAAAATGTTGCTGTTTTCTTTATTTGTGGGACAGTCGTGCAGTAAAAGAACTTTATGTGAAAAGAATCTAGGACCTAGCAATGTTAAATATGTGCCCCTTGTAGACCCTAAAAATGTTCTTTTGCCACCTCTTTATATTAAACTCGGGCTAATAAAAATGTTGTGTAGGCAATGAATAATGAGGGCGAAGAATTTAAATACGTGAGAGAACTTTTTCCCCAATTAAGTGACGCCAAACTTAAAGAAAGCATTTTTATTGGTCCTGAAATTAGAAACTTGCTTGACAATGCAGATTTTAAAGGAGCATTTAACAGATAGGAACTCAGAGCTTGGAATTCATTTGTAAGCGGCGTAGTCAGATGATTTTTAGGGAACAAGAAGGATGAGAACTACAAGCAACTAGTAAACGAACTTTTAGATCCATACTAAACGCAAACGCTTGGTTGCCGTATATCTTTAAAAATTAACTTTCTGCATTCTCATTTAATTTTTTTTCCTGAAAATTTGGATGCAGTAAGCGACGAGCATGGAGAAAGATTTCATCAAGATATCAAGACAATGGAAATTCGCTATCAAGGATGATGGGATCCAGCCATGATGGGTGATTAGTAAAGCTGGCCGAGGTCACCTGGCCCACAGAGCCGTCATATGACTCATATGTTTACATCATATCATAATACTTGAATAAATACAATAAATGGAAATAAATGTTAACAATAATGTTACATTTCATAAAAATGTGTACAAAACTCAGCCTTTTAAGCAGATTTATGAAGTAGTTTGGTAGTCGTCATCACAAAGTGGGGAAGATCTATAGTATAATAGCATGAGGTATGTTTCTACAGCTGTCTCCGTCAGTGATGTTCGCTTTAGTGAAGAAATATGTTTGTATTTTGAAAATGACCGTTCGACATCTACGGATGTAACACAGGCATAAGTAAAACAATTTGTGAACTCACTTAACGAAGTTGTAGATGCACCATCACAAATTTGTCTTAATTTGCTAAAATCAGGATCTTTCTGTAATGCGCTCTCGAATTTTTTCACTAACGCGATTATTTTTTTGCGTCATTTATAACCTGTAGCTGTGTATTTACGTCGTCCGCTATTTGCAGCGATTCCACTAACGACAACGAACTACTTTGCAATTTTTCTATTGCGTCGTGTAGTCCTCTATAATTGTTATTAATAGTTTTTAAATCTGTTTCAAGGGAAACGTCTTGAAAGCTTGTCTGGCTTTCCCTAATAGCTGTAGCCTCGTTAGGGTTGAACTGTAGTATCACAGCTTTTATTTGTTGAAAATATTCAGCATAATAAAAAACCGCTTTCAACCACGTTCCTCAACGTGTAAGAATCGACTCTGGTGGTTCAGGGATACCAGGACACTGTCTGTGAAATGCTCGAAGCTGTTTAGGAGATTTGAGAAATACTTTTTTTGTATTTGCTATTAATGCATCTATCTCTGGAAAACATTTTTGAATCATTTCTGCCACAAGATGTAACGCATGCACTTTTCACGTAACATGTAAAAACCTACAATTGTCTCTTTGAAGAGAACGGCCTACCACGCGCATTGTCGCGGCACCATCAGTCACAAACATCAATACTTGACTTGTTGAAAGTTCAAATTTTTCGAATGTCTCCAACACCACACGCGTAATTATTTCGCCAGTACACGCAGTTAGTCTTTTACTAGCTAGTAAAAGTGGAAATGTTGGTTTAAGAGGGTCCAGTACACGTACTATAATATTTAAAATAGAATTTTTTTTACAATCTGTCGTCTCGTCAATACATAACCAGAGTCGTATATTTTTTAATCCACATTTAATCCTATTTACAATGTCTTCACGAACAGCTGGAATATATCTACGTAACGATGTACGACTTGGTAAGTTCACCTGGGGATTGTATTTATTCCAAAAATTCCAGAAATGGTTGTTTATTCAGTATATGTAGCGGAATATTACAGGCTATTAACATTAACAATAAATCAAACATAAACTGAGTTGTCAAAGGCATGCAATTTTTTTTATTTTGATGTTGCACGGTATTGATATGACGACGACAATCTGTTTTGTGCCAGCACATTAAGTCTTGATTGCAAACTTTACAAATTATTTTGCATCCGTCATAGAATAAATCCGGAAATTCACCGATAAATTTAATCACTGTGTCCGCGTACGGTCGTTTTTTACCCTTTGGCGCGTTTGACATTATGTATAATTTATAGGTACAACCTCACGCATTAACCTTTCAAATAAGACTGCAGGGTAAATCGGCACGTGTGTTGCCAGCGCAAGACCGTGGCTGTACTCCAGCCACCTCGGCCAGCTTTAGACTGATTACTGTTGGTTCTGAGAGCGAGACAATTTGACCCAAAAAAAAAAAAAAATAGCTGAGCATATGTTTTTCGAGAATTATACTCTATCGTTGTAGATATATCTATGTAAGCCTAGTATATGTCATATACATCATTAATATAATAGCAATAAATAGATTAGTAAAATTAACAATATTATTATTCCTGCCCATAATGTTTCTTTAATGTAACAAGAATACGTTACGTGTTGCGACTTTTTGCTTGATATTTCTGCAGTCAGAAGGCTTTATTCCAGTGGGATATGTTATTCAGGTACATGTTACAAAAAAAATAAATAATAATAAATTTTGTCCGCCAGTTTGATCTTTGGTCACTGGTAATTTTCCAAGAAATTTTTGAAGAAAAATAAATTGCAGTTAAAAATACTTCAATTGTCCAAATAAATGAAAATAGAAACCTTGGATTTATCCATTCTGACCATGTCTATTATGCCGCGAAAATTACCAACATTAGTAACGAATTAATTAACAGGAAAACCCAATTATATAAAATATGGTTGTTAATATAAGATACCCTGCAACAAAACCAGGCGATTAAACAAGATTAAGGAACTCTCATTTGATTACAATTCTTTCTAAAATGGATATAGATTGTGTTTATAATGGAACAAAATTCACATTAATTTTATACATTATGGTACAAAATAGGACAGCCAGTAAAGATTTTAATTTAGGTTAATTACAAATTCATAGAGTTATGAAATTTTAAAAAATTATTTATTTTTGTATATAGACAGATTAAAAATACATGATTAGAAACAGAATATTACTACTTATAATCGTATATCAAAAACTTGTCATGGTAAAAGTCTTAAATATCATTAAATATCGACAGAAAATATTAACCTAACGTTTATTTAACGTGCGTCGGCGTGTTTCCATCTCAGATTAATAATATAAAGATAAGTAACATCCATAAGAGATACGCTGATTATTATGACCGATACATAAACAACAATTTGCATGTTTACATATCAACGTATCCAAAACAAACCAGGGGAGGCCTCAGGCTTCAGCGTTTGTTTTAAAGCTTTTGCATAACTTAAAACTTAATAGGTATAAATAATTTGTTTGCTTGAGTAATGTATTTTTCAATGCTATTCTGCTGTTGTTATTTTAATATCTGTTGTTTTTAAGTGATACATGATAAGTGATAAACTTTAGTTTTGTGTTATTGGGTATTGATTATTATTTATTAATCGATCTTTAGTTATAAAGATTTATTTAGTGAATATGTATTGAGAAACAATGAATAATAAATGCGTAGTGTGCGGCCAAAGAGGAAAACAACGGGGTTGTTTATCTTTTCACAGGTAAATAAACAAAACAAATCAGGGTCGGCATAATGCGCGAATGCGACAGTGTGAAAGCTCAAAAATAACTGAAGTTAATGTTAGCTTTACAAAAGTAGAAAACAACATTTGATTCCATTTGAAGAGTAAAAAATCCACATTTTATTAAAAAAAGATACTTATACAAAAATATTTATTTTAACTTGAATGGAAAGTTCATCCTTAAGGTAGTTCACAACCTGTAGATGTTTTAAAGTCTATTGACATTTTTTTAATTCAATTTTAGAGGTTGTTATTAAAAAAAAAGTATTTATTTTCAGATTTCTCGAGAATCTGGTGAGAAAAAAAAGTTGGCTGAAAGCTCTCAAAATGGAAAATGCCGGTAAGTGGCACTACGTGTGTTTAGAACACTTAAAAAAAGTGATTAGGTATACTATTAAAAGATCTGAATTAAAAGTCTTGAAAATCAGAACTATTCTATTTTTTCACCTGGCAACACTATCACCAAGTTCGTCAGGTTATTAGAGAATTATATTGAAAATTAATATTATACTGAGTAGTTACTCATTCATACCTCAGGAAATAATGTCTAGTAGAGCATCAACTGTTTTGTTGATATGTCACTTTTATTGCAGTGATATAGGTTTGCATATTTCAAAGAAATCTCACGTGTTTCAGCATTGAAAATTATATTCCTTTGCCATTAATACCCAAGATAGCAAGATATGTTGAATTTAAATATAAGAGTGCAGTGATCCAAAAAAAAATTTTTGGATCACTGCACGCTACATTTAAAGAACTTAAAAGTATTTACAATTTGATGTGCCAGACATGGCCGTTGTTATATAATAAAAAAAATAAGGACCAGGGGAGTTTAAAGTGGCAGGCCCTGTATATTTAAATTTAACATACCTTGCTATCTAGGGTACTAATGGTGGCGAAGTAATTAAATTTTCAATGCTGAAACAAATGAGATTTCTTTGAATAATATACAAACCTAGACCACTGCAGTAAAAGTAACATATCAACAAAACAGTTGATGCTCTGTATGTATCTATCTGGTATGAATGAGTGACTACTTAGTATATTATTAATTTTCAATATAATTCTCTACTAACCTGGACAGTACGTATGACGAAGTGACTATCTGGGAAAAAATTGATTTTCAACACTCTTAATCCATATCTTATAATATTATAATCACTTTTTTTAAAGTGTTGTGAACACACGTAGTGCCACTTACTGGCACATTCCATTTTGAGAGCTTCAGCCAACTTTCTCTACTCTCCAGATTCTCGGGATATCTGAAAATAAACACATTTCTTAATAACAACCTTTAAAATTGAATTAAAAAAATATCAATGCCTTTAGAACATCTACAATTTGTGAGCAACCTTATGAATGAAATTTCCATTTAAGTTAAAATAAATATGTTTGTATAAGTATCTTTTCTGACAAAATGTGGATTTTTTACTGTTCAAGTGGAATCGAATGTTGTTGTTTTTGTTTTTGTAAAGCTATCATTAATTTTAGTTATTTTTGAGCTTTCACACTTTCGCATTAGGCCGGCCCTGATTTGTTTTGTTTACTTACCTGTGAAAAGATAAACAACCCCGTGGTTTTCCTTTTTGACCGCACACTACACACTTATTAGTGATTGTTTCTCAATAAATATTTATAAATAAATTTTTTTATAACTAAAGATCGATTACTAATAGTCTAGCCTCACAGTACCAAATAACAAAACTTTAAAATCACTTAAAAACACAAATTAAAATGACAGACGTCGTCACACAAAACACTATTCCACCAACGTGACTTTTTTGAAATGTCAAAATGGGACTTTTTTTGAAACGTCAAAAAAAAGTGACTTTTTTAAACGTCAAAAATTACTTTTATTATAAACTCCACCACACGTCGAGTTTTACTACGGTAAAGAAGTTCTGATCCCCAAGTAATTGGCAGCGGTTTTTTAGAAATATAAAGAAAAAGATCTCAGTCAGACCAATCTAGGGGTGTTCCACAAAAATAATTCATTAATTCCAATGAAAATATTTACATTATTATGCTTTAAAACTATACAATTTGAAATTGCAGATTGCTCAAGATGTTTACAGTATTGTACTGGGGTATCGAAATTTGACATAAACATTACGTGTAAATGTCTTATGAGGGATAATGACGGTTCTCATTGCAGATGGAAACGGCTTAATCCATACGCGTCATTTCCTTTTTAATGCCTGTTCGACTTGAAACAATTTTAATTGTATACTATATGAACACGTGAACAATAAAATTTGGTTTTTAATTCAATTTGTTTCATTGCAAGTCTATGAATTTTGTACAGGGCGAATAGGGCGATATATGAAGCTATGTTCAGCATCGCTTTTCTATTGTGTGTGGGTTTTGTATTGTTTTGTACATACTGTATAATAATATTTGTCAACCTTTACTATAAGTCATAAAAGAATTTTTAAATTTGAGATCTATTGTACTTCTGTACTTCTGACATTTCTAAGAAACATCAATAACTGAAAAAAGCTAAAGTTGTTAAAAATCTAATAGAAAAAGTGTATTGGCATGGTTGAAGATAGTACTGAGCTCAGTAGCGCAATGAGCTAGAGTGACAAACGTTTCTAGCTTTACTGTCCGTCGACACCCGAGTTCAAATCCCGGCTTTGACCCTGTCAAAAGTAGAAGTAAGTGGTTTGTGTTTCCACGTTTTCTTTTTTTCGTCCGTGTAACTCCGTCCCGTTTATCTCCGGCTTTGGATTTAAAGGTTGTCTAATTTATGTGGTGTTTATATTTATGTATGTTATTTTCAAAAGAGAGGTTGCCAGACGATTGAATTTGTCCAGATGTTCAGTGAATCGTGTCCGGAGTCTTTTTAACTTCATCTTAGTAAACAAATGCCCACCTTACCTGTACACCAAAATAAAATTCAGGTCAGATGTACATACCTTGAATCTGAGATTTAAAGGTTTAATATCCCCTCCCTTATTTAAAACCTCTACATATCGTAAGTCGTTTTCTTTTAATATTTATCATTTGTATAATAAATTGCCGCCACTTTTAAAATATTTAAAACCGTCCCTGTTTAAACAGAAATTGAGAATTTATTTATTAAATTGCTAAATTTTGAACTTTACATATAAGCTATAATACTGCCCTCGTATAGACAACTTATATTTACTTTAACTCAACCACTGTTAATTTAGTATTAAATTTTCTTATTTGTAAGGCTGGAACTTAGATCAGCAGCCATGTTGTTTTCGGTTTTTTTTGTGGTTGTACTATATTTTATTTTAAGCTTTTGTAATGTAAATTGAAAACTATAAACTACAGAAAATAAATATTATTATTATTATTATTATTATATATTCATAATAACTCCCCAAATGCTCGCTGATTTTTTTTATATTGCTGAAGCAATGACACAACATTGTTACAAACGCCTTATTTAACAACAATTGGGAAAGATGTAAAATCTGTGGTCATTACAAAGCGGCGTAGAACACTTGAAACAAGCAGTCTTTGTTTTTTGGCCTGCAGATCTATTACACAAACTACATCGAGTTTGGGTTTCTAATTTCGTTGCTTTGGTTGTTGTTGGCTCTTCTTGTAGTTTATTCAACATTCTGTAAATGACATTCTCAATTCTTTAGACAATATTTTGAACAAACGAAGCTTAATGTAGGATTTTGCTAACTGGAGTCCAAGATTAGTGAAAAATTCCATTCTAGATTTTTTTTCTATCTAGGTCAAATAGAAGTATACTATAAAAGAAATGCAAAGGCCATCTTCTTGATTACGACATACAAAATGAAAGATAAAAATGCAAAGGCCATCTTCTAAATTACGACATACAGAATGAAAGATGTCAACTCCGCCTTTTGTTGAGTTGTAAAAATTTTTGATTTCAGATTTACCGGTGTCGCAAATGTCTTTGTGCGGAATGCATAGTAGAAAGTTGTAATACAGATTTACTTTTTTTTGGTGTAAAAGGAACCAATATTTTCTTCTCGTCAAATCCAAACTGGGATGACATCACAGGCCTTTTCCTATCCAGTAAAAAACACTGCGAAATTCCTCTTTTCTTACAACTGTTGTACTTTTCGAGCATTAGATCAGATAATGGTGCAAATTTACATTGAGAATCTCTTGTTACTCTGTTGTCATATTAGCATTATTCGAAGTGTGACTTAGACTTGTATATTTCCGGGCCTAATTATAACCATTTCGCTAGTTGTAAGACGACCATCCTTTTTTCTCCAGACATATAAAGGATACCATTCAGAGCATGTATTTCAAGGTGTGTGTCCTACATACCTACAGTCCTTGTTGTAATCGAATGTCTGTTTCCATACTGGTATACAATACAACTGAGTTTAACATTTTATCTTCGAACAGTATTCTGAAAGCTTTCAATCCCATTGGAATATTTCTGGCTTCACCTTTTGAACCAGGAATACGAATATTATATATTTCTCTAAGGGGTACGAGAACGAGACGGTGGATCTTTGGACCACCTGCCATCGTTGCCTCTAAACTCCACATCTCCTAAATTTTCCACTTCACCATTACTAGAAATAGATACTTCTGGTAAATTTTCTGACTATACAGAAATATGATCCTCGCCTGCACTACCGGTAATCAGGATGCGTATATCGTACTGATATTCTAATACGTTTAGAAGGCTGAAAATTATATTTACGGGGAAATTTATATCTACCTACTAATTTTCGCCTGTAAACTAATTCAACACTAATAATTGTGAATGCTTTATTGATAAAGCTGGAAATGAAAGTTCGGAGAGGTGTGCCTCATTTGTCTCCCAAACCTCGCATTTTTTTATAGGTCTCGTTTTAATACATTTTAGTTTAATATAAACGTAATAGTTTCCTACTTCATTAATACTACAACATAATTTACTGACATAGATTATGTTAATATTCCCTAAAGATTTGTAAATTAGTAGTAAATACAAAAAAACTCAAACATTATTCGTAGCATGCCAAGGCCGTATAAATTAGAATTAATTCAGCTTTACACACGAGAAATGCTAATGCATTTTAGTTAAAATTATTCAGATTATTATCGATGCCTTCATTTTTTTTACTACAAGCAGGTATTTGTACCACTATATCTAATTAACTATGTATTATAAAAACCTAATAATCTCCTTTGAGAGGTTATAATGCATTGTATCTAATTAAAACCAAATTAACCAAAACAATAAAAGCAAATAGCTGCTTAGGGTTTAAATATTAAATAGCTTGATGTTAAACGTATGTTTAAAACATTTACGTTGTTCCTCAAGTGACCTTATAGGGGAAGGTGGGGTAAGGGTAGACTGGGGTAATTGGAGACACTTAAAATAGCCACTAAATGTATGATGCAATCGAGGTAAGTTGTAATAGGTTTCCACAATACAGTAAAAAACTAATCTCAGTTTTAGTTTCAGTGTTCCAGGACACCGTGAAGCAATCTGGTGGCTAGATGAAAATTCAGAGAAATATCGTTTCTTCAACATTTTCTGCATTGTTTTGCCTTTTATTTTTATAGACTTTATACTGCTAGCTATTAATTTTTTTTCTAATTGTAAAATGTGTCTTTTTTTAATGCTTTATTAATGTGTTTTTTTTTTGTTGTTTAGGATTCTTTCAAGTATAACAAATATGTAGTCTACATTTACCTCAACTATAATGTTGTTGTGGTAAGTGTAAACTACATATTGGAGTAATTGTAAACATTACATATGGATCATTTGTTGCAGTTACGGACTAGAAGAGCAGTAAACTGTTACTTAAGATGGCTCACAATTACAAACGAAAGAAGCCAGCACCTGGCTACACCGTCCGGCAAATTGAAGAAGCATGTGAAGCAGTTCATTCTAGAAGAATGACTTACCATCAGGCACAAGAACATTATAATGTGAACCGGTCAGTAATTTATCAAAGGCTATTGGGTAGAAAAACCAAAATGGATAAAATTGGTGGTGGAAGAGCACCAACTCTGTGTCAAGAAGTTGAGAACCAACTCGAACAATGCATATTGGCTCAAGCTGTATGGGGATATCCAGTTGATCAGGAAGAACTCTTGGATATAGTGAAAGACTATGTTACTGTTAACAATATCAAGACGCCTTTCAAGAATAACAGACCCGGAGAAGATTGATACTGGGGTTTATGAAGAGAAAGCGCAACTTAAGTTTAAAAAGACCGGAGCAGTTACAACAAAAAAAGAGCCAAGTCTGCCGATCCTTTTGTTATCGATAATTTTTATCAAAAAATGAAATGAATTATTAGAGGGAACGTCTTGAGAATTATCCAGAACTTTTTTTTGAATTATAATGAGACTGGTTTTGCCACAGACCCAAGCAAAGTGAAAGCTCTAGGAGAAAAGGGTAAAAAGTCATTCTATCGACGAGTGAGCGGTACAGAACGGCAAAATATATCAGTTCATTGTTATGTATCGGCAACGGGTGAAGTATTGCCACCGCTTATCATTTTTAAGGCGAAAGGTGGTGTCCAAGTATGGTGTACCAACACCGAACAAGAATATGCTGGTACGTTATATGCTACATCAGAAAATGGCTACATGGAAGAACCGATATTTTATTCCTGGTTGACCGGCTCTTTAATACCCTACATTAATTTTGTAAGACAAAAAAGAAGAAACTCAAAAGAAAGCAATATTAATAACGGATGGCCATATAAGCTATATCAGTATTAGAGTTGTGAATGCCGCTCTTGATGCGAATTTAATTTTAATAAAACTGCCCAGCTATTTAACGCATCGTATGCAGCCATTAGACAGATATGTCTTTGGACCTATGAAAACTGGTTCGGAAAAGATCTTCGTACCATTTGGTCGGCGAAACTTGTTAACTAGTTTTAATACGTTAAACCGAAAAACATTTGTTGGACTTTTAGCAGAAGCATGGAGAACCTATTTACCTCCAAATCAGGATTTCGAGAAACGGGATGCTTTGCAATTGACTCATCAATATTTCCAGAAAATGAATATGATCAGAATAAGCTTAGACGTTTTAAAGCACTGAAAACAAATCCAAATAACCACAATATCAGAACAGAACAAATTAAATCAGAACAAACCAAACCCGAAGAAACTGGAGTATAGCAAATTGAACCAGAACAAACTGAACTGCAGTAGACTAAACAAGAACGAACTGAAACACGACAAACTGAACCAGATCAACAGGAATCAACTGTAATTCAATATGACGCACCCTTTTCTAACAAAAAAGTACAAGGTAACAGCCATATTGAGACAAAAAATAGCTCTATTGGATGTAACAAATATAATTCAAGTTGAAAGGTCTTCTTCAATAGTATCCACAAATATTAATATTGACGAACCTTCAACCTCTGATGGGCGAAGATCCATAATGGATGTTTTTCTGGATAAAATGAGAAAAGAATTTTCTCCACAAAATCAAACGAAAACTGCAGAAAAGTAACTAAGGCTGAAAAAAGGCCATCATGGTGAGATACTTACCAGCAAAGAAGTTAGAAAAAGATTAATGGTTGTTCACAAACGCATATTGAGCAACACTTGACTTATCTACTCTGCCATATTTGAAATGGGTCATATGCTCTTTGAATTTAGTTTGAATTGATCGCCTAGTTTGTCCAACATACTTTTGATTACAGTCCTTATAGCCAATTTCGTAAATCTCAGACTTTTCGTTTGTTTCAATTTTGTCTTTTGGATTGCCTAAAAGTTGTTGTAGTTTATTTCCCAATGAATGAACCACTGGCATACTTATATTTTTAAAAACATTACCAATACCACGGGTGAATCGAGGATCGAATGTAATTGATACAGATTTCGGATTTTCTCTTTCACTGTGAAAGGTTGTGGAATTTCGAAGTCAGTTTAAATTTTCGGTTCGTAATTATTGTTATCAATTAAATTTACAGAATATGTATCTATTACTCATAGCAATATCCTTAATAAATGCCTTTTCTTTTTTCAAACCTCTCCTCATTAAGGAGGAAGCTTAATAAATGATGGACTAGAAAATTGAAACTCCCCATTTTGTGTTGAGCGCAATGGTGAGAGTTCTTAGGGATATATCTTAGAGTACTGGTATCTTTTCTGTATTTGTCAAATTCTAACTTATTTTCAATATTTCTAATTATTATTACATCTATAAATGGTAGTTGTCCAGAGTTTTCAATTTTATATGTGAATTTAACTGACGCTAAACAACTGTTTAATTTAGAAACTAAGTTGTCATTATCAGCGATTTTTGTAACAAACACTGCAAAAATATCATCGACATACCTAAGCCAAACCCTTGGAAAATATGCGAATTCTTCTTTTGCTTTTGTCTCGAATTTATTCATAAAGAGACTAGCAATGAATGGTGCAAAGTTACCTATTGCTGTGCATGTTGTTCGAAGAAATTATCGTTGAATCGAAAGCAATTTTGTTTCATGCAAAGTTTAGTGAGTTGAAGATATTCTGTACTACATCTTGACTGAGATTGTTTAATTCGAGTAGATCCTTAAAATAGTCCAAAATCTATGGTATCTGAACACTTGAAACCAATGAACAAAATTGCACCTTCTTGCAACAGAATATTGTTCACACTTATTAATAAAGTCATTAGAATTAATCACATAGAAACTAGGTGGTGCAATTGATAAATTTTCTAACTTCTCTGTTAACTATTTGAATAAACGATTTGATTGCTGAAACAATAGAACGCACCGACATTCCTGGTTTATGTATTTTAGGCAAGCAGTACAATCTAGGTACACTTGGGTTAGATACATATAACCTCCTATTTAAAGCTGAAGTAATAAGATTATTGCAGGATTTAAGTACATTTCTTACTTCAGTAATCATTTTTGGTAATGGATTTCTAGAAAGTTTTTTATAAGGACCATTACTAATCAGATTGTCTATCCTTTCATAATAATTGTCCTCTTTATCTAAAATAACAACATATTGCCCTTATCAGCTTAAGTAAAAACAATCTTTTTTACGCAACCGTTTGATAATTTTTCTGTCTTTTGTAGACTGACTTTCCGTTTGCTTTAGTGACAATATTTGTCGAGATTTGATTTCTGCAAACTTCTCTGACAATTTCTTTACAAGAATCAGGAAGGTATTGAATTCAACACTTGCAACAATCTCATTTAAAATACCTACAAAGGCAGGTAAACCAAAATTAAATCCCTTGTTAAGGAATGTATTATAATTGATGTTTTTCATACAAGCTAGAAATGAAACGTTCTTGCCCCCTGGCAGCAGCCGCCACTGCTTATCAAAAAAATGGTTATCAATATGACGGCTGAAGTCCACCTGCATCTATTAGGTATTTATTTGTAATAATAATGTGAATATGTGTACTAAAATTCAACCCCCTATCAATTTATTTCACTATACTGAATTAATGATTAAAAATGTAAGATTAATTTCTTAAATGCTTTAATGAAATAAACTGATTTCACCTAAGTATATCGTCTTAATTCTTATTCTTTGGCCATGCTGAGATATTTTGTACTAATGGAAGCTTTAAATTTGCATAATAAAGCTTTTTTCTTTGTATTCCGTTATATTTGTGTATTCCAAACACAAAGTAAATACAAATATTTATTAAATCAATTTTTTGGCCATGCCAGTTTCTCAAATAAGTAAACGCTAAGCAGGATTTTTATTTACTTTTGTTTGTTCAATTTAATCATTTCAGCTCTTACTTTTCTATTAAAATTTAAACCGTTCTCTCTGCAAATATTGAGTATTTTGTAACAGAATTAATGAATTTCTTTCTCGCTCACATTAATTTAAATTTACCATTTTATACAATAGATCAATTTGTTATGTATATATATATATATATATATATATATATATATATATATATATATATATATATATATATATATATATATATATATATATATATATATATATATATATATATATATATATATATATATATATATATATATATATATATATATATATATATATATATATATATATATATATATATATATATATATATATATATATATATATATATATATATATATATATATATATATATATATATATATATATATATATATATATATATATATATATATATATATATATATATATATATATATATATATATATACACATATAACAGAGAAGGAATTTGACGCGAGTTATGCGATGCCACCCTATAATATTTCATATTATAATATAACAAATATGCACTGTTATCTATTCTACTCTAGTTAAATGCTGACATTGTAATTCTCCAATTCTCTATTGCATCTTGTTAATTGTATTTAGTTCTGATACAGCTTTGTACTAAACAACACAATAAATTTTATTAACGAAAATTCCGTTTTTGGAAAAGTTTATTTTTAAAAACGTGCATTCGGCTTCGAGGTATTTTAGTGGCGCAGTCGGTAGGATTTTTCGTAGGAAATCCATTAAGGACAATCCTGTGAGTTTCAACTATTAAACGAAAAAGTGAACCTTTGGAAGAAATATACCGAGTGCTAACCGATAGAACACCATCGAGGAATACTGTGGATTAGCAGCCGACGTAAATGCACATTGTGCCGATGTTGTAAGTAGATTTTTTCAGTTCATGTCAGACTCCTCTTTATCCGTTGATTCCTTTTGCGAAAACAATTTGGATTTAGGGTTAGATTTAGTTTCAATTTTTAATAATCTGAGTATCGACTCAAATCATTCAAGTGACAATTATATTAATAGTGTTTCAAGTACTAGTAATTTAAAAATGTCTGCACCTGCTCTAGACATGAAAAACTTATCAGTTATTCCAAATTTTAATGGCAGTCCTAACAAGCTACATAGATTTATATAAGTGTTTGCGAGTCAATATTAACTCATTATTACGACACAGAAAACACCAGTAATTTTCAAAATACTCTTTTAATGAATAGTATTCTAAATAAATTAGAAGGACGGGCGGAAGAAGTTGTTGCTATTAATGGTGGTAATAGTTGGGACGATATAAAAAATGCATTATTGCAAAATTTCGGAGATCAGAGAGACGAAAATTGCTTAAATCAGGATTTAGTAAATTTAAGGCAAAAACCAAACGAATCGCCTTATCAATTTCACGAAAAGGTAATTCATTTGTTAACAATTTGTAATTACATTGATCTGCACTGCGACGCTGCAGAAAGACAATGTAAACGAAATTTTTTCACTAAACAGGCATTAACAACATTTTTGGCTGGATTAAAAGAGCCATTAGGTTCTACAATTCGTGCAATGAGACCAACTACTCTAGCCAAAGCCATAGAATTCATTACAGAGGAAGATAATATCAAATATCTGCAAAGATCGAGTGAACCAAATATTCAAATTAGGAAACCTTTAGTTCAACAACACCCACAAAATTATTTTAACCCAAATTATTCACAAAATCATTTTAACCCAGCATTTTCTCAAATGAATATGCAATCAAGACAAATGTCTTTTGCGCAGCAACAAGGGCCGTCGCGATTTCCTCGCGGTCCCGTCAATATTCAAAGACACCCAAATCCGCCAGCTCAAAAATTACCTACTAAATTGTGCAGAAAATATTCTGATATTTTTTTATATAGAAAACCAGAACTTGGCTTTCACTAATCAAATAAAACATTGTATTAAAACTAAAGACGAATTACCGGTATACACAAAATCATACAGGTATCCATTTGTACATAAACCGGAGGTCGAACGCCAAATTAACTCAATGTTAGGACAAGGAATTATACGTCCAAGCAATTCCCCATGGTCATCGCCGATATGGATCGTTCCGAAGAAGGCGGATGCATCTGGTAAGAAAAAGGGGAGAATTGTCGTCGACTATAGAAAGTTGAACGAGAAGACCATAGACGACAGGTACCCTCTTCCTAATATCACCGACGTATTGGAATAATTAGGAAGGTGTAACTACTTTTCGACACTGGACTTGGCAAGCGGATTCCACCAAATCGAGATGAATCCAGAAGACATCCCAAAAACCGCATTCAACGTCGAAAATGGACACTATGAATATGTCAGGATGCCATTTGGTCTGAAGAACGCCCCCGCAACGTTTCAGCGCGTAATGGACAACATCTTACGTGGTTTGCAGAACGAAATTTGCTTGGTGTACCTGGACGACATCATCATATACTCTACATCTTTACAAGAACACATCGTCAACCTTTCAAAAGTATTTCAACGCCTCAGAGAAACCAACTTTAAAGTACAATTGGATAAATCCGAATTCCTGAAGAAAGAAGTAGCCTATCTTGGTCATATTGTGACACCTGAAGGAGTGAAACCAAACCCAGACAAGATCGCCGCCATCGATAAATTTCCAATACCCAAAACGGCGAATGAAATTAAAGGATTTCTAGGTTTACTAGGTTACTACAGGAAGTTCATAAAGGACTTCGCGCGGATTACAAAACCATTAACTCTCTGCTTGAAAAAGGACGCGAAAATTGTACATACACCACAGTTTATAAGATGTTTCGAAGACTGTAAAAAATTACTAACTAACGAGGCAATTCTACAGTACCCGGATATTGCTAAAGACTTTGTTTTAACAACGGACGCCAGTAATGTAGCCCTTGGAGCTATACTCTCGCAGGGAATAATAGGAAAAGACAAACCCGTGTCATTTGCATCAAGAACACTAAATGACTCTGAACAGAACTTCAGCACCATATAGAAAGACCTTTTGGCAATCGTGTGGGCGACGAAGTACTTCCGGCCGTATTTATACGGATGAAAATTTAAAATCGTAACGGACCATAAACCTCTAAAATGGTTAATGTCCCTAAAAGATCCAAATTCAAGACTAGTTCGCTGGAGGCTCAAACTAGAAGAGTTTGATTATGAAGTCGAATATAAAAAAGGAAAAAGTAACACCAATGCAGAGATCCACACGAAGGATATTTTCCAATATATGGACGAATTCAATAAATCACTGGCTGGTAATCAACATCAAGAAGAAAATACCGATAATTTATCAATAATTGGTAACGCAAGCGAACAACCCATAATGGGTTGTTCGCTTGTATATTTATCAAAAAACTTGATAAATATACAATGTGACTCATATTTTTAAACGCCCCGGTCCCCGATAAATGACTTGCTTTAACGCGAATTGATTTTTTTTTTTTTTT
Organism: Rhamnusium bicolor; assembly: GCA_029963845.1. NCBI lineage: Eukaryota > Metazoa > Arthropoda > Insecta > Coleoptera > Cerambycidae > Rhamnusium > Rhamnusium bicolor. The sequence goes on from JANEYF010004939.1 coordinate 33,832, forward strand.
AGAAATATGCAGTTTTAAAAGTTCAATCTAATAAATAAATTACATGATAAGGCAAACAGAAAAATTCTCATAAAATTCCTTTTATTAGTGTGACCGGTTTCGTGAACAAGTAAATTACTTCACATCTTCAGACACAGGACTACAATAATTAAAAAATGAGTATGGTGGTTACATACATAAATATAAATGTTAATAAGTTAATAAAACTTAAAAAACAAGAATACAGAAGACAATTATTTCCATTTTTTATGTACTAGTAAAAACTTATTGGTAAAAAATTGTTTGATAAAATTTGTGTACAAGAAAGATTGAAATTATTTAAAAAAATAAGGATTACATTAGTTTAAAATTATAATATAGAATTATGTAAAATTTAATTAATTGAAATGTGTAAAAAAGAGGGTCATTTTTATATAATACTTACATTTTTATAAATAAAAACCAGGGTAGTCAAAATTAAAATTAAAATAGTTTTGCAATATAGTCAAAATTGTAAGTAAATGTAAGATATAATTTTTTTTGTATCTAATTAACTTTCTAATAAAATTTTTAAAATTAACGTGCTTTTTCTTTTAAACACATACATACACTGCAACAGTTTAAAATCTAATAGGGAATAAATATTTTTTAATAATGAAAATTGATTAAAAATAGTGCCCTCTATCGGACTATCTAAGAACTAACGTTAAATAAAAATTAATTAAAGTTGAGAACTATGTATGAACCAGGTTTCATTTTTACAATAGTGGAGTATATTATATTCAACTGCAGATGGTGATAGCAGCGAAAATGCATTTAAACGTGGTGGTAATATTCACTACTAAGAAAATGACGTTTTATTGTTATAATATCGAGCACATGGAAATAGATTTCAGTAGAGAAAATAAAATAAAATAAATTAGACAGCCACAGAGAAAGTCAGTGAAGATTGAAATTGGATTTGTGAATTCAGAGGTAATGTGTTGGGATTTCTTGAATCTTTCAGGATTTCTAAACTTTCAAGGTTATTAATCAAATTGCCTTTGTCACCGAGATGTAATATTTTAAGAGTATTGTCAAATATGTGGTTGTTATCTACTAGATGTTTGGCGAAATGGGAAAAACCTGAGGATGAGCTAATACACCGGGCGTGTTCTTTTAACCGTGTTTTAAAATTTATATATGTGCAACCAATATATATGCCACTGCATGTATTGCACGAAAGTTTATAAACCCCACATCTATCTAGTGGATCTATTTGGTCTTTACCATTGACAAACAACTTTTCTATAGAGTTAGTTGATTTAAAGGAGATATGAAAATATTTTTAAAGCAGTAGAAATTTTATATGAAACAGGACTTATGAACGTAAGAGAACGGTATGGAATTTCGGAGGGAACTTCTCTGTATGTATTTATGTAGACTATATTTTGGACATATTTATTTAATCTTTTTGTTAGTAAGGTATCAATTAAAGTAGTATTGTAGTTATGAGTGGCTGCTATTTGTTTAGTAACCGAAAGTTCCTGATTATAATTATTTTGAGATACTTTTAACAATCTGTTAATATAACAATTAAAGGCTGTCACCTTATGTGAAAAGGGATGCAGGGAAGTGTGATCGATAACTACACCAGTGTGTGTAGATTTTCTATAAATATTAAAATAATATTTGTTATCTTCTAATGTAATATTTAAATCTAAAAAAGTTTATTGAACGGTTATTTTAATATTTATAGAAAATCTACACACACTGGTGTAGTTATCAATCACACTTCCCTGCATCCCTTTTCACATAAGGTGGCAGCTTTTAATTGTTATATTAATAGATTGTTAAAAGTACCTTTATCTCTAAATAATTATAATCAGGAACTTTCGATTATTAAACAAATAACAGCCACTCATAACTACAATACTACTTTAATTGATACCTTACTAACAAAAAGATTAAATAAATATGTAATAGAAAAGTTTTTAGACCGACTTATTAATTGTTGGAAAATTTTTTTGGGTAAGGGTCCTTATTTTGAGAAAAAACTACTTTTTTAACTTGCCGACGTTTCGGTAATTTTTATTACCATCTTCAGGGCACTGTAAGATATAAAATTATGATGTGTAACACTTGTAAAAAATGTAAATAAAAAAGTGTATATAATATAACATGTGGTACAAAAACAATAAAAAAAGTTATTAAATAAATAAATGGATATATGCACCTACAAACATACACAAAATATGTACAACGTATAAATAGATATTAAAAATCAAAACATATTAACAATAATTAAAAATATTTAAATATACTTTTTTTTAGGGCATCTCAAATTTAATTTAACAACATAATATCACACTTGGTAAAACTACATATGCAGTGAAAAATAATAAGTACTTACATTAATTATGAGTTTTTCCTGGTCACCATAAAATATATATATAAAACAGGAAATAAACAGATAAAATCCTTGGGTATTAAGAAACCTTCTTTAGTGTACTTATGTAACATATATACACACATATATATATATCACTTATAAAGGTACAATTGTCAGACTGTAGTGTGTAATGGTAATGACACATGACACATGCGAGACGTTAAAAACAAAAATAAAATAAACACAACATCATTAGTAGAACACTGCAAATGTTTAAATCACGAATTTAATTTTGATGAAACAACAATAGTAGGTAGACAGCATAATCTTGAAAAGAGAAAAATTTCAAGAAATGGTCAATATAAAGAAAATTAAGTCAGTTAATTCAAGGAAAGACATTGAGAACTTAAACGCGTGTTATTTTAATCTTATTAATAAGTTAGATAAAAAATAACTATAATTTAAAATGCATTATTTACAAAATATTAAACAAATAATCAGTCCTTGCCATTATTGCAAATAATCGGTTTTTTTTTTTTTTTATCTATGATGGTTTTTATCCTTCTCATGTGTTTTGCATACTTTAACGTTTAGAAAGATTCATATTCGTGTCATTACCATTACACACTACAGTCTAACAATTGTACCTTTATAAGTGATATATATATATGTGTGTATATATGTTACATAAGTACACTAAAGAAGGTTTCTTAATACCCAAGGATTTTATCTGTTTGTTTCCTGTTTTATATATATATTTTATGGTGACCAGGAAAAAACTCATAATTAATGTAAGTACTTATTATTTTTCACTGCATATGTAGTTTTACCAAGTGTGATATTATGTTGTTAAATTAAATTTGAGATGCCCTAAAAAAAGTATATTTAAATATTTTTAATTATTGTTAATATGTTTTGATTTTTAATATCTATTTATACGTTGTACATATTTTGTGTATGTTTGTAGGTGCATATATCCATTTATTTATTTAATAACTTTTTTTATTGTTTTTGCCACTCATAACTACAATACTACTTTAATTGATACTTAATAACAAAAAGATTAAATAAATATGTCCAAAATACAGTCTACATAAATACATATAGAGAAGTTCCCTCCGAAATTCCATACCGTTCTCTTACGTTCATAGGTCCTGTTTTATATAAAATTTCTAACTGCTTTAAAAATATTTTTCATATCTCCTTTAAATCAACTAACTCTATAGAAAAGTTGTTTGTCAATGGTAAAGACCAAATAGATCCACTAGATAGATGTGGGGTTTATAAACTTTCGTGCAATACATGCAGCGGCACATATATTGGTTGCAGATATAGAAATTTTAAAACACGGTTAAAAGAACACGTTCGGTGTATTAGCTCATCCTCAGGTTTTTCCCATTTCGCCAAACATCTAGTAGATAACAACCACACATTTGACAATACTCTTAAAATATTACATCTTGGTGACAAAGGCAATTTGATTAATAACCTTGAAAGTTTAGAAATCCTGAACGATTCAAGAAATCCCAACACATTATCTCTGAATTCACAAATCCAATTTCAATCTTCACTAACTATCTCTGTGGTTGTCTAATTTATTTTATTTTATTTTCTCTACTGAAATCTATTTCCATGTGCTCGATATTATAACAATAAAATCTCATTTTCTTAGTAGTGAATATTACTACCACGTTTAAATGCATTTTCGCTGCTATCACCATCTGCAGTTGAATATAATAAACTCCACTATTGTAAAAATGAAACCTGGTTCACACATAGTTTTCAACCTTAATTAATTTTTATTTAACGTTAGTTCTTAGACAGTTCGATAGAGGGCACTATTTTTAATCAATTTTCATTATTAAAAAATACTTATTCCCTATTAGATTTTAAACTGTTGCAGTGTATGTATGTGTTTAAAAGAAAAAGCACGTTAATTTTAAGAATTTTATTAGAAAGTTAATTAGATACAAAAAAATTTATATCTTACATTTACTTACAATTTTGACTATATTGCAAAACTATTTTAATTTTAATTTTGACTACTCTGATTTTTATTTATAAAAATGTAAGTATTATATAAAAATGACCCTCTTTTTTACACATTTCAATTAATTAAATTTTACATAATTCTATATTATAATTTTAAACTAACGTAATCCTTATTATTTTAAATAATTTCAATCTTTCTTGTGCACAAATTTTATCAAACAATTTTTTACCAATAAGTTTTTACTAGTAAGTACATAAAAAAATGGAAATAATTGTCTTCTGTATTCTTGTTTTTTAAGTTTTATTAACTTATTAACATTTATATTTATGTATGTAACCACCATACTCATTTTCTTCAATTATTGTAGTCCTGTGTCTGAAGATGTGAAGTAATTTACTTGTTCACGAAACCGGTCACAATTTCTTATGGAAATTTTTTTCAGAAACATTCCAAAAGGCCAAATTCAAAATTTGATTTGAAAGCAAAAAAAAATAATTATATTACTGTTTTTTTTTTTTTTTAATTAATATGATATAAGAAATGTTCAGAATAAATTAAAACTTTAATCATTATGTTTCATCGAATAAGAAAGAACTGAAAATAAATAGTGTAAAATGATATTCAAAGCAAATTAAATGGACAATGATTGCAATAATATTAAATTCTAACCCCCTAAACTGAATCACCCTCCAAATAACACATTTTTCGATTTTTCACCTATTATTCATGACAACTTTTCGAAGTAGTTGCGGCGTTATTTGTTGGCAAGCAATCATATTCCTTTCTCCAGATCCTCTCTGGTTTGTGATCCACTTATATGTACAATATTTTTCACAGTACTCCATAAAAAAGTCCAATGTTGTAAGGTCCGGGAACCGTAGAGGTCACTCTACTAGGGAATTATTTCGACCTGTACATGGACTGGATAACTTGTATTGAGCCAATTCCTCACTATCCTCGCATTCTATTGGAGGCACCATCATGCTAGAAATACATTATGTTCTCTATAATTCCCTCTATTCATAATGCGAAAGAAGCGAATTAGTTCCCTAATTTAAGTGACTATTTCGTTTGACCGTTATCTCGATAATTATCAAATAATGCAAATAAATTTTCAATATTCTGGAAACAGAATTTTTTTAAATGAAAAACAATAATTTTAACCAAATTTTGAATATGGCCTTTTGGGGTGATTCTGAAGAACTTTTCCTAACAATATTTTTTTTGATAAAAAGTGCCTAATGTAATTTCTGACTTTTTGGCTTTTATTGTTAATTAATAATAATGATAAATAAATAAATAAATCAACTATTAGAAAAAATAAATAATTGTATATACTACTTTTTTTCCATCGACAAATTGTAATTTATTTTTACTTTTGATGCTGTATATTCGTGAAAAAAATTCGATATGTGCAAAAGCAAGTCATATACCAGGGTGCCTCCAAAAAACAACGAGTCACACTGTATAACTGTAATTCTACATTTGTGAAATACGTAAAAACAAATACAATAATTTGTCACTTCTGGTCGACTTACAAATTATGTAAATGCTAACAATATGAATGTACTGAACTTAATGAGGGTATCTGAATTTTAAACGCAATTAAAAAAATAAAAAATAATGTAATAGAAAAGTTTTTAGACCGACTTATTAATTGTTGGAAAATTTTTTTGGGTAAGGGTCCTTATTTTGAGAAAAACTACTTTTTTAACTTGCCGACGTTTCGGTAATTTTTATTACCATCTTCAGGGCAATTAATTATGAGTTTTTTCCTGGTCACCATAAAATATATATAAAACAGGAAACAAACAGATAAAATCGTTGGGTATTAAATTAGTGTACTTATGTAACATATATACACATATATATATATACATACATATATATACATATATATACACATATATACACATATATATATCACCCATAAAGGTACAATTAATTATCAGACTGTAGTGTGTAATGGTAATATTCGTGTCATTACCATTACACACTACAGTCTGATAATTAATTGTACCTTTATGGGTGATATATATATGTGTATATATGTGTATATATATGTATATATATGTATGTATATATATATGTGTATATATGTTACATAAGTACACTAATTTAATACCCAACGATTTTATCTGTTTGTTTCCTGTTTTATATATATTTTATGGTGACCAGGAAAAACTCATAATTAATTGCCCTGAAGATGGTAATAAAAATTACCGAAACGTCGGCAAGTTAAAAAAAAGTAGTTTTTCTCAAAATAAGGACCCTTACCCAAAAAAATTTTCCAACATAAAAAATAATATGTGCATGGAACCTGACTTAATTCCTGCATTCCTAATCAGGCACTGCATAGTAATCTTCTGTAAACCATTGGTTATTCTGTTTAATTTAATATTAGGTTCAGGATTTTTTCCAATGTCTAGAAACTATCCAGAATTACGCCTGTTCATAAAAACGGTGCTAAGAACGAATTCGATAATTACAGACCTATAACAACTTCTGCAAAATTTTCGAGATTATTCTACATAGTTTTATCTCACCTCATTTCAGATGTCATTATACCCGATCAATCAGTATCTAACCTTATTATGTGCTGAAGCACCCCAGCCCTGGGCTGCTTCATCGCGAATAAATTTCTTATAATTTTTACATAGAACTAAATTATTCCAAGCATTTATCTCATTAAATTACAAATTAACTATTACATCAAAAAGGTTAAATCATTTTCTTATAATTTTGGCAGAAAACGTATGCATTCAAACTATAGAGTCTAAATTATTCAGCTAAGAACACAGTGTTCATTTCATATTTTAAAACGTTGACAAAACTGTACAAAATCTCAAAGCATTCTCCAGCCGAGAACCGATAACATAAACAAACCAATACAAACACGTAGGGTTGTAAGAGCTTTTACTAAGAATAGGGTCAAAGGCTAATAAATAGAGTCATTATATCACTTTTCACCTAAAGCATCTTGAGTTATATTTTAATTGGAAGAACACAAGTTAGCGTTTGGCTATCTCCGTCAAGCTTGCAGGCTTGAACAACGAACTCACTCACGGGAAATCATATAAATACGCGAGATTTCATACGATCTGCGTCACATCTCTGACAACCCCAAGCCATACGCTTTGGTTCTACGGAATCGGGTACGAAGAGATTGTCCAGCTCCTCGTGGCAGAGTCGTGCCACATCTCTGACAACCCCAAGTTTTACGCTTTGATTCTTCGGAATCGGGAAATAAGAGAGTGGCCCGTCTCGGAGTAATAGCTATCCACCAGCATTGGGAGCCGCTCTTCATTATCGTGCTATAGCCACCAACGCCGCCGTCGCTATGGAGGCGAGTAACTCAGGTTTTACTCCAGAATCCGGGGGGAGTGGGCCCCGCGGAGCTCTCCGTGTGTCCACGAATTGGTAAGGACGGCATTTAAATAATTTTTATACTGCGTTGCCATTTTCTACGTACTCGAGCTCATTAAAATTCACTTTGCGCTCGAATTACACACAGGATTTTCTCTACAACCCATGTTTTTATAAAAATGTTTGGTAAAAATTTATATTTATTGATAACCTCAAATTTGACAGTTCAGATTTCAAAACGTGCGCATCAATTTGCGCTACACATATTTTTGTAGAAATGTTGTTAAAATGGTATTTATTGCAAAATAAAATAAAAAATTGCTTTAGTACATATTAATTATTTATTTAAATACTGTCATCTTATGATTTATATCTATGTATAATAATATCTAAATGTTTTTGGAATTCTTCTAACACTTCCCCCTTCTTTAGTGGTGAAAAGCAAGGCGAAGAATTAAAGGGTATTAAATGTCTGTGTTTGATGACATACATGTAATACTTTGAAACGATTGTATTCAGTCTTCTTCTGGGAAAATAATTATATTTGGTCGACATTTGTAGTAGACTTCTTTGATTCTTCTTAAACAAACCATTCTTTGACATGTCTTGGTCGCAGTTTTCAATTAGGGCAGTAAAGTATATTAAACTGGAATGGCGTATTTGGACATGGCACAATTCTTAACAAATATCACATAAATTATACATTTCAAAACTTTCCATTATCTGATAATTATAAGAATAAATTTATTTGACACAAATAGCTGTATTGTGTCAAAAGTCGCAGATATACTAGACGTTTCTTTATTATGGTTTCCATGGTAACTAAGCGTTTACTTTGTCGCTCGGCGAGCGACAAAGTAAAAAAACGCTCGCTCCTCGGAAAAGTGCAACTTTGCGCTCTTTTTTGGAAGCGCAAAGTTGCACTTTTCGCTCGGTTGTAGAAAAATATATTTCTGCACGATCAAGCTGTTTTGTTTATTTACAATACTCTTTTTTATGACAGTAAGTTTCACTTACCGTTCAAGTACGGTAAATATGACACCATTATAAAATGGTCAGTACTACCATAGCAACCAACTGTACAAAAACTGAATATCCTAAATTAAATCAATAGCTGTCAAAATTGTAACTAAAACTTTTGAAAATATCAACATAATTTACTAATATTTTTCTTAAATAATATTTTGCTTGATCCTGCTAAAAATGTTATAATCATCACGATATTGACCGGTCTCAGGCAAGTAAACTATCGATCTACCGATCTTGATATCTAATATACTATAATTTAATTTTCCTATTTCTTACATTACGTTAACATTAATTATTAATATATTTCAAATATACAGTGTTTTCAAAATTTACTTTTTTCCACGTCTTTTATGGCCTTAAACTGCCAAAAATGCCTTCTTCCTAGAAGGATTACTTTACACGGGATAGTGACGACAATAGGCTCGTTCTTTCTAACTAAGATCTCAGCTAATCTAAGTTGTTTTACGGTAACACTGCATAAATAAAAGCATAATTTTATTTAATGTAGCCTCCGTAACCGTAACACTACTTAGATTAACTAAGATCTAAAAGAATGCACCTAATATATTAAAACAACATTGATTTTATTTTATCTTATTGTTCTCTTACCTTTAAAAAATCTGTTTCTCACGAAAAGACAGCGATTCAATTTAATATGCCGGAAGATGTTCACAATTTAGACAAGAAGGGTGTTTCTTTTTGAAGAAAATAGTAAACTCAATCGTAGTTCATGATCAAATAAAATATAGACAATGTGCTATTTATCCTGGATGATATAATTTTTTTAGAACAATTTAACAAGTTTTAAATTGTACTTGTTTTGATAAACCCTATATTTTAACATAAAAACGACTTTATCCACCTCAGAAATCCGTTACCCACCCTGTGCATGATCAAATTGGCACGGTAAATATAACGTTTCATTAAAGCAGAATCCTTGTTTTATCTTATTTTCTTTGAGAAACCTTCATCTTCCTTTGTTTGTTTTAGCAGATTGTCCCTTGATTAGCATTCTGAATGAACTAATTTTATTAAAATATAAATATTTATATGTATCGCCCAAGAGTGACGATTTAATCCTCAAACTGAGGGGGATTCTTTTGATACTGAAAATCTCTTTTTGTCTGTTTTGTATCTTAATATAAATAATATATTTTCAGTTTACTTTACATCAATAATCGCATAAAATGAGATAATCTAAAGGTACATTTTTTTTTAATGGAATTATCTGTTTATACCGGGTGTTTTTAGTAAGTCTGTCAGGAGTTATCGTAGAAAAATTGTAGAAGTCTCAGCCAATGAAATTTAATTTTATGGTGATATTAAGAATTTTTATACCACTTCTGTATTGATAGACGAAGTAACACCAACTAGAACATGTGTATCAAAGATTTCTTCAAAAGTGGTTTGGAGAAAGGGCTCTATTAAATGGCCACCCTGAGTTACGGATGTGATCCCTCTGGATTTTCATTTAAAATAAAAATTTGATATAATTTCTGTTATCAATCAAAATTGGTACAAAATTCTTGAAATCTCCAAATCATTCACAAATATCGACTATATTTAAAGCCGTAATAGAACAAAAATATCCCAGGTTTATATGCGTGTCATTAACTCTGTGTAATTTGTACTGGATGAAAGATATATTAATTAAAAATTAATAATAACAGTATTTACAATATTTAATATTTCGAATTGGAATGAATATTGTGTTACCTCCTGGAATATTTACAAAGGACAGTCGAATTGGTGCAACGTGCAAATGCCACAGAAACGTGACGAGATGGATTTGACAAACAATGCTTGTCGATAACATTTGTTTTCGGTTGATATTAATTAACTGTGCAGTAATTAATCAATTATACTTTAACTGTATGAGAAACCTCGCAATCGCTAGACGAGGAATAGGTGCAATGTAGGTGTAAAATAATAAATATATACATAAGAAGGGATCAGTAGAAGAAAATTGTGTTTTATTCAAAAATATTTGCACCAAAATGATGGAGACAAAAATCCTTAGAAATTGCAAGAGATGTTGGCAAGTGAATGAGAATCGAGAACTAAATGTAATAAACTATTATACTGATAATCATCAAAATTCATTAAGGAACATTACAAGAGATTTAAATATACCTCGTTCGATTGCTGGTTATTGAAAAAAACATGGGTTTACGGCAAGAAAGACACTTAACGTATCCTAACGATTGTATTGTGAGAAGACAATTTTGCCAGATAATGTTGGAAAGATATAGGCTAGATAGAAATATTTTCAAAAAAAATATTTTGGACTGATGAAGCTAGTTTCACAACATCAGGGTATGAGAATAGGAAAAACATCCATTACTGGGCCCAAGAAAATTTACATTTAATAAATCACTCAGTTTTAAGGGCGCTTAACCCTTAAAATGTAGACTGCAATATACACTAGTAGAATTTATTATTATTTTTTTTGAAGAAAATATAAATGCTGAAACGTATTTCCGATTACTAAATGATTATATTCTACATGAATTAGATAACATCCCATTAAATAAAGTGTTTGATATAATCTATCAATAAGATGGTGCTCCGTACCACAACAATATTAGGGTAACGAATCTTTTAAACGATACATTCGATGAATGGATTGAAAAAAATGGACAGATAAGATGGCCCCCAAGGAACCCAGACTTAACAACCATAGATTTTTTCTTGTGGGCTTACTTAAAGAATGAAGTGTATAAAAGAAGACCTAACACATTAGATGAAATAAGAGAAAGAATAGTAGATTTAATTAATCAAATTATTAATAGTGAGATGTTAGACAACTTGACGAACTTTTAGTAAGAATTAGATTATGCAATTAGAAAAATTTGCCTCATGTAGAAAATCATTTATAGAAGCATTGTATTAACTAAATTGTATTAATTGTATTACTGTGCTGATGAATTAATTAAAGGACAAATTTTATTAATTGTATTAATAGGCAGCATTAGATTTTAATTCATAATTTTAATTAATTAATTTTTAAAAATTTATAATTTTTAAAGAAGTTATGATATGAAGGGTACAGGAATAAAAGAAGGAATGTCACAAAATATCGTAACTGAGAAAAACCATATTGTTCACTTTATTCTTTTTATAACTGCATACGTTCTAGTTCTAAAAAATGCAAACTTGCACAAAAAGTAGCCAGAAGTAAAACATTTTATTCTTCAATAAACATAAACTACAAAAAATAAAGAGTTATTAGTAAAAAAAAATAGTAATAAGAGGTCACTGCGGTTTAAACAGGAACAAAACAGGTCCTCTAGGGAACGTTAATTTTTAGAAGGCTGTCCCTCATGTAGTAAGTAGCTCGCTGTAAAAAGCAAAAGCCTCAGGATTTTCACAGAATTCCTTCATTAAATTTATATATTTGTCTTCTTTTATTGGTAGATGATCTGCAACAAAGAAGCAAAATATTAAACGTATTATCATGTTTAATAAGTAGATATGCGTAAAAGTCCAAAAGTGATAATAAAAATTCTTACCATTGCATTTTTGTGAAGGAAGCCCGGATTCATTTACGTTGAATAAAGGATTTCCTGACATCCATCTTGAACCTTTAATTATGGAGCTACTAAGAAAATGGCCATTGTAAGTTATACGGTAATAAACCAAACGTGGGTGTTCTTTGGAATAATAAAGTTCCTTTACTTGTTGTATTGGAAAAGGACACTTTCCAACAAATTTGTTCTTGAGAAAGTTTGTCCACTCTTTGGCCATGCTCTGGTCCACTTCAATCACGGTAAATGGAGTTGGATTTTTTCGTGAATTTCTTAACAAATCGTACCAATCAGATGGTAACTCCATTCTGGTTTTTAAATTCACTAACCCCATGTTTTTATCGCACTCTAGGTACGAAAGTCCTCTAACGGGAAATGTAATATGGATGGAACCCAATCTTTTTACGGTGTGTACTAAAAAATGCATGAGTCGGAATTTAGTAAAATGTTTGTTCTGCCCCCCTACCGAATCGCAGAATACGTGAAATTGTCTGATGCCTTGGCCAACGTGATTCATAATAAAATCAAACAAAGAAGAACAAACTTCGTCACTCCCCTTGTTAGCAAGAAATTCAGGATATGTGTAAAAGAATGATGTCCCAGTAAATAGAATGTGTATATTAAAACTATAAGTACATTGATAGCTGTCGGAGGTAATAAATGTCATTTTTGGGTACATTTGGTAGATAAACATTCTTTTGGTAGTCCATTGCAATAGCTAGAAAAGTATTGGTAGTTCTCACCTTTTGCTTTGGAGACCTCTTTCTGTCATAAAAAGTCTGCGCCTTCCTTAGATGCAGTTCATTTTCAATTTGTAGCTTCCTGATTTTCGCTTAGGAATTTTCTTGTATTTTTAGTCTGTTAATTTCAGCAGTAAATTTATCACAAATACTGCAAGTGTCGCTGCGGGTATAACCAAAACTTAAATTTTGTTTTGAAAATATTACGATCCGTTTCATATGAGACTACAATATCAGGAAATTTTTCCTTGAAAAGACGAAACATCTTTTTAATACTGAAGTCTTCAGGGAGATATAGTTCTTTTGAATCGTGCAGACTGTAATACGAGAGTCTTCCTTTGAAAGATTTTATGTGATTAAAAACATGTTCATATGTCGCGTTCGGGAGTTTTTTAACTGAAGACATGTGTTTTCCCCTATTCTGGGCCTACGTCTTTGTTTTTAAGAGATGTTAATAAATGTAGCAATTTTCTTTTTGTTATTCCGTGTATGCTTAGAAATGCCTTAAAACAAATCGGTATTTCTTTCATTGTTTTGTTTCTTATAACTCTGTATGAAAAAACGATATCATGGAATGTCGCTTCCGGCTCAGGTTTTCGATTTCTGCGTCTTTGCACTGGTGTGATTGAGATTAAACCACAAAGATAACTGTTTTGATCATTATTAGTACGCAGATTGTTGAAATGAGACAAAATAACTGCGCGTTCTTCTTTGTTTATCATCTCAAAACATTTTAATCTCTTACAAAAGCATGGATTACCTTCTTCGTGAGACGATAATCGAATTTTCTTTATGACTTCCTGCGTTCTGCCCTTCTTTCATCGCTTCTTTGCACTGTGCTGCACTTTATGATTTTCTATTTCAATTTTCATACTTTAATATAACCTCTATATACTGTTATAGACGAATAACAACAACCAATTGCCACTCAATTTCAATAACAACCACAGAACCTCAAAATGCCATTATTGTGGACATTCCTTGTTTTATGACTTATGTGCGTGGACATTCCCACTATTATGAATATTCAACAAATCTTTTACTGTAGAAAAGTATATGACCCTTCCAGTTTTAAACCTTGATATTTGGATGCGCAAAAGTGCTGAAATAATACTACAGATTGCGCTATATATCACAAAATTATCTAAAACGGACATCCCTTGTTTTATTCCTGTACCCTTCATATATAATTTTTTTCGACTCAACACGAAAACTAAAAGCAATAGACCTATGAAACTCTACATTTTTGAAAACAGAAAACTTTGCATAAACCGAATATTGTATTATGTACAGGTGTTACTTTAAAAAAAAATCAGTCGCCGCCTCGGACGCACCATATTGTTTTTGTCAGAAATGTCAAAAAGACCTCGACTAGACTTTGAGGATAGAAAAGAGGTCTATTTTCACCTAGTTTTCGAAATTTTCAAAAATTTTCATAAATAAGAGAGTTATGATTGGTGAATTATCGGTGTATGTAATAGTTTCTTATTTTTTAAATTGCGTTGTACAATCTGATCGAAATACGCATTTGCACCTCGAAAATTAGGGCTTGGGGCAAGTGGAAAGTAAGAGGGGCGAGTGCACATAAAGTAAGTGGAGGGGCAAGAGCATATGCATGTACAGTGTGTCCCCGAATTTATTTTACAAGAGAAAAACTTTTTTATTTTTGATTTTACGACAGAAAGTGAAGTGAAGGGCATAGTAGCCTAGTGGGTAAAGCGCTTGTAGCTATTTACTCGGTACCGAATATCGATGGTTCGAATCCATCCCAGACAAGTAATTTTATTGTAGTTTTATTAGTCGGTTTGGATAAAAAATTAGTAAAGAAAACCTCAAATTCTCATTTAGTCGACGTTTCGACAAAATTTATTGTCTTCCTCAGGAAATAAATAAATTTTGTCGAAACGTCGACTAAATGAGAATTTGAGGTTTTCTTTACTAATTTTTTATCCAAACCGACTAATAAAACTACATTAAGAGATTGTGGATACGAAACTCCTTAGCTAAGTAATTTTATTTGTAATTTGTTTTGGATTAAGATGGGAAAGAACAGTCGATGCCCTAGATGTGGTTCGGACTCCACAATAAACTGTAGGGCCTCGTCTCTCTTCACTCAACACAATATCCTTAGATTTTCTGGGAGGTACTTCGATAGCTTTAGAGGCGGTTAAGAAAACGTAAGAAAAACATAAGAAAACATATTACTACGAGAAAATGGTAAATACTAAAGTTATAGGCCATTTTATGTAAATTTTGAAAATCATGTCAGAAAAACAATGGAAGCCCACACAAGATGGATACAGTTATTAATTTCATTTTTTAAAATTATATATTTTTACATATTTGAATAGAACATTTTCTTACAAACACAATGATATAGGGATTGATGGGTCTATCTCTAATACTAAAGAAGATATGAAGGAAACTTTGTTTGAGTCCCACCCCATTTAACTTTGTTATTTCTGGCCGACCCGATGGGTTCGAAAGTAGTTTATAAAAAATTTTATAAGAATATTTTGAAAATCGTTTTTCTAAAACAACTGAAACTATTTTTAATAAAGCTTATATTCCATTTTTCATATATACAGTGTGTCCCACTGGAGGTGGGATCACATGGGTATCTTCGTTATTAGTGGATATAGAGAAACGCTTAAATGAGCAAAGAGTGCAGAATTTATACGTTTAAATCTGCACATACATAGGTATAAGATGTCCCAAATAAGAAAATTAAAACAATCTTTTTAATTAAAATTTACTTGTGTTTTAAAAGCAAAAGTGTCGATAATATTTTAATGAAAAAAATCAATAAGGCGAAAGAAGGTTATACTTATTTACGATTAAATTAAAAAAGGATTAAAAGAAGTTTGTGGCAGTGAAGTTTTTGTTTAAATAATTATTTATCCATATAATCACAAATCTGATTTTCTATGATGTTTAAGAGAATGAAATTCCTATACATCTTACTAATAATTGGTCTTTTGTAAACTTAGCTAGATAACAGAATTATTATAGAATAATAGAGTATTTATTAGAGTGTGATATAATTTTTGAAGTACAATTTTTATTAAGTAAAATTAAAATATTGTGAAGTCAGCAATAGTTAAAAATAAGTGAAAGCTAAAACGTGATTTTTGTGAAATGGAGCACATTAAATCAGTCTCAGTAGGCGTTTACTTATTGAAAATCGTTCAAAGTGCAAAAATCATATCTACTGTAAAATTACAAAAAGAGAAATACCCCTACTCTAAAGCAGGTGTTGATATTTACTAATTTATTAATTATTATGTAATATCGGTGTTTAAAGATTTTTATATATCCATAAAAAGTACAGAATATCTTTTTTGTAACGCCATATCCTAAAATGACATTTATTGGACAGTTTCAATGAATCAAAACAATGTCATTATTGACAAGTGAAAAATAAAGAAAAAAGTGTGAAAAAAATTATTTCACAGTATGAAATAAAACTTAATAGTCAACAGACAACAGATTAAAGTTATTACATCAAACATTTATTAATTATTAACAAATTTCATGAACAATGTTATTCATAATTTAACGAAAATTTATATGAATAGTACTGTTACTAACATTATTTATATTTATTCCCGGAATTAGAGGTTCAGATGTGCGAACAATATTTGAATCATTTATATTAATATGGTAGTTGGTCTGATTTTCACCAACGACTACATCGGCAGACATAATCATTTCTGTAGTATTGTTTGAAAATATATGGTTTGAAATTTCCTTTTTGTTCTGGATGCTATCTTCTATATATCCCTCAGCAACTGTTGAGGATTTCCATCCCCATGACGATTTAAGGTAAGGATATCAGCTCCAAAACCAGCTAATAGTGATGCCGAAGATCTCCTAAAGCTGTGACCGGTATATTGCTCAGGATTAGATAAGTTAAGGTATTTTTGAAAATATACCAAGTCGTTGGACCGTACATTTTTCTCCTCGATATTGAAGATAAACCCCTTTGTGATTCACATGAGTATGGAGAATAGCTGCATATTTATCATAAATATTTAGTGGATTTATTCCATTAATTGTCTCACCAATTACTGTAAAAGTCCTTTCAATGTGAGTCTTCAAATCAGGTACTTTAACAACCAGCATGTAGTCTTTTCTCACAATGTCATCAATGGTCATATTGTAGAGTTCCTCTCGACGACAAGTGCCAGCCAAGCCCATTATTAATACAACTTTCAACATTAAAATCTTTTCATCTGGTGCTTCTAGTAAAAAACGTTCGACATCTGCTCTGTCAAAAACTTTAGATTTCTTAGCCCTATACCCAGTGGATTGTCTTTTCAAAAAAAGTTTTTACTTTTTGATAATTGGATACATCTACATTATTCTTTACATTCAAAACTGCTTTAAGCATCGAAAACTTGGACCAGAGACTTGAACATTTTAAAGTTTTTGCTTTTTTAGATAGATAAGTCAAAAGAACAGACTCACACACAGATATGTTACTCACAATTTTCTGCTTACACCAGTGCATACATAAATCATATTCTTTTTCGTACAATTTTCTAGATTTCGCTGGTAATAAATCTAAAGTTACAGCAATTGCTTGCTCCCTGATTTCCGGAGGAGGACCAGGAATAAAATCTTCCTCACTATCATTCATTTTGTTCCAAATAATAATTATTGTAAAGTAGAATGTGTCAAATGCGCCGTTTAAATCGTTCAATATTTAGTTGTTTTATTATTGGTTTCTATGGAAACAGCAATAGAATTTAGTCATTACGACAAGATAACTTTGTAAATTTGCCGTATTTTTTACAAAATTATACTATTTTCTAATTTCGAATGGCAAAGCAAAAAATTTGTATATAACTCGAGACTAAAATGTATTTTTTTTACTCGCGTGGTTTATAGCACTCGCCTTCGGCTTGTATTATAACCGCCCCATTTGTAAAAAAAACACCATTTTAGCCACTTGTTATATAAAACACTATTTTTTAACATAGTGTCTTAAAAAAATAAATGAGTACCTTTGTTAAAAAAAATAAATTACTTAAAAATATTTTGTACTTTTTACGGATATAAAAATCTTTAAATATTTTTATTTATTTATTTTGCTCACGATGTACTTATGTCGATGGCTTAAGGGGCCTAGTCGGGAAAAAGCTTCGGATAGCTGTGTCACTCTCTAGAAAGTTTTTATACCTGCGCCGCTGAATAATTTTGCTCTTGACTATACCTTCACTGGACGTTTCATTCACCGACTTCATTGAGGTGCGATTCCCGATAGAGGTAACACTTCTTTGCTATATTTGTAGTGACAAAGATACTTATTTAGAAAATTCATTTTAACCAAATAGTACGGAATAAAAGTTTGAAACTTGCTGAGCATAATTATAAAGATTCATTCTAGACGACATGTACCTCGAATTTTACCGATTGATATCATAATTCAGGAGCTAATCACGTCCAAATTTCACTTATATTTACAGTATAAATTTTCCTTATATAAAGTGAAAATTAATTAAAATAGATATACATGTACCCTCTAGTACACTTTCAACTATTGATCCTCCAAATTTGATGTAATTTGACCAAACCGTATGGAAGAAATAAATTTTGAAAAATTAGCTTACAAACACTGGTTTGATTAGCCCTCTTAATGTTTTCTCATGCGCATATTACTCTAAGATTCGACCCTCGCCCCATTGTTTGCAATAGAGTCGGTTATTTTCGTGTCGTTTTAATTCTTGTTATGCGCAATAAAATGTTAAGATCGTTTGTAAACATATTTCAAAACAGTATGGCTCTAATTACGTGTATCACAATCTAACCACCACCGTTAGAATGACCAATAAGATTGCGCGTACAGGAAAGCATGTAGTAAATATTATTGTAAACAAACATAGAGTTCTTTTTTTGCTACTTATTCACGTTCATCTTGGCTTCGTGTGCTCTAACTTCTAGTATAAGCATTATTCCTCCATACATTAAACTCGATGGAAACAAAGTAAAGTACCCGCAGTTTTAATGTTATAATAAAATTCCAAATAGAAAAGTTTCTTAGTTACCCAGTAAATACAAATTTATAATTTTACTACAAAATTTTACAGCGATATTTATTGTTATATTCTCGCAATATAACTTGCAATAAAGTCACTTTTTGTTTCTACTTACCTGTTAAGTATACAAACTCTTAAAAATAGTTTTTTTGTCAGTTTCTTATAATCTTTATTCTTGAACACAAAATAATATGCAATTATTTTTTATTACAAAGTCATCAAACTAGCAAATGAATATATTTTTTATTATTTATTGAAACTAAGCAGGAATTTGAAATTTTATATGTGTGTTCTAAACATTCCAATAAATAACGCAAATTAGCCAATAATTGCGATTTCAAAATTATAAAGAAGCTGCAAAATTGAACTATTAATATTCAAATATGGTCTTGCCCCCTACAATGACCCTACAATGATCATCGATCATGATTATTTTC
Source organism: Rhamnusium bicolor (assembly GCA_029963845.1). Lineage (NCBI taxonomy): Eukaryota > Metazoa > Arthropoda > Insecta > Coleoptera > Cerambycidae > Rhamnusium > Rhamnusium bicolor. The sequence continues at coordinate 53,315 of JANEYF010004939.1, forward strand.
AGCTTCGACATTTTAACAAAATTTGACAAGAAAAGATTGTTTTTGTGAATACTTCCTTCGGGTTCTCTATCTCTCCCTTTGGTTATCGATATGAAATTTCATATCTACGAATCCGGCATTTTATAGAGTATGCATACATAGCTTTTGGCAGAAATATTAATACTCTTCCCGAAATCCACTTAACCTTATAAAATCGATTAATCAATATCAAACTTTTCTTTCAATGTATTTTAGGAATTGAATATTTTACTGTAAAGGTTTTTAATAGTTAATACTTCAATCTCGTTTTTATTATTTATTAACTAAATCATCTTGCTCGGTTTCTCAGATGTCGAAAAAACTCTAAAAAGAATATTTTCCAGTATGCTCACATTTCTCTTATTTCACTTCTAAAAAAACCACTTGCATTGTTTTATTTTCGTTAGTCAATATTCTTACGATGTTTCGTTCTCAAAATTTATAGTTCTCCAAATTTATAGGCCCATATTATTCTAAAGTCTGTTCACATAAGCTTTGCAGCGTTAGCCAGGATAGGGTACAAAATGCGCGCAGATGATTGGTGCAGACGGCAGGCAGATATACACAAGTCCAAAGTTCCGATAGCGGTTAAATCAATTTTTGGACGTTTGTAGATTGTGTTTTAATATAAATTGAATTGTCTTTTTGACGACTAATATTAATATGTAAGTATTAAACCTAATTGTTAATGACCAATATATTGCCTTAACCTTACCTAAAAATAATAATGTGTTATATTTAAGATAGACGGTCGACAAAGGGCCACTCTGCGAGCCCAGGTAAACAGTTTTTTATGTGCTCATATGAATGAACGCAGTATGGTATGGTGTATATTTTAATCACTTTTTTACACAGGGCAATTCAAAATGCAGCATATTGCTTTATCTTAAGATGGAGAGAAACATAACATTGTTTAAAACAGAAGTATGAAAATTGTGCAGCAAAGAATTTGGTCCGCTTTAAAGCAGATAGAATTTAAAATTGTTTCATTTTCTGACATTATTTCTTATGGGTACACAAAATAAATAGTAACGAAAATTTTTAAAATGTTTGACTTTCTTATAGCTAAATCGAAATTTTTTATTAAATTAGGATGTTCTTATTTCGGTGTAAGCAGTCATTTTAGTTTCTTATTCATAACTTTAAAGAAAATATGTCAATTTTATTTTTATTGTTTTCTTTTTTTGCACTGCTAACCAATAAAAGGCATTTTTTTGTTATTGTAAATAAATTTACATATGTACACTGTGTTGAAACATTTTTCCACTGATTCAATAAACCTAAACGGCATTTATCTTAATTCTAATGCCTTGAAATATTTTTTACGCCTGATAATAAATAAGTAACCCACAATGGTATATTTATTACGCCTGGGAATAAGCAATTTACAAACACTCGCTACTTTGCCAATTGTAAATCGGGCTCACTAAGTCCAAGCCACCACTGCAAAGTTTAAGTGAACAGACTTTAGGAACATTATCCGGTAAAAGGGATAAATAAAAATATATAAAGTTGTGGCATTTTCCAACTTTCAACAAAATTGAATTGAAAAGCTTCGCAAGTTATTGAATTATGAGTTGGAAAATGCCCGCAATGAAAACATTTGATTTCGGTTTTAGTAGGCTACCCTGTCAACACAAGGATAAGGTGTGTTTTTTAGAAACGTACTTTATTAATTATTTTGTCACCGGAGTTGGGACTGTGCGTTAAATTTCAATGCTCTAAAGTTCAGTGTTAGTTAATACATTGTATGTAAAAGTGAGATGATTTAGTAAACTAATTAGTAGAATACTCCTGTTCTTCCACCTAACCCGAAAAATTCTATACATAGAAAACACATTCACATGTCATGACACCTTTTTTGTATGATGTAATGTTTCATCATATTTCATTAAATTATAATTTATTGAGCTTACTACGAAATATAATAAATAATGTATCGTTTAAAAATAAAATTAAATTAGGTTTCCTCTTCTTGGTAAAAGTTTAAAATATAGAGTGGAATGAAAAAATAATAACGAATTTCCACTATATAATTTCAATCACTGGCGGTTCTTCTAGAGGGTCATTTGGTCAATGACCTCCCACATACAAATAAAAAAAAATAGAGCTATTCATTTTCTGAAGTTTAAAAATATATAATACATATATTTTTAATATTCTTAAAAATTGGTCATTGACCAAATGACCCTATAGAAGAACCGCCAGTGATTTCAATTATCCTGTTCTCTGAAACCATCGATATTTATTACATTAGGGTTTACTAGTATTCAGTTTCTTTGCATTCTTTTAAGTGAGCTGTCCAGAAGATGCTAAAAGCAGAAACACGTGTCGGCAGATGTTTTAAAGTTTTTAAAATAATTGTTCAACTGGTGAGTACCTTTTGCTTTATTTATTTTTGGTTTTACTGACAGAATAGTTGGAATTAAAAATAACATTATCGAGTCAGTCACACTGAATATAATATGCATATTATCTTTTTTGTAATCCAAGTTTCAGCGTTTTGGAAAATAGCCGGGAAAATAATTGTTTAAAAAGATGTATGTTGTACTTATCAATGATAAGTTTTGTAAAAGAAGTAAATAATAATTAGCAAAAAATTTGTCAGCGTTATTATTTTTTCATTCCACTCTATAAATGCATCGTGATTAAAATGGTCATTTGAAACAAAAGTAATCATTTGCAATTGTATTAAAATCAGGTGTTCAACAGACCATGTTTTACTTGTGATTAAACCCAAGAATCACACTATAATGATTTTATGTCCCTATCTGAGATACTCATCTATCATAAATTTAAAATATCACAATAGAGCTATTCTAAACCTGCTGAAAAAATTCATTCTGCTGACATAATCAAAACTGCTTAAACGGGAATAAAATTTTGCGTAAATATCAAAAATCGTTTATTAATATTCCTAAATGCATCTAAATCACGAGAATATGAAAATCAAATTCAAAAAATGTTATCCATCGTTCACAATTCAAATTGTTGAGACTAAAAAATTATACCTCACCTTAGTCACCTTCAACAAATTTTCGAAGCATCAATTTACTCTAAATGAAAATAGGTATTTACTACCCTATTCTTTCTAAATTTTAACTTCACCATTAACCCATAAAAATGGGAAGGTTACCATGGTCGCCGCCAGGGAGGGACATGAGGGGGCAGTTGCCCTCTCCCTATCAAGTATCCTGATAAATTACTGGAGATACACGATTTGCTTTCAATTAAACCAACATATATTTATATTTCTTTATATTATAGCAAAAAAGGTAAATCAGGCAACATCTGGCAACCATATTTTTCGCACTCTAATCATAGACTTAGACAGATAGATTTCGTGGTCTAATGGTCATTGAGGGACAGCGATATATTCTTTTTTAATTTATGTTTTTTTGTAGCGAAAGATCTCAGTGTATATTTATATGCGTTTTAGAATAAGGTTATAATTCTCGTCACCAATGTTGTTGTTTTGTTTTTAGAAGTTTTCTTTTTATTTTAATATCAAAGATTTAGTGTAACTTGGAGGGCACTTTTAAGTTTTTAGAGTTTAATTTCATTTTTATGAATTATACCACAATGTAGCGTAAATAAAAAGTGCGTTGACTGATTTTCTTTGTTATTAAAGTTTATTTTAATTTTTTTTTTTAACTTAATGGGAATTTCAGTTCTATTCATCAATCTGAATAAAATTCAAATTCAAATTTATTAGTGTTCAAGTATACATACATTACAATCAGAATTACATAATGCACAATTCATACAAAGGAAAATTAAAATTGGTAGACAAAAAAATAATAATAATAATACAAAAATGGGGATATATATTCTTATCCTACACCAACCTGTGATGATAACGACACACGGCACCTAAGCACAGAACGGCGTGTTTTGTGTAGTATACCACTGAATTTGGAGCATATTTGCCAATAATTAGGTGCATATACACATGTATAATATACGGAATCTATTCTATACTCATATAGAATTTATTTACATACTCATACATGCACTGATACATAATACTTACACGCATGTACATACACCCAGTACTGGGAAATAACTAAGATAAAAGATACTTTTTAGTAACTTAGATACTTTTGGTAACTTAGATACTTTATCTTAGATACTTTTATTTTCAAGTAACTTGTATCTATTTTTTTGATACTTTTTACAAGCAACTAATATCTAAAGTTACTTTTTAAGTATCTTAGTTATTTTTAGGGTATCTAAGTTACTTTTTAAGTATCTTAGTTAATTTTATAGTATCTAAGTTACTTTCATAGTATCTTAGTTACTTTTTAGAGTATAGATACCTTTGAAAAGTATCTAGATACTTTCAAAAAGTATCGAAGACATTTTTTAGCAAGATACTTTATATGAAATATACAAGCTAGCGCAAGTCGCAAGTTTAGATATGTTTGTTGCCTGCCTGGCTGCATTCTACAGTTCTATACCAACAGTACAGATTTAATTGAGTACTAGCAAGCATCTATGCAAGAGTGCGCAAAGGCGTTTGTTAACGAACGATACGTAGTTAGTAACGTAGTAAAACGTAGTCGTACACCTTTTAATATATAGTACTTTTATGTACCATGTACCTATTATAAAACTGATATTATTGATAAATAGTGAACAGTTTCAACAGTTAAAGTTAAACAATTGTTTAAAAAGATATATGTTATACTTATCTGTGATAAGATTTGTAAAAGTTAGTAAATAATAATTAACAAAAAAATGTTCAGTTAATATTATTTTTCATTCCACTCTATATTTTAACTTTTATCAAGAAGGGGAACTTAATTTGTTTTTAAATTATTTCATTGACCCTAAGGGGTATTTCCACTATATAATTTCAATTGTTCTGTTCTCTGAAGCCATTAATGTTTATTACATTAAGGTTTACAAGTTTCCTTGCTTTGGATTCTTTAAATGTGCCGGCTACCCTGATGACGCTATGGCAAGCAGAAACACGTGTCGGTAGATATTTTGAAGTTTTTTAAAGTGAGTGTCAACTGGTGAGTACCTTGTGTTTTATTTATTTTTGGTTGTACTAAACAGAATAGTTGAAATTAAAAATAACATTATTGAGTCAGTTGTACTGAACATAATGTGCATATTATCTTTTTTGTAATCCAAGTTTCAGCGTTTTGGCAAATAGCCGGGAAAATAATTGTTTAAAAAGATATATGTTATACTTATCTGTGATAAGATTTGTAAAAGTTAGTAAATAATAATTAACAACAAATTTTCAGTTAATATTATTTTTCATTCCACTCTAAAAATATATAATAGCTATGAGCTATGACTAATTGATTAGTAATGTTGCTAAGTGTCACTGTGCCTGATTAATTTTCGAGCAAAAAAACCTTTTACTTGTTTAAAGTATTTTCAACAGTTTCAGCTGTGGCAGTATCTTAGTTACCCAAAAGTAACTAAGATAATTCCAGGTAACTTAGATATTTTAGGAAGTAACTAAGATACTTGAGAAAAGTAACTAAGATATTTTTACATGTATCTCGTATCTTAAGATACTTTTTGCAAGAAGTATCTAGATACTCAAGAGTAACTTAGATAATTTTCTAAAGTATCTTCGAAAAGTATCTAAGTTACTTTTTTTAAAGCATCTTTCCCAGCTCTGCATACACCCACGTTTTAAATCTTACAGTGAATTAATATTATTACTACTATTTAAGATACATCAAATTTCCAGAAAAGAATCTAATTAATATAATTTATGTAACTGGAGACTAAGACAGCTGGATTCATTTCATTTAATCATTCTGAAAGAATTTTTTTAAAACTTTTCCCCTTTCCTTTTCTTCCCTTTTTTTCTCTCTTTTCCCCTATTTTATTTAATTGGAGAGAAAAAAAACTGAATGATATAATAAGAAAGAAACTAAATTAAAGGACATAACTGGTATAATTGAAACCTGGACACCTATCCTATCGCTATTATTACAAAAATAAACTGTTAATTTTAAATATTATCGATGATATTTTGGTATTCAAGAATACATTTTTTATTTCTTTTTTAAATTTATTTAATTTTTGTATATTCCTTATACTAAGCGGTAAAATATTGTATAATTTTGGTCCATAGTAGAAAATAAATTGTTGTGTCTGTGTTTTTTTTTAAATAAAATGGTATAATATAATGTTTGTTTGCTATAGATCTAGTTGTATAAGCATAACTATTATATTATAATTCCATATTAGAGTAAGATAAGTGTATGTATTTTTTATTTTATATTGAAGACATTAGCTTCCTTGTATAGTTGTAAAGTATTATATAATTTATTTTTATTTAGTAATATTTTTATTTTGTGTCACTTCTAAAATTTTTAAGGCATTCTTAAATAATCCTCCCCATGTAATAATACAACAACTAATACTGGATGCAACTAGAGAGTCATAAACAATAAGTAAATTTTTTTTATTATCTATACCTTTTAAGAGATAAAATGTGTGAATAAATATCCTAATTTTTTTTGTGATATATTCAACATGTTCATTCCATCTTAGATGATGATCGACTATAACTCCGAGATACAAACATTTTTTTCTCTGTTGGCAACTTGTTTTATGAATCGAGAGATATTATTTTTGTGGCTGATTATTAGCCGATAGAGTAAAAGTTAAATATTTAGTTTTATCCACATTTAAGCTCAATAAGTTAGAATTTAAATGTTGATAGACTGTGTTTAAATTATTTTCGGCGATACAATATACCTTTTCCGAGGAATCAATAACGGTATCATCGGCATACGATATTAGGTGACCCTAAAAATTTTTTAAATTTGCTATATTATTTATGTACACAAGGAACAGACTTGGACCCAATACAGCCCCTTGTGGTACGCCCCTGGTAACAGTTTGTGGTTCACTCAAAATATTTTCAACTTTTACTCTTTGATTTCTGTTTGTGAGATATTTTTTTAAAATATCCAAAGCAAGACCACGCACACCAACATTTCTCAGTTTTTCAAGTAGGATATGATATGATACTGTGTCAAAGGCTTTAGCCAAATCTAGAAACACTGCCAAGCATTTTTTACTTGATTCCAAATTGGAATTTGTTTTGCTGATTAAATCAAAGCTTTTGTTTTTTCTAAAGCCGAATTGTTTATCCGTTTATTAACAATAATCAACGTTCACATTTATTTTTTAGAATGATCTTTTTATTTTGTATGTTTTTTAAAGAAGAATTTAATAAAAACAAGTGTATTATTTTTGCTCCTCCTTGGAACATTTTCTAACTACAGCCATGGGCGTTACAACGATCAATCCAAAATCGAAAAATGAAATAAAATAAGATCATTACATTTTGTGATGCTATAAGATACACGAAAAAGTGGGTTTTACAAAATGTACCTGTGTTTAAAAATTTATCGCCAATATTTTTTTTTACTTTAAAACACCATGAATTCTACTATTTTGTCCAAGATATTTTTTTTTACTATTCTGAATAAGTGGAAATGTTTTGGGTGCCGATCGGATGACGTTTGATACCATTTTCGCACTGGTGGGGAGGTTCCAGTCGTGTTTAGTATCTGCCAATTTTTTTATTGTTGTTTTGTTGCAAAACCATCTTATTTAATTAATTATAATTACTATTGATACAATAAACTGATATATATGTACATATTTTTTCAAAATGTATGTTACCTAGATACACCTATATGTGAAAGAAATATATTTTTTTCTAGAAAATTATTACCGTAAAAATATGAATCTCTATTTTTTATGTTATGTGCGCTTTAGATCGTGGCTTTAACTTTTAGAATAACTTTGTAAAATGTATATGTGGTCTAATTATAACAGTAATTATGCCTATTAGAATCGATTCAACAGTTCTGGAACCTATATCCACAATATAATATTTGTCACAAAACTATTTTCAAATAAAACATTAATTACTTTTTTATTTACATATTCAATATATTTGAATGGTAACTAGGTGTATAAAATATTGTTTTACATACCTCAAACAGTCTGGATGAAACTTCTGATTGATATTCACTATTGTTTAATAAGACCAAATTTTGAAAAAATTTAAACGTTTCTGAGACCAGTCTGTGTTTATTTCGTACGTCCGCACTCTTTGGGGTAGAAAACAACACACAACATGCGACAAATTCTCAACCGGTACTGAGATTTTCGACCCACGCGTTATTATTCCCGGATTCCTCCGGGAAACTACGGAACGCTACGATAGGTGTTATATGTACTGAGGATTGTCAGACGTAATTGCCATTAACAAAAAGGAAAAACTGTCGTTTGACTGTCATTTTGTTTTCCCTCAAGGATAATGTTAAGGAGACTATTCAACTACTTTGGATTGTAATTCAACAAAGCACTGGAATATGGAATTTATTGTCTAAAATAATTATTGTATTTGACACTATCAAGTGACATAATATTGTCTTTTATGTTTTTATATTAAGAATAACAATGTTTTTAAAGTTTATGCGATCAATTTATTACAGAAATATATTGGTTTATGCATACAGGGTGATTCCGAAATAAACCGAAGAAAAAAAACTAGCATCTGAGATTGTATATAAACAGGTGATTAACATTCAGGCAAGTAAAGAAAGTAATAAGTGTCCTTAAAACGCTCCAGTTATAACGCCCCTAATAACCGTATTATTTTTCCGATAGGTAAGCGATCGTAATTTACATAATCCATACCTACAGAGCAACAAAAAATTATCGCATGATAATTACTAGAGTTGGAAAATTGCGCCGCAGGATATAAGCTTACCCATCATAATAAGTAGAGCTGTCTGAGGTCACCTGGCCGACAGAGCCGTCATATGACTCATATGTTTACATCATATCATAATACTTGAATAAGTACAGTAAATGGAAATAAATTTTAACAATAATGTTACATTTTATAAAAATTTGTATAAAACTCACCCTTTTAAGCAGATTTATGAAGTAGTTTGGTTGTCGTCATCACAAAGTGGGGAAGATCTATAGTATAATAGCATCAGGTATGTTTCTACAGCTGTCTCCGTTAGCGATGTTCGCTTTGGTGAAAAAATATGTTTTGCATTTTGAAAATGACCATTCGACATCTACGGATGTAATACAGGCATAAGTAAAACAATCTGTGAACTCACTTAACGAAGTTGTAGATGCACCATCACAAATTTGTCTTAATTTGCTAAAATCAGGATCTTTCTGTAATACACTCTCGAATTTTTCACTGACGCGATTATTTTTTGCGTCATTTATAGCCTGTAGCTGTGTATTTACGTCGTCCACTATTTGCAGCGACTCCACTAACGACAACGAACTATTTTGCAATTTTTCTATTGCGTCGTGTAGTCCTCTATAATTGTTATTAATAGTTTTTAAATCTGTTTCAAGGGAAACGTCTTGAAAGCTTGTCTGGTTTTCCCTAATAGCTGCAGCCTTGTTAGGGTTGAACTGTAGTATCACAGCTTTTATTTGTTGAAAATATTCAGCATAATAAAAAGCCGCTTTCAACCACGTTCTCCAACGTGTAAGAATCGGCTCTGGTGGTTCAGGGATACCAGGACACTGTCTGTGAAATGCTCGAAGCCGTTTAGGAGATTTGAGAAAAACATTTTTTGTATTTGCTATTAATGCATCTACCTCTGGAAAACATTTTCGAATCGTTTCTGCCACAAGATGTAACGCATGCACTTTACACGTAACATGTAAAAACCTACAATTGTCTCTTTGAAAAGAACGGCCTACCATGCGCATTGTCGCAGCACCATCAGTCACAAACATCAATACTTGACTTGTTGAAAGTTCAAATTTTTCGAATGTCTCCAACACCCCGTAATTATTTCGCCAGTACACGCAGTTAGTCTTTTTACTAGCTAGTAAAAGTGGAAATGTTAGTTTAAGAGGGCCCAGTACACGTACTATAATATTTAAAACAGAATTTTTTTTACAATCTGTCGTCTCGTCAATACATAACCAGAGCCGTGTATTTTTTAATCCACATTTAATCCTATTTACAATGTCTTCACGAACAGCTGGAATATATCTACGTAACGATGTATGAGTTGGTAAGTTCACCTGGGGATTGTATTTATTCTAAAACTTCCGAAATGGTTGTTTATCCAGTATGTGTAGCGGAATATTACAGGCTATTAACATTAACAAATCAAACATAAACTGAGTTGTCAAAGGCATGCCATTTTTTTTATTTTGATGTTGCACGGTGTTGATAACGACGACAATCTGTTTTGTGCCAGCACATTAAGTCTTGATTACAAACTTTACAAATTATTTTACATCCGTCATAGAATAAATCCGGAAATTCACCGATAAATTTATTCACTGTGTCCGCGTACGGTCGTTTTTTACCCTTTGGCGCGTTTGACATTATGTATAATTTATAGGTACAACCTCACGCATTAACCTTTCAAATAAGACTGCAGCGTAAATCACTTCTAAATCGGCACGTGTGACGCCATCGCAAGACCGTGGCTGTACTCCAGCCACCTCGGACAGCTCTAATAATAAGTGTAATAAAAGAAATAACTAGTAGTAAAAGCAATAAACTGTTACAATTTATAACAATGTATGCACAACTTACCCTCTTAACTGGCTTGGTTATCACAAATTGGAAAAGATCTGTAAAAACTACGCAGCATCATGTATGTTTCTATGGTTGTCTCCAAGAGTAATTTAGATATGGCGAAAAAATATGCTTATATCTTGGATCCTTTACTAGTTCTTGTGAATAGTTTATAAAACTGTTTCAACAGAAACATCTTCGATTTTTGTCTGGCTTTCCTTAATAGCTGAAGCCTTGTCTGGATTGATTTGTAGTATTACAGCTTTTATTGTTGCAAATATTCAGCATAATAAAAAGCTGCCTTCAACCATGTTCTCCAATGTGTAAGAATCGGTTGTGGTGGTTCGGGAATATTGGGACACTTGCTATAAAATTCGCGAAGATGTTTAGGAGATTAAAGAAACACTTTTTTTGTACTTGCTATTAATGCATCTACCTCTGGAATACCTTCTCGAATAGTTTCTGCCACAAGGTGTAAAACACGCACTTTACAGGTAACATGTACCAACCTACTTCTTGAAGAGAACGACCTACCAAACATATTGTCGCGGCACCATCGGTCACAAACTTCAACACTTGACTATTTGGCAGGTCAAATTCTTCTAACGTCTCCAGCACCACCCGCGGATGATACGTTATTGATTATAACAGCCAACGATCTAAATTGCGTTTCCATATCAAGTTGTCAAGTAGTTGAAAAAATTAATAATTACTGACAAGAGACCGATTTGGTATTGAATTCTTGATTGGCTCTAGATTAACACATGAATACCATACAAATATACTAGTTAGTAGTTAGTAAACTCAACAAAATATACTTTGCCTTTCGAAATTTACGATCCTCAGTTGACATCAGTGTATTAAAAGTGTATTATTTTGTACAAGTTCAATTCATTTTTAGCTATGGTTTAATTTTCTGGAGATCATCACCCCTATCCAAAGAGTGTTTTCACAGCACAGAAAAAATTATTAAATGTATGCTTAAAGTGTGTTTACGTAAGCCTAGTAGGCCTTTATTTAGATAAATGGGGTTTATGCCACTACCAACATTATACATTTTTCTCTTAGTTCTATTTGTTAAATAGAATATAGATAAATAAGTTCACGAGAAATTGTGATTTGTACAATCCACATAATAACATTGTCATGAGAAATTGCAATTCACTAAAAATACCTCGACATAACACTAATATTTTGGAAAAAGGTGCTAACGGGCTGTGTTGGCATATATGCCAAATGAAATAAAAAATATTCAGTCTATTTAGGTTTCAACAATAACTTAAGAAATATTTTTTAAATTTGTGCTGTTATGATTTTAATGTTTTTATTATGTAACATGCCCATTATTTGCTTTTATAGTCTGTACAATGACAATGTCATCATTTAGACTTACGACAATACAGATTATTTGTTTACTTATGTTTCTGAATATTGTTAAAATGTAATTATTTTTTCGGTGCCCCTTTTTAAAGCACATTTCTAACAATTAATCAGTACCTACTAACCTTAGTACCTACCTATAAGAGATTCTCACTTGGAAATGAAAGACGTTCTGTTCGTTAATCACATAAATTAACTAAACTTCAATTTTCCGATCACTCAAACAGAAATTAAAACAAAAGTCCCACTTCAGAAGATAACCTAGTATGTTTACTTTCTCCGGTAATCTGTTAATCGGGAAACAAGTGTCATTAGGACCGATGTAATTAGGAAAAAATGTGTTTGTCGGTGTTTGTCTATGTGTCGGTGATCAAGTTGAATTAAAGTATATACAAAATGCTCTTCTTGATTTTCAATACAAGCTCTGGTTCATTTTGCAATATAATGCCTAACTTTTGTGAAAACGTCAACATTTTGGCGAATGCTATCTACAGCATTTGGCACTCTGATTTGTAATTTCTCGATCGTATTGATTCGTGTTGAATCTGAGCCGCGACACTATTACCACAGTTAGTATAACCAGTAGGTTATTTCAGCTACATTTCATTCATAAATCCACTGAGCGCAATGGAACCTCGATTGCAGGTGGTTGTGTCACAGGCGTAGTAGGATACCATTGGTGTACGAAGCAAATTAATAAAATAAATAATTATTAGTTAGGAAAAAGACCACGGGGTTTTAATGTTTGTGCAGCCACGTATATACGGGTTTTTCACTTAAAACTCCGCACGCCAGTATCTCGAAAACGAATAGAAATATTTAATTTCTGTAAAAAGTAATCATTGTATGGGGTCAAGTAGATATTTTTCAAAGTTTAAAAAAATTCGACGCCTACTAAGAGCTAATCGTTGCGACGCGTCGAAAATATAAATCGATTACATTGACTTTGAAATTACGCGCATGCGAAAGTACATGTTATTTATAAACTTTTTTGTTATATACTCGAACTTATTTATTTTACTCATTTCAGAGTTAAACTAATAAACAAAATTATTATTGCAATTAACTACATGATAAAACAAATTAAAAATGTTGTTCAAAATTATGTCCATCTGCTCGAATGCAACTATCAACAACTTTCAACAGATGAGCTTGGGTCACTTGTAGGAGCGTCCTTCTTGTAATAGCGGCACACGCTGCACTATTTTTGTTAATAAGATCAGCCATATCTTCGATAGGTTCTTCATAGACAACGACCTTTAGGTGACCCCAAAGAAAATAATCGTTAGTACCAAACCATCTATTGGGGTATTCTTTGTCTAAATACCTCGTTACAATTTGGGCATTATGTGGAGTCGCTCCATCCTGCTGTAGCCATATATTCATTCTGGTCTCAAAGAGCACTTCTTCTAACAGTTCCGGAAGTGTAGTTTGAAGAAATCTTAAATAGCGATCTGAATTTAAAGTGCCTTCGTAAAAGTGAGGTCCAATAAGAAATCCGTTTAATATGCCGCACCAAACATTGATGCCAAAAATTCGCTGATTACCTCTTTCTGTAATCCAACGAGGATGGTTTTCGGACCAAAAACGACAGTTGACATTATAATGGAATCGACTTTCGTCGCTCCATAGAATTTTCAAGAGAAAATTTGCATCTTGGCTATACAAATCGGCAAATCTTGCTAAGAAATCCATTCTTCTGGCGGGATCACCTGGTTCTAATTTATGTACTAGTTTAGTTTTGTAAGGGCAAAAAGAGTTTCTATTTAGAATTCTCCACGATGAACTTATGGAAACACTGGTATTTTCTTTTATTTTTGATAGGGATATCTTGGGGTTATTAACAACCTGCTGAATTACAGCAGCAGTATTTTCATCATTTATTTTGTAATCGTCTTTTCTCTATTTCTCTTAGGTTTTACGAAGCTGCCATAATCTCTTAGGTTTGTACATAAACTTTGAAAGGTTTTTGCATCGGGGACTCTTCTATGCGGATAACGCTGTGCGTAAACTCTTTTTGCTTTTCTACAATTGGACCTGCATTCTCCTAACACCAGTAACATGCCTAATTTTTCCTCATTGCTAAAGTGAACCATTTTCATATAATTATTGTTAGTTTTACTTAAACCGAACAAATTTGAATATTTATTGTGACAAAATGTGACAATATCTTTCACACAGCAATGGCAATATCAGCCGGTTGTAATTGCACTTAAAACAATTGCAATAACAATGGTTGCCATAGTAACTAATTTTCATGGTATTCTTGTAAAAATCATCCGTAATCGTATTTTTTGTCAATCAAGAAATGTACACTATAAACCGGTATAACTCAGAAATGAGTAAAATAAATAAGTTCGAGTAAATAACAAAAAAGTTTATAAATAACATGTACTTTCGCATGCGCGTAATTTCAAAGTCAATGCAATCGATTTATATTTTCGACGCGTCGCGACGCTTAGCTCTTAGTAGGCGTCGAATTTTTTAAACTTTGAAAAATATCTACTTGACCCCATACATTGACTACTTTTTACAGAAATTAAATGTTTCTATTCGTTTTCGAGATATTGGCGTGCGGAGTTTTAAGTGAAAAACCCTGTATATTTAATTTTTTTATATTTTATATGGTTAAAATAAAAAATCTGTAGATTATTTAGATAAATGAAATAAAATACGCAATGGGCACAATATTTTATTATCAATAATTGAATAATGAATGCTAAACATTTCTTAAGTTACAAAATAAAATAGCTAGGTATAAAAAAAACAAATGAAGTATTGATATTTCCAAATTATTAATTTTGTGTTTTGTTTGCCAATTTTAAAATTTCTATTAATAAATTTAAGACTGTAAAATATGTTCGTATTTTTTTCTTAAGGCATTTATTCTCAATAATTTAGAAAAACTGCCGACACCTTGTACGATTTGCATGTCCCGTACAAAACAGTTAGGATACAAAGCCACCAGCTCCATGGCTAACAGACAATCTAAAGCTAATGAAAAAAATAAAAACATAAAGCACTTGCTAAATATAGGAAAGTAAAAATAGAGCTTTCGTTAAATGAATATAAAGAGTTTAGCAATTTTGTAAATTTTTTAATAAAATTGGAACAAAAACTTACTTGATGCACAAATTTCAGACTAATAGGTCCTAAAGAATTCTGGAAAACTCTAAAATATTTAAATGTTAATAATAATAATAGTCCTATTTCCTCTGAGACCTTTAATGATTTTTTTCATTAACGGCAAAGTATAATGCTAGCAATAATCCCTAGATAGACAAATATAATAGAACATACATGCTCGATAATAACAAATTCTTGTTTTTAGAAGTTTCACCTAAAAAAGTTGAAAAAGGCTTTCCATTCCATAAAACCTAATGCGATGGGTTCTGATAATATTGACCGTAAAATGTTAGAATTATTACTTCCAGAGCTTAACGAAGTGTTAACTTTTATAATTAATAAGTGTCTTGTGACTTGGGTATTTCCCAGTACTTGGAAATATGCTAATATTACCAATTCCCAAAAATACTAATCCTACGGCTCTAACTCATTTCAGGCCGGTCAGCATTTTGCCTACAATATCTAAAACTAGGAAAATGTTCTAACCAGATTAATACGTATTTATCAACGACAAAAATGTTACCACCAACTCAGTCAGGGTTTAGATCTCACCATAGCACTACAACTGCACAGCTTCATGTTACCGATGAAGTGTTTAAAGCTACTGATAATAATCAAAACACGTGCTTAATTTTGCTCGATTTTAATAAAACATTCGATGCATTGGACCACAACATTCTTTGTAGTAAGCTCAAATATTTCGGATTCAGCGGCACCTCAGTTACATTTTTTAATAATTACTTAAGAGATAGATATCAAAGAGTTGGGTTGAGATATGTTTTCTCTAATTTTACGCCACTTGCTCAAGGAGTGCCATAGGGAAGTATCTTAGGACCTTTGTTATGTTCTATATGTATATACTGCAGATTTTAATTTTTGTCTTAATTTCTGTAATATACACCAATATGCAGATGATACTCAACTTTATTTTTCCTTTCGGATGGATGAACTCAGAGATTCTGAGGAAAAAATTAACTCTGATTTAAAAAGTATTGCAGAAATATCTCAAGCACATAACTTAGTACTTAACGAATCTAAAACTGTTATATTGCTCTTTGGGCCGCATAGGGAAGATGTAATAAATTCCCCTAATTTTCAAATTCAATAATGTAGTTTTAAACTCTGGTATCTCACGCCACCCATAAAACTAAGCATAGAAAACCAAAATATAGTGTGTTAATATGTATGATAAACTTATGTGACACGGTTTAAACATAAACAGGGTCTCAAAAATGATGTTTTTTGCGTTTTCTGTCGATTTTAAAAAGTATTTTCTCGTCCTCTATTAAAATATAGAATAATTTGGGGTTGAGGACAAGTCTTTATTGAATTAGGCTATTAGGCATTAAAAAAAATGAAAAAAATAAAAAATTGTTTTACTTTTTCATTTTTTTTAAATTGTGCCACTTTTGGATCCAGATTCACGAAATAGATTTTATTTTTTAATTTGATTAGCAAATACAAAAGCAAAATTGTTATAAGTTTTGATCTGAGGTTTCCGCTAGATTCTGTACAAACATATTTTGGATTTGTCGATCTGTCTGAAAAAAAAGTTAAAATCCACAGTTATTGAACAGTATATTCACAGACCACAGTCTCAATTTTTGTTTCACAAATACAAATAAGCGAGTATTGTAAAGAAGACTATACTTTTTTATTTTTGGTTGAATTTCAAAAAATAGTTTTTCGTTATATGTAGCTTTTAACACTCTTTTAAAGGGTCAAACAAAATTTTAGCCTAATTAAAATAGTAGCCTATTTGATCAAAAAATAAAGCGGAAAAATTGAAAAAACATATTAGATTTTTTTTTCGAAAAAGTTTATTGAGAAAACTTGTTCGGAATCACCTTAAAACCCCAATTTCCAAGTTTGGTTAAAAAAAAGTTCACCCCAAATAATCAGCAGTAAAATTAATTTCAATGTTATTATCACGATTGCCATGATTTATTAACAATACCAAATTATCATGAGATCTGTCACATAAAACATTGATATCATTGTGTCAAACTATTACATTATTGGTGATATTTATTGTTTAAATAATTTAATTATGACTACAGAAAGGCTAATTATTCTTTGCTTATGACCTTTTTTTTAACCAAACTTGATTCCGAACAACTTTTCCCAATAAACTTTTTCGAATAAAATCCCTAATATATTGTTTCAATTTTTTCGCTTTATTTTTGATCATAATAGGTCACTGTTTTAATTAAGTTAAAATGTTGTTTAACCCTTTAAAAGAACATTAAAAGCTACATATAAAGAAAAAAATTCTAAATTTTAAATTCAACTAAAAATAAAAAAAGTTATTGGGGTGTTGCCATTTCAAGGGAAATACAATGTATATGTATATTTTTAGTATATTTATACTCACAAATTAATAAATGTTTGTTGTGATGAAATCCTTAATACATTATGTAAGATTAATATATATTTTTTTATTCACGTAATTATTAATAATTTTTTACAGGAAATGAAGGCTCAAGTAATGCAAAATATTGCAAGCAGTGGGACTTCAACGTCTTCAAACATCAATTTTTTTCAAAATTTTCAAAAACGAACGCCAAACACACTTTTGTCTGCAAGTTTGTCAACATCTACTGATTCATTAGTTATCCCAAAAATAAGGAAAACACGCATCAACTAATTTACAGAACTTTGTTGTTCGAACACCTGCAGATAAAAAGCAATAAATCGACAAACAAATCGCAAAAGCTGTATTTGCAACTAATAGTAGCTTTAGATGTATGGACAATCCGCAAGTGAAAAAAGACGATCGAATTATTAAGACGTGGTTATAGACCCCCTTCAGGAAAAACAATATCTACAATCCTTTTACTACAAATTTATGAAGAAGACAGAACAAAATGTTTTGGAAGTCTTTCTGGACAAAGCGTAAACATATCTATCGATGGTTGGTCTAATGTCCATTATGAGCCTGCCACAATAACCAGTGAAGATGGACACGCATTCTTATATGAAACAATAGACACATCTGGAAGTCCTCACACAAACGATTATTTAACTGAGATCGCTTACAATTTAATTTTGTCTTGTAATCTAAATACAACTGTAACGTGAAATCGTTTGTAACACAGTGCAGCGAACATGGCACTTATGAGAAGAATGATAGAAGATAAATTAAACGCTAATATTAGAGTCATAACTTATGGATACTCAGCTCACCTTCTGAACTTACTCTGCAAAGATTTAGAAATAAAGGATAGTAGTGAACATATTATACAAATTATTAAGTATTTCAGAAATAATCATCTGACTAGAGCAAAATTCAAGCAGGCCAATGGAAAAACATTAGTGCTTCCGAGTGACGTAAGATGGAATAGTATGGCAGATTGTTTAGAAGTATGTGTAAGTCAATGGGAATTATTAAAAGTATGTGACGAGAATAAAAAAGAAATAGACTCAGCAATATACCAAAAAGTTTCAAACATTGGTCTGAAACGAGCAGCAACATCTTATAGCCTAGAGCTGTGGGACTTGATAAATTACAGAAAAAAATGCTCTACTATCTGACGCAGTAGAAGTATGGGAGGAATTAGGAAAAATTTTTAAGGAAGAATTAGAATTACCCTTGTCTCAGCTACATATTTTTAAAAAACGATATGAACAGGCACTTACGCCCTATCATTTTGTAGCTTACATTTTGGTTGTAACTAAAACCAAATTTTAATTGACTGCCGAGAAAAAGATCCAGTATTAAATACCATGTAAGAAATGTATGAAAATAGTGATTTACTACCACTCATTATAAAACTTCAAGCAGAAATGGAACCTTTTACAGCAGTTATGTTTTAGAAGAGGCAATATGCAATGTTAGTGCCCTACAGTAGTGGGTTTCACAAAAAAAACATCCCTGATATTGAGAAACTTCTTCCTATACTGAAGCAGTTTTTATGTGCTCTCTTCATCAGCTTCAGTGGAAAGAGTATTTTCTACATTTGGGCTCGTTCACTCCAATTTAAGAAATAAATTAGGAGTGGAGAATGCAGGACAATTAGTGTTCCTATACAAATTTTATAATAAAACTCAATGTTAATTGTTTTAGAAACTACCTGTTTTGTACTAAAATGTTTTTTATTTATCAAGAATGTTAATGGTTGATTTATATTTTGTAATAAATAGTATTTTTATTTTCAGAATTTTCTTTTAATTTAAATCATCGATTAAAATGAAAAAATAACGAATAAAATCAGGGATTTAAATCATGATTTAAATCAAACAATTTATATCGGGCGAACCCTGGTTGGAATCTGATGTGAAGATAACAATGATGTAGTTTTCCACAAATTCCACAATACATCAAAACACTGTACACTGCACATTTATCCGCGTGGATTTTGACTTTCTATTTACGTTAGTGACAATATTTGCCGAGATTTAATTTCTGCAAGCTTATGTGACAAATCTTTTAGAGGAATCAGGGACGTATTGAATTGAACTCTCAACACTTGCAACAATTTCTAAAATGCTTTCAGAGGCCGGTAAAGTAAAATTTAATTCCTCGTTGAGGAGGCGTTTTATAGAAAACTATGTCAGTGTTATACAGAGTGTTTTAATGTGGACTACTTAATAAAATTTTATAATATTTTCGTTTACGTCTGGACTTGCACTTTACTTTTTAAATCCTTCTATGGTATTAAACCAACCAAGTATAGAATTTTTAGAGATTTTATTACTACAAGTTACACAAGTTAATTTAACACTAAAATAAATTTTTCAAGGTTTGGCTGTCTCGAATTTTTCTGAAATTGAATATATGGCAAACAATCAAACTTGTTGCTTGAGATACACGAAAGTAAAAAGTATGCTATTTGATTTCATTTCAGGACAATTAATGTTCCTATACAAATTTTATAATAAAAAGCAATGTTAATTATTTTAGAAACTACCTGTTTCGTACTAAAATGTTTTTTATTTATCAAGAATGTTAATGGTTGATTTATATTTTGTAATAAATAGTATTTTTATTTTCAGAATTTTCTTTTGATTTAAATAATCTATTAAAATGAAAAAATAACGAATAAAATCATGGATTTAAATCATGATTTAAATCAACCGATTTATATCGGGCGAACCCTGGTTGGAATCTTTGATGTGAAGATAACAATGATGTAGTTTTCCACAATACATCAAAACACTGTACACTGCACATTTATCCGCGTGGATTTTGACTTTCTATTTACGTTAGTGACAATATTTGCCGAGATTTAATTTCTGCAAGCTTATGTGACGAATCCTTTAGAGGAATCAGGGACGTATTGAATTGAACTCTCAACACTTGCAACAATTTTATCTAAAATGCTTTCAGAGGCACGTGAAGTACAATTTAATCCCTCGTTGAGGAGGCGTTTTGTAGAAAACTACGTCAGTGTTATACAGAGTGTTTAAATGTGGACTAATAAAATTTTATAATATTTTCGTTTACGTCTGGACTTGCACTTTACTTTTTAAATCCTTCTATGGTATTAAACCAACCAAATATAGAATTTTTAGAGTTTTCATTACTACAAGTTACACAAGTTAATTTAACACTAAAATAAATTTTTCAAGGTTTGGCTGTCTCGAATTTTTATGAAATTGAATGTGTTTGCCATACATTCAATCAAACTTGTTGCTTGAGATACACGAAAGTAAAAATTATGCTATTTTGTTTCAATTTTTCTGTTCTTTATAAATATCTATGGAAATAGATCTACAAAATTTTGCTATGCAGGGTGTTGTTTTCGAGTTATAAGAAATAGTCGGTTTTTTATAAAGATGGATCTGGATTTTAATTTTAGTTTTTACGGAGTTTTGTCAAGTAAAATAAGGGAAATATACCTACCAAGTATGGACCGATTATATGAGGTAGTTTAAATGTTATGACCAAAGAAAAATTTGACATAAATCAATAAAATGTCCTGTATCTGAGTAACGAAGCACGATAAACAAATTAATGATGGGTGATTTGGTATCACCAAAGTGCCCTCTATCCGCAGGTATCGAATGTATATTTAACTTTTAAATAACTTTCATATGTTTTCTTAGCTCTGCTAAAAATAACTATAGAAATATTTGTTCAGTTTTTCAAAGATACACAGAAGGCGGCAAATTCAAAGAAGCCCATCATAACCCATAAATAATACAGTTATGGCCATTTATAATGTCTAAGAATTTTGTCATTTCACAGATATAGGTACAGTGTACCAAAATGTGTCCAGAGAAGAGATTTCTTTTTAATATTATTATTTTCTCAAACCCAAATAATACATATTCTGAAAATTTTGGAAACAGTTGGAAAGAAAGTCAAATATAAAGTACTATCTTGTATGATGCGAACTTTTTGATATACACTGTATATGTGTTAATTAGAACGACATCCTGGTCTATTAGCTCACGAAACTTTAAAAAGAATATGTAATATTGAGTGAACATGAAAATCACAAAACTATGCTTTTCATTCTATGCCGACATTTTAATACCTAAATAATTATAAATGAGAGGGGCGAATTTAAATTGCTTGTTAAACTGTAAGAGATATATATTTATTGTTTATTCTGAAATCACATACAGAAAAAATTGCATCCAGACCTTTTGCCTAATTCTCACAAAAAGTTCATCTGCCTGGTAATTAAACAGGGATTCTCTGGTCGTGTTTTTATAGAAACCAGTGTAATCTATATCCAATTAATTACAGTTAACAATTCGGTGACAATATGCCTAGACAATCCGGCTTATTTATCTATTGGAAACTATTAAATAAGCTGGATTTCAGCCTGAAACTTCGTTCGTAGATTGCTTGTTATCCTGTCCAATTCGCTGCATGTAATGATGAACCAGCTGGGTGCATTCTCCAATCAATGTATTCAAGATCCTACATCGATATTCAGGATTTCAGATGATACCATTTTGCACAGGTTTATATAAATATAATATTTTGAAATACGTAGTTTTAGATACTATTTAAGACTACTGTTTAAAAATAATGCTAAGACGTTGTACCAATGCATTCAGGGAAAGTTCCGTTGAACTTGGTTTTAACTCCAAGGTTACGATTGTTTCAACAATGGTATCTTTGGATTTTAAACTAAGTTCACCTGAGCTTGGGTAACCACTTTGTACAACTGGCCCTAAATGATCTCCGTGAGAATTTATAGATTGTTTTAAAGGGTTAACAAAATTCAGCATTATACTCTGCAATGAATCTCGATTAATGCTTCTTATTTCTTGTTGTATGGAAAGCTTCAATTCTTGAAGGAAGGCTAGGCTTATTCTTGTACACCTTGGAATTAAGGTATCTCCACAAGAATAAATCAGAAGCACTGAAATCTGGTGATCTTGACTGAATGTCAGCAAATCGTGAAATAGTTCTTCCAGGAAAAAGATCTCGCACAGTACTCTTGTAATCTTAAATGCCTCATGCGCAATGGCACCATCCTCTTGGAACATTACATTGTTTAAACCAAATCTTCTCGTTTTAAGCATATCCACGAACCGATCAGAGTTAACTGTAACAGTTTGATTTGACTCAAAAAAAGGTCAAATAATTCCTAATCTACAAACTTTATAGCAAACGGTAACTTTAGGGCTATATGCAGGTTTTTCATATAGATTTTCTGCAGCCCAATATAAGTTATTCTTATTCACATATCCACTTAAATAATAATGGGCCTCGCCAGTCATGACTCATTACAAGCTCATTCAATATGTTATTCATTGACAATGAAAACTCTAAAAATTGTTTATAAAATTGAGGACGTGCTTCTTTATCCTGATTCTTTCGAAACAGCTCTCCATGAGTGATCCAGAAACTAAATAAAAATGGTAGGTTGCCATTTAAAAATAAATTTGATATCAGTGGGACAAAATTGTGACGTTCTGTATGCTCTGCCATATTTTCGTCCTATAGACTTCAGGAAAAGAAGATATGAAATGTTTTCATATCTTCAAGCATAACCGAGATATTTTAGACCCAAGCACTAGGTGGACACCTTGTATATATACTTTCCCCATATTAGCCTTCGAACTATACTATAAATACATACGTATTCTTTTAATCTTTACAAAGGACAGTCAATTAAATATTAAAAGGAAATCATATCAAATTACTGTATATAGTTCAATTATGTCTAGCAATGAAAATTTTTATTTAGAATGCTTGGCTACAATAAGGTGGATTCCCTAATAAAATGATAAAATATCTTTAATAAAAAATCTTAAATAATCGTTTGTAGCGGTGTCTGTTCGGACGCTCAAAATTTGTAAGAAAGTATGTTTGGGCGTCGGAATATGTAACGGTGTTTGCTTTCGGGTCAACTAACATTTTTTTAAATGGAATGCCATGTATATCAAGAACATTTTTTGAAACCTCTTGTGGTCACCTTCCACTCCTGTATTATTTGTAACGAAGTGATTTTATTTTATTAAGTTAAGTTAGGTAGCTAGGTTTTGAAAAATATTTTACCCATTATGGTGCTACGCTTTTAATTAATAACAGTTAAATTGTTAATTATAGATAGGTAGTATTGATATGTTTTTATGAACATTCCACATAGGCCAAGTGGCCGGCAGTAAGCGAAACGCGACGCACGCATTGTGTCCCCGGCACCCTTATGCCCGCGCTAACATATAGATTTTCTGCAGCCCAATATAAGTTATTCTTATTCACATATCCACTTAAATAATAATGGGCCTCGCCAGTCATGTCTCATTACAAGCTCATTCAATATGTTATTCATTGACAATGAAAACTCTAAAAATTGTTTATAAAATTGAGGACGTGCTCCTTTATCCTGATTCTTTCGAAACAGCTCTCCATGAGTGATCCAGAAACTAAATAAAAATGGTAGGTTGCCATTTAAAAATAAATTTGATATCAGTGGGACAAAATTGTGACGTTCTGTATGCTCTTGCCATATTTTCGTCCTATAGACTTTCAGGAAAAGAAGATATGAAATGTTTTCATATCTTCAAGCATAACCGAGATATTTTAGACCCAAGCACTAGGTGGACACCTTGTATATATACTTTCCCATATTAGCCTTTCGAACTATACTATAAATACATACGTATTCTTTTTTTAATCTTTACAAAGGACAGTCAATTAAATATTAAAAGGAAATCATATCAAATTACTGTATATAGTTCAATTATGTCTAGCAATGAAAATTTTTATTTAGAATGCTTGGCTACAATAAGGTGGATTCCCTAATAAAATGATAAAATATCTTTAATAAAAAATCTTAAATAATCGTTTGTAGCGGTGTCTGTTCGGACGCTCAAAATTTGTAAGAAAGTATGTTTGGGCGTCGGAATATGTAACGGTGTTTGCTTTCGGGTCAACTAACATTTTTTTAAATGGAATGCCATGTATATCAAGAACATTTTTTGAAACCTCTTTTGTGGTCACCTTCCACTCCTGTATTATTTGTAACGAAGTGATTTTATTTTATTAAGTTAAGTTAGGTAGCTAGGTTTTGAAAAATATTTTACCCATTATGGTGCTACGCTTTTAATTAATAACAGTTAAATTGTTAATTATAGATAGGTAGTATTGATATGTTTTTATGAACATTCCACATAGGCCAAGTGGCCGGCAGTAAGCGAAACGCGACGCACGCATTGTGTCCCCGGCACCCTTATGCCCGCGCTGACATGAGGGAGGCCGAGACTGAAATAATTAAATTAGTTTCCGTCCAGCTACTCAGCGAGGAACCACGCCGGCCAGCACAGTAAGTAAATTCGTGAGTATAAAGAAATAGGTAATTAAATTGAATGCGGAATTATTCTAAGTCCACAAACGGGTGACGTAGCTGTAATAAACCGCGCATGACTACCGTATCTCATCCTACTTCTGCGTTTTAGCAGTGTTTAGTAGCATGAGGATTTTATCATTAAATTAGTTCCCGTCTGAGCTCCAACCGAAGCACCACGCCGACTTGGATAGTAAGTAAACTTGTGAGTATAGAGGTACATAGGTATCCAAAGGTAATTGCGAATTATTCGAAGTCGATAAACGGTGACGTAGTTGCAATATTTCGCGCATGACTACCGTGCTCATCCTACTTCTGCTTTTTGGCAGAGTTGAGTAGCTTGAGGATTTTGCAGAGTATCCACGACGAGTCCGTTGCTGCCGCCCGTACCGTCCAGACGTGCCGACCCCGACCGCTCCAGAGAGGAAGCCAGCACAGGATCCGGAAGTAGGTAGCAAGGTTTGATAAAGGTTTGGTAAATAATCGGTATTACTTGGCTGGTGAGTACTTTCCGGGCTTTATTTTTTTAGAGTTAGTGAACCGCGAGCGCTAAAACGTGTCCGCCTCATATCCTTCCTTAGAAAGGAGAGCGGCCGAAGGTGGCTGGAGTACAGCCACGGTCTTGCGATGGCGTCACACGTGCCGATTTAGAAGTGATTTACGCTGCAGTCTTATTTGAAAGATTAATGCGTGAGGTTGTACCTATAAATTATACATAATGTCAAACGCGCCAAAGGGTAAAAAACGACCGTACGCGGACACAGTGAATAAATTTATCGGTGAATTTCCGGATTTATTCTATGACGGATGTAAAATAATTTGTAAAGTTTGTAATCAAGACTTAATGTGCTGGCACAAAACAGATTGTCGTCGTCATCAACACCGTGCAACATCAAAATAAAAAAAATGGAATGCATTTGACAACTCAGTTTATGTTTGATTTATTGTTAATGTTAATAGCCTGTAATATTCCGCTACACATACTGGATAAACAACCATTTCGGTAGTTTTGGAATAAATACAATCCCCAGGTGAACTTACCAAGTCGTACATCGTTACGTAGATATATTCCAGCTGTTCGTGAAGACATTGTAAATAGGATTGAATGTGGATTAAAAAAATACACGGCTCTGGTTATGTATTGACGAGACGAAAGATTGTAAAAAAAATTCTATTTTAAATATTATAGTACGTGTACTGGGCCCCTCTTAAACTAACATTTCCACTTTTACTAGCTAGTAAAAGACTAACTGCGTGTACTGGCGAAATAATTACGGGGTGTTGGAGACATTCGAAAAATTTGAACTTTCAACAAGTCAAGTATTGATGTTTGTGACTGATGGTGCTGCGACAATGCGCATGGTAGGCCTTCAAAGAGACAATTGTAGGTTTTTACATGTTACGTGTAAAGTGCATGCGTTACATCTCGTGGCAGAAACGATTCGAAAATGTTTTCCAGAGGTAGATGCATTAATAGCAAATACAAAAAAAGTTTTTCTCAAATCTCCTAAACGGCTTCGAGCATTTCACAGACAGTGTCCTGGTATCCCTGAACCACCAGAGCAGATTCTTACACGTTGGAGAACGTGGTTGAAAGCGGCTTTTTATTATGCTGAATATTTTCAACAAATAAAAGCTCTGATACTACAGTTCAACCCTAACGAGGCTGCAGCTATTAGGGGAAAACCAGACAAGCTTTCAAGACGTTTCCCTTGAAACAGATTTAAAAACTATTAATAACAATTATAGAGGACTACACGACGCAATAGAAAAATTACAAGATAGTTCGTTGTCGTTAGTGGAATCGCTGCAAATAGTGGACGACGTAAATACACAGCTACAGGCTATAAATGACGCAAAAAATAATCGCGTTAGTGAAAAATTCGAGAGTGTATTACAGAAAGATCCTGATTTTAGCAAATTAAGACAAATTTGTGATGGTGCATCTACAACTTCGTTAAGTGAGTTCACAGATTGTTTTACTTATGCCTGTATTACATCCGTAGATGTCGAATGGTCATTTTCAAAATGCAAAACATATTTTTTCACCAAAGCGAACATCGCTGACGGAGACAGCTGTAGAAACATACCTGATGCTATTATATTATAGATCTTCCCCACTTTGTGATGACGACAACCAAACTACTTCATAAATCTGCTTAAAAGGGTGAGTTTTATACAAATTTTTATAAAATGTAACATTATTGTTAAAATTTATTTCCATTTACTGTACTTATTCAAGTATTATGATATGATGTAAACATATGAGTCATATGACGGCTTTGTCGGCCAGGTGACCTCGGACAGCTCTAGTCATGATGAAGTAGATAGTGGTGATAATCTGAAAATAATTATAATGGGTACAAATTAAATGATCGGTGTTTTAATTTTATAGACAGTATACATTTCCAATATTGTATTTCATATTATAATATACGATCGGTGAAATAATGAATGGTCGATAAAATAAAAAACGGTCAATAAAATGAATACTCAATTAGTAAAATTAATAGACAATTAGTAAAATTAATGAACGATCAGTAAATTTAATGAGCGATCAGTAAAATTGGTCAGTAAAATTAATGACCAATCAGTACATCGAAAAATCTCACTTTTATTCCCCTTAATTTTCCTTGCCCTAAAATATCATTTTTTGTAATTTTTGCAGATTTCTTATGGGATATTGGCATACTGACCATTTATTAATTTTTACTGGCCATTATAATAAAAACAGTAAACATAGAAATAGTGACCAAATAGTTATTTTATTGATCGAAAATCCCATTTTCACCGATCCAATTTTATAAATATACTGAGCCTTTTCTAATATCTTACTGGCTATTCGTAAAGTTATACTGTATATAATGCATTAAATACTGATCAGTTTATTACTACCTATTATTATATCTTCTCTTGAATTATTTGAAGAAAACCCTCATTCTTAATTTTTGTTGCTGAATTTTGCAGTTATTGTTCAATAAATTGAGAATGGTTACAAATAGTCATAGAAGTGTGCGTACAAAAAAATGTTCGTTTTTCAATACTAGGTAGAGTATTCCATTTGAAAAAATTGATAAAATTCAGCTCAAAATGTTGTAAATTTAAAAAATCATTTTTGGCCACCCTGTATATTTGTCATCGCATAGATGTCTCCTAACTGTTACTAATATATTTTTTTCTTAAAATCGACAGTTGTGATTGTAGTAATATTTTTAATATACACGTGTAAATGGTATAATTTCAACAAAAAAAAATCATTACATCCAAGTGGTTGGGAGAAGGTCAATAATAATACAGAAGTGAAAGGAGGCCACAAAGAGGTTTCAAAAATGTTTTGATATACAGGGAATTTCATTTAAAAAAATGTTACTTGACCCTGTAGAATCGTCTTGGCTCACCCTGTATATTTGAATATAATTTCCGGTTATAGACTTTTTGCCTGGTTTACTTATGTTTTTAAATCAAATTTCTAGCTATCATAGAACTCGAGCTATCGAAGTCGGGCACACTATTGCCCAGCCTGTATACATCGGTGAAATTAGTTTACGGGTGTAATTCCGGTGATTAAACGACAGTAGGTTTCAGCTCCACGTGCTGAAGGAAACATCTAGGACTCGATAGCTATCAACACCAGGAGGTCTTGGTTCTGCGCGGTAAAAACCTCAAGATGCTACCAGACATTCGGCAAGCCGGCTTCGTCGTCGGATTTTGAATTCTAACCAAATGGAGTCAAGCTCAACGCGCTTAAAACTCCTCAACCACCCAGCTCAACACGCTGAAAATAGTTGTCAGTAGAAAACTGAATTGTTTCTCTTGGCTATTTAAACCAAAATTATGGCTTTGGTGACGTCTCATATTTCATGGCTACAGGAAGTGGGTAGCACATGCCAAACGGTAATTGCGGAAACTATGAAAATGAACATATGATTCATCACATGGCGCAGAAGTGCGCGGTAGCACAAGACTAACGGGAATTTCCGAAACTATAGTAATGAACATGATTCATAACACATTTCTTATCATGGAATGTTTTTAATTCTCAAACGATATAAAAAAAAATTGTATACATATATGTATGATAAAAGATTAATGAATGTTACAAATTTTTTTTATAATTTCTTATATTCCTGGTTTTTTAATATACAAATTATACATTATACAGGGTGTTAATTAATTATATGTTAAAATTTCAGCAGGTTATTTCTTACAAATTGCAAGACGAAAAGATCTAAAATGCTTCGTTACTGAAATTTTCAATTTTTTTTTATTTTTTCCATGTGATTTATACATTTTTAAAGATAATTGTTTCAAAATTGATGTACATACTGTTTTGCAACAAACTACAGGGTAATACTTTTATAGGGGACCATGAACCCCATAAAACCCACTGAACTTTTTTTCGGTGACATTGTTTTTCTTTACTTAGTTCACTTCCCTGTTCTTTTCTTAAACATTTTGGTGTCCTCCAATACTAATGGATTTTTAATGAGAGGCTCCGGAGATTAACCCCGGAACATTTACAGCAAATTTTACTAATATGTTATTACTCTTGTGATTGCCAGTAAAAATACATATGAAAAAAAAATTACATCAGATAGTGCATTTTTTTAAAAAAGATTGACGTATTTCAGCGTTTTCAAAAAAATCAGTAACACCACGTTGTATAATATATTATTCAAATATGAATCAATATTTAAAATTAAATATTATTGACTCGATACGTATTATTATATATTATATTATTATATATTACTGAATGCCCAAATAATGGTAAAACGATATAGGCAAAATATTTAAAAAACCATGAATTTAAATGTTTAATTTTTAAATATCTGTATTTAATCAATATTAATATATTAATATTGAATTTAAATATCATTCAATTTTTAAATATCTATATTTAATCAATATTAAATGTAAACATATTACCATGCTGGTCAATAATTGGAATACTACATTGGCACCTAGTGGAACATAATGGTAAAAATAATAAAAGTATTTAATTTATATATTATAATCAACGTAAATATTTCAAAATTGACCAAATCATATTCGTCCTGTCGTTAAATACATTACGAAGAGGATAGTGGTCATGTTGCGTATTGTCAAAGGGGATTACCCCTTTACCAATAGCGGTGGACATCTTTCGTTCTTCTATGAACTAATCCGTACTACAGGCTGAGCTGGAGAAAGGGATAACATCACTGTGACATGGATCAAGTTCTTGTGGATTAAATCCACAAGACACAACGCTCCACCTCTTCATAGAAAAATACTAGCGTACAATGTATATGGTAAAATCGATGTCTCTTTTTATAAAAAAAATATTGATCAAACAATGTGGTGTCAAAACCAGTTAACCAATATAGGGTACATATGTGTTTTCCAATATTTCAAAAACAGTATTCGTCGATATTTGCTGTACAATATTGACAAAAAATCCTGAAACAATGTGGCATGAAAATCAACTTTTCAATATTTTACAATAAATATTAGTTTATTCCGATAAATGTTAATAAACATGTTTTAAAATTGATTGTTTGTATGGATGAATATAGATTATATAATTTAAAAAATAGTTTGACAATATAAGATCAAGATAAAGTTTTCAATATTTTGAAATCAATATTAGTGATTATCAATCGATATTTGTTGCAGAATATTGCCAAAAATGTAATAACGTGACATAAATATAGACTTTTCAATATTGTAATAATAATGATTATTTTATTTGAAAAATATTAATTAAACAATATGATTTTACAGAGTTTGCCAGTGTATGGTAAATATGGGTTTATCAATATTTTGAAATCAATATTCGTCGTTACGAATCGTTATTTGTTGTACAATATTACAAAAAAATGTAATAACAACTTGACGTATATATAAATTTTTCAATATCGTAAAATCAATGTTCATTTGCATTGAAAATTATTTATTTAACAATACGATTTTGCAAAGAGTTGGCTAATATCGGGTCAACATAGATCTTTCATATGTTAAAACCAATATTCGGTTTTATGAATTAATATTTATTGACAACTAGTGTTAAAATAATATTACGTAAATATAGACTATCCATACATAGTATAACTAATATTTTAAAATTAATATTTATTAATATCGATCCATTTTTTTACGATTTCTATGTGTCTACATTAAACCAATATTAATAATTGGTATCCAGCCAATATTATGTTCTACAGGGTGTATAGAATAACTCAAATTTGATTCCAGACCCTCAACTATTTTACTAAAATTTATTTTAAAAAAAAATTACCCTATTTTCCAGATCAGTTCACACTTAGCTTTATTTACTTACTTATCTTAGAGAACAGACAATGTTAAGGTTTTTCAAATATTACCATAATTTGTTTGGCATTATTAACATTGTGTACTGTACTGTAGTATATAAGCTAACAAGTGGATGACTAAAAATAACACTAATTTACATGCTTTAATGAAAATAAGGTAATGATTAAATTCAAATTGTTTTCACTTGATATAGGATTGCTAAATTTTGAGAGTTAATAAAAATATTAGAGCAATATTTGCATATAAATTCATTTTAGCGAAAAAAATTCCTGTTTAATTAAAAGGATAATTTGAAAATTATGCCTCTAGCTATTTATAAAATTGATGTAAACTGCTAGGGAATTGAAGTGAACAGATCTGAATTTTATGAAATTGTAGCTGTTTAATAATTTGTTTGTTTCAATTACAATGCATTTGCTACAAAACTGAAATTTAACATAGTAAACTATATTTTTATACAGCTACTATTAGTCTAGTTGATTTCGCTCTAAATTTATCTCATACTTATGTCCAAACACCGCATCTCAGGTAGTGGCCAAAAAGAAATATCTTAATGTGAACACACCATTTTTTTGTTATTCGTAACACTAAATATTGGCTAAAGCAATAAAACAAGAAACCGTGAGCCACTTCCACAAAACAAAGTACTTATAAAATATTCTGCCGAATTGTCATGATTTTTATATATTTACGATTTTTCATTGAATTGGAAATTGGGTCTGCAGTCGGCATCAATAAAGATTAAAGCAGCCGTAAGTATAGTATTGTCAGTGTATTTTTGGTCACAACACAAAAAGGTGGGCTCTTTTAGAAACAATCTTTAGTTTAACAAAAAGCAGAAAAATTCTAAAAAATTAATGGTCGTCCAGACACGATGCGCTAGAGGCTCTTCGGTTTAGATATGTGGATGTCTTAAAAGCTCTTTCAAAGATCATATTAACATCTGACAATAAAGCTGAAATCGATGAAGCCAAATTGTCAAAAGTAAAGTAATGTATTGCAAAGCAAACAGCAAAATATTGAACACAGATGAAATATGTTCAATGATATGATAATAAAAAAAAATGGGAACGATTTTCATTTAATAAAAAATAAGCAAATAATTTAGCTGGGGAATGGGGAACAAGCACAAAATTTATGAGAAAAAGGATATCTAAGCCAAACAATTATTTAATGAAACTAATAATCATTTTCATATACAGTCGAACGAAAACGGGTTCAAAACAGATGTATTTTTTAAACCATTGGACACTATTATAGTTCAATTAAGAAATTGAAGTTCTAGACTAAATGAACTTTACACAACGTTTCACGTTTTATCTCCAAATATTTTATATTATAATGCTTCTGATGAAGAATAGTATCAGATGAGTTAGCAACTATACATAAAATATTCGAAAGATATTTCGAACACAATGTTTTAAAAATGATTTGTCAGTTTTATATAATGGAATTAACCTAATTATATTAAAAAAAATTTTCTGTGTGCAGTAGTTTTAGTGAAATTTTAACTGCATGTTATATCGTTCTCTTGTTTCGATTTCAAAATTAAAAATAGTATTAATAACTTTTTAAGAAACACTATGGCTGAACAAAGATTGTCTGCTTTATCAATTAGGTATTTCAATAGAAAATGAAATTGCTAGTACAATAGATATTTCTAAAGGTATGTTTAGATTGGGCACAAGTATCTGGATTTGTATCGGGATACATCCATATACATGTATCAGAAAATACTTTGTAGAAAAACTTGTATATGCATATATGTCTGAGATATGATGAAGTGTTCACATTGAAAAGAAATATCAACATGTCTCACGAAATTGCGAACAATTTTCTGTTTTTAAGTGCATGCACTTTTGTTATTTATAAATTAAAAAAAGAAGCGTCAAAAACGCAGATGGTGGCAACGTACATTTCTGAAATACAGGGAAAATCAAGGGGCCTACAACATGTTAATGTCTGAATTAACGCTGGCGGATGGAGCTTGTTTCAGAAACTATGTGCGAATGGGACTTAATGACTTCGAATGTCTGTTGCAAAAAGTCGCACCACATGTACTAAAAAAAAGATACAAATTGCCGAAAATCAATTCCCCCGGCTGATAAGTTGGCCGTGACGTTAAAGTTTTTGACAACAGGTGAATCGTTTACATCCCTAATGTACTCTCACAGAATTTCAAAAAGCAGTTTGAGTCATATTATTCAAAGTGTATGTGAGGCTATTGTTACAGAACTATCAAATGAAATAGAGGTGAGTATTCAAAAAGTATTATTTTATGCATTTTTTATTAAAAAAAATTCCAAGTTTAGATACTAAGCATGGTCTGAATAATTGCTTAAATAATTCGGGAGCGATGAATTAGCTGCACTATAATTATCACAATTTTCTAAAATCGTTAAATTGGTAGCAGTTGTTCTCTCAGGCATTGAGCTGTCTGAATATATTGAACTGGAAGTTGATGGTCGCATTGTGCCATTGTCTTGTTGAATTCTACTCATTTCTGCATTTGAAAGAGCACTGTATATTGTTTGCTTTGTTTTGGCCAATATAAAACGATATTGTGGATCTTTTAAAAAGACGTAATTCACTCGCGATGTGTTCCAAAACATCAAAATTATCTCGTGTCTTTTTTACCAGATTGTTTCCTACAACTTTCATGCAGTTAACGACTTCTTTGATATCTGTATTTTCATATTTACGTTTCCAACCAGTCTTGGCCGATGTTTTTGAAATTATCGCTGATACTGTAGAAGGAACAGCCGAGGAAACTGTAATAATATCGGCATTTGAATTTTCCTCTGTTTCATTCTCAATGCCTACGTTTTCGCTCTGTTCCCTTACGTCTTCGAGTTGGGTTTCCTAAAAAATAAATATAACTGTAAAAGAGTGTTCCATAAAATTCTATATTTTTTTTGTTTCCTCCGATTGGTTAAAAATTGCATTTAATGACAAATGGAATTTTCCACATTGTCTTGGTGCCATGGACGGTAGACATGTACGGGTAATAGCTCCACCAAACTGAGGAACTGAATTTTATAATTACAAGCAAGATTTAGCATTGTATTGTTTGGCATAGTTGATGCGGATTATAAATTTATATATGCCAACGTTGGAGTACAAGGACGAATATCTAACGGAGGCGTTTTCAAAAGTACCAGTATATACGAGAAGCTACGACAGAAAACCCGTAACATTCCCCAACCTGCCACCTTACCGGGCAGAACAGAAGCAACTCCGTATGTCTTTATTGCCGACGATGCATTTGAGTTGGATGAAAATGTTTATAAACCATTTTCGGGACATTACCCTAAAAATTCATGGCAAAGAATTTTCAACTACAGAATCTGCAGGGCTCGAAGAATAGTGGAAAATGTTTTTGGTATTCTAGCTGCTATTTTTAGAGTTTTAAGAACAATGATGCATTTAACTCCAGATAAAGTTACCATAGTCACGCTGGCTGTAGTTTATCTTCACAACTATCTTCAAAACAAAAAATCAGTTAAGTACACTCCTCCTGGTACATTTGATTCAGAAGATAAAAATGGAAATAAAATACCTGGTTCATGGCGAAAAAAATAATGAAGCTAACATTCTTAAATCACTACCTGGAGTAAGAGGAAGGAAGAAGACGGAAATTGTTGATAGTCGTGAAGAATTTGGAAATTACTTTTGTAGTATCGAAGTCGCAATACCTTGGCAATACAACTAATAATACTATTTTTGTAATAAACAGGCTATTTATAAAGTTAAATAATCATAAATAATATACTTTTATTAAATTACGTTTATTTCTTACCTCGCTTTGCGTTTGTGAAGTACTTTGTTGCATATCACTGTTCTACTAATAACTGGTTCATAATGTTCTTTCAAAAAAAATAAACCTTTAAACGCATACCAGCTTGGTGTATAAACATCTTCAGTACCAACACTTGGCTTTACACTCGATTTTACTTTGGAAAGTTCACGACTAAATTGACTTTTTATATAGTGCCATTTGTCTTCTATTTCTTTCCTAGTGCAATTTAAAGTTTTTCCTATCTCTTCAAATATATCACCACGACGACATTTTTTCACGTCAGGGCTTCCAAAACTAACAATTTATTAAAATGACTGCAGAGATTTGTCATGACTCATGTATATTGAATTATTTTCGTATACCTACACAATGTATGAGAAACATCAACGCATTGTGTATACGCATACAAAATGTGTGAGCAGAAGTATGAGGATTTGTATCACGATTTGTCAAATAAACAAGTATCTCATACAAATACAGATACTTGTGCCCAATCTAAACAAAGCTTAATATAGTATTAACTTTTGCACATGCTAAAGCGATGAAAAAAATTGAGTAAAGCAGGTTACCTATATTGACAATGGGCGAATCACCTGTTTATTATTTTACTAACATCAAGACATAAAAATAGTTAACCCGTATTTTTTTTTAATAGCGTCTTATAGTAAAAAAAATCACTAACTTTAAGCTCAGTTTAAATGATGAAATATTGCCGCAAATTTCCAAGTTATTCTATTGGCTGTGACGTAATAGAGAAATTCAATCCTGAACAATGAAGTCAAAGCACGGCACAAAATAGACACCGAAAGAGGCGTGTAATACTGTCGTCACGGTTTTAATTGGTTGTGAGCATATATCTTAATTATGTCACTATACAACCGGCAATATGCGTTGTTTGAAGTTAGTTATTATTTTAAGTAATTTCCATTGAACAATTTAAACAATTAGTAGTTGATTAAATTATGTCAAAATTATATTTATAACATATTTAAGGATCGTATTGTATTACCATATTCTTTTTTTATAATTTTCGTTGCTGTCCACTCGCCTATTTGCTTCTCTTGTTTTCTGTTTCTTTTAAGGTACTATTTTGTTATATTTTTGTTTTTTATTTATTTTATCATTTGTGTTTTTTAAACGAATAATAGATCACCAAAATAATTGCGATGAGCGATGTGATGTTTTATGTGTTTTACTTTCTTGTACCTAATACAAGGAAGTAAAGTAATCGTGATTTTTTCGACCTCGAGATTTTGATTGATATATACGTTTTGAACCGTCCTAAATCCATTTTGACTATTTTCCGAATGATGTCTGTCAAAAATTACTAATGGGAGACTTCCCAAATTTGGCAATTAAGATTGTCAACAACATTTTAGGTGACGTATTAAATTTGGTGAATGTGGTACCACCAGAAGAGACGTAATGAATGAAAGAAGAAAAAAGGTACAATTTCGGGAAAAAAAATTAAAATTTTTTATTATATTTCTGAACGAATCTCGACAAATTGTAATGAAAAAACAACTTTATGAAAAAATTTGTCTGCATGTCTGTAGTATCGCGATAGCAGCACAGTTTTTGAGGTATTAAACTTTCAAATTTAGGGCACATGTTCTAAATGCCAAAGAAAATGATAAATTCGATGATGAGCAAAACTGGTCAGCTGAGAAGGGGTCCACGGGACCCAAGCTTTTTTGTATTTGCCTTTACAAAAAATATATTCTTGATGAAAGATTATAAATCATGTATACAATATCAAGGCAATAAAATATATTTTCCAAGTACTTAAATAAAGCTGTGTAAACTGAAATTTTTTACATATTTGACCTCATAAAAATAGGACAAATTTAACAGTTTGACATTTGAAAGGTCTAATTTAGTTACAAAAATGTCAATGTCAATAAGTAGAAATTATTAAAATATATGACATGAATTATTATTGACAGTATCGAATGAAGCTGATAATTAACTATTTAAAAATTTTAATGAATGATTAAAATTTAATTGAGATAAGTGAAGAATTAAATAGAATGATTTTTTTACGTCAGGGTGACATATACTGGTATAAGAAAGATATGTGCTGACCAGATCAGATATTTAATCCAGTAATCCTTAAAGCGATTATAAATAAAACTAAATAACAATATTATTAAATATCATAAGTGCCGTGCTTGCAGCGATATTTTTCTGACTCACTTAGGGGCCAAATATAACTCTGGAAGACAGGTCCGTGGCTGCATTGTTACGTCTCAGGTCTGAAATCTTGGGAGTAGGCCGAGCTGAGTGACTCTAGGCCGAGCTAGTGTTCAAAGAATTTTGAAAATTAATAAACATCATCTCTACCGGATATAACTCTTAATAACTCTTGCATGCTCTTAATCAGATGGTGGTAATCGCCTTTTACAGTTGTGTGAGAAAATGAGCGAATATTGAACAATTAAAATTTACTTTTTTATTTTTAACGTTTGTTTTTCTAGCAAATACTCATTTATGTAAAACGGAACATGGAATCAGCATAATAACGTTTATTGGATGATACTAATCCCAAAATTTACAGTGAAACACGTCCACACACTTTAGACCGGGCGCCAAGACACACATTTAAAAAATCTGTAGGATCATTCGGGTTGACGATTTACATTCAAGAAGATGTAAAGAATGAAATTCTAAAGGTTGCCAAACAAAATTTTCGGAGTTTTTTTTTCACAAAAACCGATGAGGTTAATACGGAAGCACGCAACTCCAGCGTCTTAAAACAATTATAAAATAATTAGTAATTAATATTTTGATCTAAAATGTTTGAGGCATTTTTTAACGGTTTTCCACAACATTGTAGAAAACCGTTTTAAAATTTCAAAAAAAAAATTTTTTTCAAATAAAAAAAAATGATTTTTTACCTGCTAAAGGTAAATTTAACGCTATCAAACTTAATAATCATTAATAAACTATTAATTAATCAAATAATTAATTAATTAATTAATAAGTTTATAATAAATATTACGATTTTGATATCTATTCCAAAGTATTAGACCGGCTATTGTCGAGTCGTTTTGGACGTTAAAACCTCCTTTGCCAGACTCTTTAATTGTAAATCTAATGCATACTGTAAAACCATGTCCTGTAGTTGTAAAAAAAAAAACTTAATCTGTATTTCTATTTGTAAATTCATTCATTTGCCAAAATGTATCTTTAGAAATATAAAATTTTATGTTAAATTTTAGCAATTATTATTAATCTTATTTTTTTATCAATTATTATTAATTTTTAATTAATTATTATTATTGCTGTTATTTGCTTATTTTTATCTCGTTAAACTTACATTTTATGGAATTTATGTTGTTTTTGATTTCATACCGTACATCAAAAACTATTTATTTTTTTTTGATATGGTAAAATTTTAAAACGGTTTTCCACGATGTTATGAAAACCGTCAAAAAGGCATGCCTTTGGAAAGTTTCATATGAGTCAGTCACCCTGTAGTATGTATGTAATAATAATAATAATGTGCATACATACCACAGAATTTATATGTATTTTCGATACTGCAATAGTTTACTTTTAAAAGAAAGATTCTACTCTTTCTTCTCTTTGAATCTCTTTCTTTTAGTTTATATTATTTCAATTCCCTTTTTCTTAACATTTTTTGGAGTCTTAAAATACCATAATTCATTAAATATAGGTATTTTTTATTTTCATAGATAGATTATTCACTAATTGAGTAGAACCGATTTTTTTAAATCTTACATTTTAATTTCCTTTTATGTATAAGTAATATAGAAATATTATTTATATATATATATAGATCACATTAGAAATAAGTAGATAGGTATCTACCTAATCAACTTTGATTTCCTAAACATTTTTCCATAATTTTAACCAATATCAAACCTCAATAACGACAAATGTAATAAAACTAAACATAATTATTGATTTAACTTATATTTAAATTGTAATGAAATAAAACAGTTTAGATCTCAAGTTTATGAATAATAGGAAATAAACGCCATCACTTCATATCCTATGCAACACGTGATACCGATAAATGTATTTTTGGTTGTCTATCAAGAAACACCAATGCAATTTAAAAAGTGTTTGCAAGGTAGGATATTTTAATTTTAGTAGTAACTGTTTCAAAATTCCAACTATTAAAGAGTACCTAGCTATACAGAGACGAAAGCTTTGGCAATGCCTTGAGATTTTAATGGTCTGATTTGTCACCTTGTGTACCAGTTACGTCCACACTGAGATAAATGTTTACTTTAAATTTCAATCTACACTGAAATAACAATATGTTTCAAACTGAATAAAAACTACTCTCATTTGAAACTTTTGAAATTACTTAACTCTATTTTTCTGCTAGTAACTATGCAAATATTTAACAAATCTGTCATAGGAAGAGTGATCATTTGGGGGATGCGGTTGAGAAAAAAGTTAACCTAAAAATAGTTTCTATTTTGTAGATTCTGTTATTTATAAACATATTAATTTCAAATTTAAAAAGATATCCGAGGTGAACGGACCAAAAACAGCTCAGCTATGACAAAATATAAAGGACTGGTTCTATATTAATAAACTTATTTTAAATGAGTCTAAATCAAATTGTGTCATTTTCAAAACTGATAGATCAGGCTTGGTAGTACCAGATCAAGCAATTGATGCAGTACCGATCCTGAATGTAAATTCCACAAAATTATTGGGTGTACCTATAGACAGCAATATGAAATGGTTCTTGCATATTGATGAAACCGTTAATAAACTTAATAAAACATGTTTTGCATTAAGAATTTTATCACAGTCGTTTGATACATCGGCTCTTAAAATAGTTTATTACGCTAACTTTTATTCTGTAGCTAAATATGCAATTGAGATTTGGCGAGGATCATCCGACCTCGACAAAGTATTGAAAATACAAAAAAGGATATTTAGAATTATTTTTAATATGAAATTCAATGACTCATGTAGGGGGCTGCTTTAGAAAAAAATGAAATGCTTACAATACCAGGATTAAACTTTTTTATGCACTTCCTAATTTTCTTAAGGACAATATTTCTAAACAAGTTTTCAAAAAACAAGCTTTTCAATACCTTTGTAATATGGAACCATATTCTGTTCAAGAATTTTTTGACACGTGTTAATAATTTGAAAATTTTACTTTTAATAATTATTATTGTAGCAAGTGTAGTGTCAAACTGTCTTCAATGTTATACAATATTAAGTGTTTTTTTATACAATTGCTATTTTCTTTTAGTCTGTAATTATCTGAAATGAAATGACCTGTTTTATACATTTTATATTGTTATATTATGTCTAATGAAACTGAATAAAAAATTGAAACTGAAATTAACAAAAATATTAAATAAAAAATAATTTTAACTGGATATATGGACGATGTTAAACAGAATGGAACCAACCAACTTTGTGTGCACATCCAGAAATATCCCCTCAAATATTTTGCTTCACTAAAATTACAATATTTAAACTACAATATTAACTTTTTGTAAGGAAAATGTTCACTAGGTGTAGATTATACTGCAAATCAATTGAAAAATGAAATTTTATTTACGGTATATTCCATTTACATTCATTAAAATCAATTTGTTTTTATTTTTGTGGCTTGATTCCTTTCTGTTTAATGCCGTCCATATTGTTGTTCGAGTCAGCAACTAGTTATTGAGGTTAAACTACAAAAATGTTTACTAATACAATATGTGTCATTTAAATATTAGTACCCAACAGAGTTCATTATTTTTTTTGTTTTTGTATTTTAAAAGCATGTTGTCCTACAAAAATATGTGACAGTTTGACATGAAAAAATGCCTCGGCTGAGCTTAGGGTAGCCATAGTTCAAGTTTTCAGCCTAATGATAATTTGACTTGGTTTATTTGGAACAAAATTAACTAACAGATTTTATGTAGTAAATTTTAATTATTACAACTTATAGCCATAATTGCTGGCTGACCTGCACGGGTTGCAAAATGTACCATGTAAGCCGTCATTTTTTTATGAACGTGTTTAATTTTGTGATCAAACAATATAATTTTAATTTTTTCTATCCAAAACGTTAAATTTAAAATGATACCTCCCTAGCTCAGCTAGTTAATTTATAAAGGCCTCTGAACTATGAAAATTGAACAATTTGATTTAAATACAACCAGTTTAAGGTCCTTAATGAAAAACAATCAATTTTCGATTGCTATATTTTAGGGTGATTGAACGTTGACCTTTTTTAGTTCTTGTCTCTGCTCTTACCCAAAATTTATAGACATATCAAGTTGACCTAATAGACCCAACAGCAATGAGATTAGTAAGGATCTTTTGACTATTTTTGTTAAGTTGGGATTGCTAAGATTGATTATATTTTTCTTACAGGTTGAGAAGGAAGCAGAATAAGAAGCATACAAAATATATATGTATATTTATTTTGTAACCAAATTACAAAATAAATTATTTTAAATTTCTATTTAATTTAATTTCTTTCACCCTAACTTACATTAGAGACTTCACTTGAATTATGAATGATGGTGTCTTGGGTATAGCCTTATTTTATCGTTAAGTTTGTTCTCTAGGATGCCGCCTCACTTGAGTTGTGTTGGCACACACCTGCTGCATGCAGCACAACACTACAGTGTATTCTTGACAATTCACTGTCCATCATTACTTCATCAGAATATTGAGTA
The DNA here is from genome assembly GCA_029963845.1 of Rhamnusium bicolor. Classification (NCBI taxonomy): domain Eukaryota; kingdom Metazoa; phylum Arthropoda; class Insecta; order Coleoptera; family Cerambycidae; genus Rhamnusium; species Rhamnusium bicolor. The sequence continues at coordinate 94,955 of JANEYF010004939.1, forward strand.
AACAACTCATAAACAGTTAATAAGTTTAAACTTGAATCATCAATTTTCTAATGAAGTCGTATATGAACGTCAAAATGTCAAGAGTACATCATAGGAGTGAGGTGGCAGCAGGTGGTGGAAGCCATCACCGCCTAGGAGAGCGGCATCTCAAGAAACGAACATCAATGACACAACACGGCTTTTTCCCAAGAAATCAACATTTATTAAAAATAACGGCCATGAAAGTCAATTCTGTGGTACACTTCAGTGGCGTCTGGTGGATTTAGGTTATACCATATCTCAGTATTGGAGCATGGAACTCAAGCAATATTTTAAGGCAGACTATCAGTATTGAATGAAGAAGTTTTGCAAAAAAAAAAATGAGAAATTTGAAAAAAGTTACAAAATGCGCTGGCACGCCTGATTATTTCTAGACCATTAGTAAAATATTTGCAAACTATTATTTTTCGTAATCAGAAGGAACATTTATAACCCCGTTTTTTTTTTGATTTTCGAAAATTTTGATTTTTTTTAGTTGACATTTTGAAATTTACACAAAGAAGAATTTAAATTTCATAATGTCATAACTTTACAAAAAAATCAAAATTTTCGAAAACAAAAAAAAAAAGGGGTGATAAATGTTTCTTCTGATTACGAAAAAAAAATAGTTTGCAAATATTTTACTAATGGCCTAGGAGTAATTCGGCGTTCCAGCGCATTTTTGCAACTTTTTTTTTAATTTCTTTTTCTGCAAAACTTCTACATGTAGTTACTGACAGTCGTGCCTTAAAATATTGCTTGGGTTCCATGCTCCAATACTGATATATGATATAACCTAAATCCACCAACCGCCACTGGTTTAGATCCTAATTTGATAAAATAGTCGTCTTAATAAAATCATTATCAAGGCAAAAAGCCGTGTCTTTTTTTGTTATATTAGTAATTTGTGTTCCGTTATTTTGTAGTGCTATAAATTATTTATATTTAATCATAGTTGTATGGTTAATACAGTTAAAATTGAGGCTGATAAATATCTTTCTTGTTATTAAGTTTCTGTCACAAAAGCGTGTTTCAGTAGTGGCAATTAAGTGGGTCACTCTTGGGACGTGGGTGCCTGCGGACATTAAGCGTTCCTGTAACGTGGCTGCCAACATAAATGACGTCGTCAGTCACTAATGTGGCGGCATTTTCACGTGTTTGTGCTATTTGGTTTAGTGGGATGCTACTAAATTTATGATACACCCTGCATACTAAAGTTTTAAGCTTAAATTATTCGACTAGCACCATGGGTAAAGTCAAAATATGAACTTGGAAGTCAGAGTTTTTATTTAACAAGGGGACTGAATGGTAAAAAAAAACAACAATTTGTTTTAATGTTTAATTTTCTGATATATAAATATTTCTATTATTATTGTCATGATATTTTACATATATAATTTATGACTAAGACTAGTAAAAACTGAAAAATAAATTTTAATAGACAAATATTATGATTTCGGAACTAATAGTTTTTCAAAAAATATAAATAAAAAATATATAAAAATTGCCAACATTTTTTTTTTCAAATATTTAATATTTAGAAATCATAAATTTGCCTAGAAAAATATGAATTATAACCTATGAACACTTTTTAACAAATCCTGCAAGATCTTTTGAAAACACTTCTTGTGTAGATACTCTGACCAGAAATAATAATTTTGTTTGTATTCAAAATTATTTATTTAAAAAAATATTTTTAAACAAAAATCAATATGATGTTCTTATAGAAAACAATCTAGCAGTTTTCATAAAACATATTTTAAGTTAAATTATTTTGTATGTTGTAAAAAAAAAAGCTATATAAATATTTGATATAGGACTTAAAAATAAACATAACATTCTTTGGTAACATTAAACACAGTTAACAATTAAATAATTTTAAAATTTAGTTTTTAAATTATATGAAATAATTATTATAACATGGTTTTTTACAGATTAAGGCACCAGAAATTACTACATAAGCAGTATTTACATGTTAACATACATATGTACATACAGTCTAGATTATACTATCATTTTTAAAAATTCATTACGAAATAATCTCTTATTCATTACATATCACAGACATTTAATTGATTTATAAAGATAATTTTCTGTAAGATACCAAAAAGACGCATTTTTAGCCCTTTTAAATTTTTGTTATCATTACAGAAAATTATAATTTTTAAATAAGACTGGCCTACTTTTTAAATTGGCAACGAACTTTTTTTGTAATTTTCAGGAAGCGGATAGTGAAATTTTGTTTGTGCTAGATCTTAGTATTAGAGCATAGGACGCAATAGATACTTTATGCTATAACTATCAAGACCAAATAGAAGAGTTTAAAAAAAATGCGATTGATATTTGTGCGAGAAGAAAGTTGCAAAAATGATCGCCATTCCAAGTTATTTCTTAGACAGTGTGTATTTTGTATGTAAAATATTTGTAAGCTTTTTTTTTGTAATAATTAGGGAACACTTGTCAACACATTTCAAATTTCATGAAGTAATTTTAATTTTTTATAAAGTTTTCACCTTTTGAAATGTTACTTTATATTAATTTTAGAATGTGCAAATTTCAAAAGGCTATAACTTTATAAACAGTCAATCTTTTTTAACGAAATTTGACATCTGATGACAATGTTCCTCTGGATTATGAAAAAAAATATGTTACAAATTGTCTAAGAAATAATTTTTTTGTTTTGAATTTCATTCGCAATATTTTTTGCAAAACTCTTTCGTTTAGTCTTAATACTTATGCCATAAAGTATTGCTTGGGTCTCATATTTCAATACTTAGATATAGCATAACCTAAATTTCACCAACTGCCACTGGTAACAATATTTAAAAATCCAATTAAAAACAATGTAGAGAAATCCTTGAAAATGTTATTTTCTGATAAGTCGCTTTGGTAAATCCCCGAATATGAAGACAGACACAGGTAAATCTTGGGCGATGATTGTTGATACAAGTTTGACTGACAATGACTATTAAAAAAAGTAACAAATTCAGCGACTAATCAACAACAAAAAGAAACCCAATACAAACTGATACCCAATACTATTAACATAGTTGCTAGTGCTTGCACTAACCTGGGTATGTACTATACTAGCAGCCGTTAAAGAACTTAGACTTAATTCACTGGCAATTCTTGGACTTTTGCATATTCACCAAACTTGCTATTTTTTCAGCTTCCCGTATGCATGCCTCCAACTGTAGTTCTGATGGATACCTAAAAAGAGAAAATGATATACTGGAACAAATAAACTTGATAAAATGCACAAGGCTATATAATGACTGACAACAGGATATAAGCTCATCAATGCTTGTGTACTCTGGCACTTCTAACCTGGAAATTTTGTCAATGATCACTTTGTCGTGCTAACATCGCAGATACACAGAACCCACCCGCTTGGTCATGCCATTGTCTATTTGAATGAATAAGGAAATGATGCCTCTTTCCGAGCAAACAGCTATCCACGCCACCGCCCTACAATTAGCGGACACAGAGTAAGCATGAGTGTGTGAGAGTGATTGGAAGTGGGTGAGTGTGAGTGAAATTTCAAAAGTAAGCGAGTGAATGAGCTCGCATCAGAGTTTGAGTGAGGATGAGCGTGATTTATTGAGCGTAGTCGTGTGTGTGTGAATAGAAATGTGAGTGATTATCTCAGTGAGCGTGTAAGTAAGAATGAAGTGTACTAATGAGCGTGAGTGAGTGAGTGATGAATGAGTGAGTACGGGTGACAGCTTGTGAAAGCGGCGGTGAGTGAGAGTGGGTGAGCGAGAGTGAGTGATTGAGAGTGGAGAGTGGGTGATTGAAAGTTAGTGAGTGTGTGCAGTGAGTGGGTAGTGTGTGTGTGTGTGTGTGTGATGGTGCGTCAGTGTGGGTGCGTGTTACTGAGTGTGGATGAACAAGTGAGGGTGTTTGGTGAGTGTGGTGTCGAAGTGAGAGAATATGAATAAGAGTAAGTAAGAAGAAAAGTGATAGCAAGTGAGGTTGTAATGCGTATGAATTAGAGTGAAGTGAGTGGTGATTATAAGTATGGGTGAATGTGAGTATGTATAAATGTATAAAGTAAGTGTGTTGACACACATACTTACACATACGTGAGGGTGTGGTGTGTGTGCGGGTGTTTGATGTGTGTGCAGGTGTTTTTTGTGAGTGCGGGTGTTTGGTATGTATGCATGTGAGTGGGGCGCCCATATGTTGATCCTATATATAACATTTTAAGACTCAACGTCGTTAATAAGTAGAAATTTGCAAAATGAAACATTGAACAAACGATTCTTCCAAGTTTGACACTTCAATACATTTAATTTTGACACAATAACTTTTATTTCAAGAACTAAGGGTTACATCAATTTTACAGTCCATTACGACTTTTTACACAAAAGGTTAGTTTCTAAGGCCTGGTTTATAAATAGCGAATTAACTTCTAGTTGGAGGTTAACCAGCACCATATCTAAAATCGATGAGATTGCAACACAGACAATTCCAACTAGACGTTAATTCGTATATAAAACATTTATTAATATAACCACTTGAAAAAATACGTATACATATTTAATAAAATTCAAATTCTACAAGTATGAGTTTAGTGATGAGTGAAGTGATGAGCTGGACATAGATTGTTAGTAGTTGAAAACGGAAAGACGGATTTATAAACTTGTAATAGACCATGTAATTCTTACCCTCTGAAATGTTTTATTCCTAGAGGCTTGCTGCACCCAATTTTGATCAACACTCGTATATTTACTAGTTTAGATTATCTAGTCGCAAATTGTGAGAGAAATGTGTATATTATGAATAATTTACGCATTCTCTCACACACTCTTTATAGGCCTTTATTTCTGCAGTAAGAAGGATACTGCATATATGATGACTTAAATTATAATGATGCAAGCAAATTGACGTAACTAAATGTAATATAAAGGGATAACATTTTGTTGGTACTCAGGTTACTTAAAATATAAAATTAACCTTACCTCTCTGTAGTTTGCACAGCTATGAAGATATCCAGTTCAACAGTAACATAACCTCTCACTGTACACTGCGCCAATTGAATTTGACGTTCCAACGCTTTCAGAATAGATCTAAGATTTAAAGGTTTAGTGCTCTGATTCTGTAAAGCATATAAGGCCCTGTCTATCTGTTTTCTGGAATAAAGCATACGAAGAGATCCTCCGCAAATGGGACAACAGGCTCCAGGAGGTGTTATACCTATTTAAAAAACAATTGAATGATCTACAACATATATGAAATAGGTGTGGCACAAGGATCAATTTTGGATCCACTGAGAACAATTTGATCAATAGGTACGTTACTCACCCAAGCAATTACCATCATATAATTTCGGGCACTTAACACCAGGACACTGTTGTGCTTTCATTTGCGTTATGAGTCCTATTGCCACACAAGGTCCTTCATAATCTACTGCCACCATGTCAGCAAATGCTGCACATTCTGAAATGTAAGTTTTTCCATTGAATCCGCACACTTGTCCTTTGTATCTGCATCTGTTTAAACAAGGACCTCTGTATGCCCATTTAGCACTGTGGTGGGCCAAAAGGCAGGAGTTCTCGTATTGTCTGTTGTCGACATCACACACGGGGTCTTTTGGGAGGTGAGAACAATTGGAGGAGCCATTTACTAAAGACAAAAATAAATAGATATTTGTGGATAAAAAAAATTATAACGCTACTTACTACATTCATGTTGTGTGCATGGTTTATGCATAAGACTCAAACAGACTTGTGGATTTGGTACGCATTTTTGGCCTATTGGACATGTGTTTTCTTTACATGGATTGTGACAAGGATAACGTTCAATATCTGAATCGTTTAAATCAGCACATCTAAAAAAAAATTTTATTAGGATCATATTTTAAAATTTAATAATAAATACAAAGGAGAGAAATATATGAAGTAAAAAGAAAACGAACTATTTTAAATTGCTTGTTGTGGTGAATAACAATGAATTTGTAGCATTATAACAAATGTGCCTCGGTTTATTTATCTATTTTTTTTGTCAAATTTCAAAAATATTTATTTTACAATTAAAATGAACAGAGTATATCTCACTCGACGAACACCCGATCCGTTGCCGATCTTGCATCCTTGCGCATGAGAACGACGGGGTAATTGTTAGGTAGGGCTGAACAGAACCGGTTCGGGTTTAAAAATAACAATAAACAATAAATACAACACTGCCACAATTAAAAAATTTAAATTGCATAATAACATCAATAAAGAGAATTTGCCACGCGTGCAAAAGTAGGTATCGCTAACAAAACAACTTTAAACAATACTGAAGAAAACAAGGTATAGTGTAAATTGGTGTATATAAATTTTAAATTTATATGCACCACACAGTATCTCGTTTTTTTTTTTTTTTAGTCGATAAGCATTGTCATTTTTCCTCGATTTATAATGAGGTATTTTTCAGGAAAAATCGATGTCAGAGGGTCCTCCCATAACCTCCAACAACTTATTTTTGACTATCTAAAATGAGTAGTTTCAATAAATACGATATTTCTCATTCTCGACAAAGGACTCAATATTTCAAAGGACGTAAGAGCCACTTAATGCGTGTTTTACTACGTACGAGTGCCTTAGATGCTAATATAGTACTCATAACGCCATGATAGGGTGGATGAGGTCGAAATCGCATATATTATGGGTGATGCAGAAACTAAGTGCATGAGCGTTTCCGGCGCCTGACTGCAGGTCCTGCAGTTGATATCAGGAACCTCTACATGCCACACGCAGCTACAATAGACCAAGATGTTGAAAACACCATTCGGACAAGCTATAATGAATCCTCGGTTTCTGACAGTCCGGCTCGCCTTAGAAAACGGAATGACGGCATGGTCGATAAACTCAGAGTTTCTATGTTTTTATAGAAAACACCATTCTGGAGTTATTTTCCTGTTCAGCAGCTCTGAGTGGGGCTCTCAGGCAATTTGGTAAAAGCTCAGTAACTAATTCAACGTTTGCACCTCGCTGACCTGCTCGCTTGGTGTCGAATACGAAACCGAGTTCATCTGAAGCTCTCTTTGCTACCTTGAGCAATCCTGCGCCCATTTCCACAGTTTCATGATGTTTTACAAACTGTAAGAATGGAATCGAGCTTCTGAGTATGGTACATAATGCCATATTCAGAACTACTCTCCCATACATAACACTCCATTCTCAAGAATTGACGCGGGAGGTAAAAACACGACGAACGAACAATATACGACGAATGCTCCTGTGAATGTTCATATTGTTCATCATCTTGTCTGTCTAACTGGCGCAACTCATCTACTTTTATTACTCCAAAGGAGTAGGGCAGAACCGGAACGACGCTGTATTTGCCACGTTCAACAAAAATAATAAAAGCTTCTAATTATAAATAGGATATTTCCAAATGCAATTATTCAAGGAACTCCAATTAAGTAACTAATAAAAAAATTACTTACTTTGCAAGACAAGCAGAAGGGTAAGTGACACCGTTTCTACCACATACTGGCACATAATGCGGAGGGCAATTACACGGCAAGGTAGTGTAGGCCGTGTTCCTTCCACTAAGAGAGCTACTCTCGCACTGTTTCTTGCTACAAATTATCTCATTGGCGTAACAACTGCACTGGTTGCAGTCGATGTTAAAAGTGGAACCATGTAATTGGTGGGTACTTCCCAAAAGGCACGATGTCAGGCTGACACATGGTAACGGTTGGCATTCTTCTACTTTGTTTTTGTTGCACTTGCAGATTTTCAAACAGCCCTTGGGGTTGTTTGGAATTGGTATCCTTACATATGTTCCATCTGGTACCATGTATTGAGAAACCTCACCTGAAACAATAAAGGGACATCCATAATAATTTTTCTAAAAATATGTTACCAATGTAAAAGGAGGAAGACGGTAGGCTGGCGGGCGACATCTATGATCAGGTGGGGTCATTATTTAACCAACATCAGTGGCTAAGTAGCAGGAGTATGGTGCTCTACTTTACTGGCGTAGTGTGTAGTTTAGCTGATAGGTGTCACAACAGGAGGGCAATCTGGGTGACAGCGGCGAGGTGAGCAACCAATCAACGTGGTGGGAGAGTCGCTGTCCACATTATTTTCTTGTGGTGATGTGTATATTTAAGTGATATTTAGTGTTAAGTATTTGCGAAAAACATTTCAGAAGTTGGATAAATTAACGTCCAGGTGTGGTGTTGTGCGGGACAGTGTGTGGAACAAATAATTTGGATTTACAGGTGGTAAAAAGTGTTCCTGTTTAGTGGTGTGTTGTGTTGTTAACATGGCGGCAAACGATGGAGATTTTGAACTTAATTTTGAGGAGGATATGTCATTATCGGGGGATAATGTCGACACGGAGGCGGTGGCGATGCGTGTTTTCGAAAGCAAATTGGCGGGGCGAATCGAAGACATAATTTAAAAACAAACCTTAAGGACGATTGATAACACTAGTGGCAGCTAGTGCTTCGCTTGGCGAAAAAGTGAGTGCTGGGAGGCGGTAAGGGGCGAAACTTTACCTGGTGTAGAGAGCGTCAGGAGTGTCTCAGGTAGAAGTACTACTGGTAGGAGAGTAGGCAGTGGCGGAGAACTGCGAATGGGGAGTGACATGGTGAAGCCATTCGACCCAGAAGACAGGTTTGTCAATGTGGACAGGTGGCTGTCCACGATTGATCAACTGAGCGAGGTGCATGGGTGGTCAGAGTATGAAAAATCATACTTTATGCAGATTAAACTGCGTGGTTCGGCGAGAGCCTGGTTTAACAAATTGGATGATTTCTCGTGCTCATGGTGCGAGTGGAAGGCGAAGCTTCGTCAAGCGTTTCCTAGGCAGAACGACTTTGCGATATCTCTGGAGGAGTTGGTAGTAAGGCGTAAGTTATCAACGGAAAAAATGACTATATACTACCATGCAAAATTTGCGCTGTGTAGTCAGTGTGGAGTTGTTGGCGACAAGGCGGTTTTGTGTATCATTCGTGGGCTTCCTGAGGAGTTGCAGGCGAATGCTTATGCGTGCAGGTGTGCCACCCCAGAGGCGTTATACTCCGAGTTCCTGGCAGGATTAGGTTACCAGATTCCTGTGGCGGCGGGGAGTTCCAAACGAGGAGATCGAGTGTCGACAGGAAGCGGTTCCAGGAGATCAGGTAACACATTGCCATCTTCAGAGAGGCGGGCGGCCACTCTGAGGAAGGAGAATCTATGGTGTTTCAACTGTTAAAATTTGGGGCACTTCAGTGACGAATGTCCAGAGTCCAGAATGGAGAGGTGCAGGTCGTGCCAACAAGCAGGGCATAAGCAGGCAGAATGTACCAATCGGCGGCGTAAGGGCAACAAGTGCGACTCGTTAGGGGGATGAAATGTCAAGGTTAGACTGGGCAACCGGCGATAGTGGAGAGTAGCGTAACCCTTGTCGTGCAGGATGGACTGGCGAAATTCTGCAAGTGTGGTGTTGCTGGCGAGGAGTCGAGGGAGGAGGTTGAGGCAGAGTTGAGGAGCAGCGTCAACTGTGAGTGAGGCTAACCGCGATAGGGCGTCGTGTTGTACCATTGTCGTGTAGGAGATCGATTACCTGGGCTGCGAGGTAGTCGACTGAGAAGGTTGAGTTGAGGAGCAGGGCGTCACCATAAAAGATGCTCAACTAGGCGAGGAAGTACTATATGGAGCATAAGGTGTTTGCAGAGCGTAAAGGAGGAAGTATTGCGGCGACACCCAGTGGAGTCCTGTGCCAACGTGATGAGGTGAAAGTGTCAGTGACTGATCTTGGCGACGAGTCGCTACGATGTATGCAGAGGTTATTAATAGCAAGGGCGGAGCATTGCAGGAAGGCGACCCAGGAGGATATGGCGAATGAAAAGAGGAGTCAAGTGAGTACAATTATGTATATGAACACTTTAGATATAACTGTTGGCGATATTACATAGAAAGTTAAGGCGAAATTAGTGGCATTGCTTAGGCGCAAACCAAATTGTTTTTCAGCAGGAGAACATGATTTAGGTTTGACTCGTCTAGGGGAAATGGAGATTAGGCTTAACAAAGGGGCGAACGTATATTACCGACCGTACAGGTTGTCTTATGCAGAGAGGCAGAAGGTGTAAGAGAAAGTGCAAGGATTGGTGGATAGTGGTGTTGTTCGTGTGTCAAACTCTGATTTTGCAAGTCTTATAGTTCTGGTGGCTAAAAGGGATGGCGGTATCCGGTTGTGTGTAGACTACAGGGCGTTGAATGCGGTGACAGTTATGGATATGTATCCTTTACCTTTAATTTCAGATCAGTTGGATCGTCTGGCGGGCCAGAGGTATTTTACTACCTTGGACATGGCGCAGGGGTATCAGCAGGTGCCGATGCAACATGACTCGATTCACAAGACGGCGTTTATCACCCTGATGGTCAATTCGAGATTAAGAGTTCCTTTTGGTTTGGCGAATTCACAGCAGTGTTTCAGGAATTGTGAACAAGATGTTAGGTGGATTACAGAATGACAGGATATATGGATGTTTTTGCTTCCCTCGGTGACTATAGAGGAAGGGTTGCAGCTTCTAGAACAGGTGTTGTCTTTGGTTGAGCAGGTGGGCTTTAAACTTAATCTAGGTAAGTATTCCTTTCTCAAGGATACTCTTGAGTAACTTGGGCATGAGATAGGTGTTGGTGGCATTCGTCCAAGTGCACGTAAGGTCAAGGCTGTGCACAATTTCCTATTCCAATGAATATTCATACAGTTAGACAATTAACTGGTTTGGCGAGCTATTTTAGAAAATTTGTAAGGGACTTGGCACTCTTGGCGCGACCAATTACACAGCTAACGGCGAAAGGGGCTGAATGGCGGTGAGGAGAGGAACAGCAAAATTCCTTTGAAACTTCAAAGCAGCACTTGGTGGAAAGACCAGTTCTAGCATTGTACGATAGTAAAGTGGCTACGAAGCTTTATATTGATGCTAGTAAAAGGGTACTATCAGGCATCCTATTTCAGAAGCATGCGAACGGTGAGCTTCAGGTTATCTCTTATTTTAGCAGAACAATTACAGTGGCTGAGTCAGCTTATTATAGTTACGAATTGGAAGACATTGACGTCGGTGAGTCGGTGAGGCGGTTTCGCGTTTATTTTATCGGTGTACACTTTAAGGTGGTGACGGACTGCTGGGCGCGGCGGTTAGGGCAAGTCTGTTAAAATGGAATCTAGTGCCCCATATTGTAAGATGGTAGTTGACAATACAGGAGTTTGACATGGAGATATAGTACAGAAGAGGTGACAAAATGCAGCATGTCGATGCGCTGAGCAGGAACCCAGTGTGTGTGAATGTAGTCAGTATGACTGAGGCGTATTGGTTTATAACTGTTCAACTACTGGATGACAGAGTACAGATGTTGGGTACCCAAATTCGCCAAATATCCATCGTAATTGCTCAATTGCTTCAGCTGAAATCAATGTTCGTGTGGGTTTTGCTATAGTAAAAGTTGGGGCGTTGACACGTGGCGAAGCGGATAAGGAGATCAAGAAGAATTTCAAGGTGAAGGATGAGCGTTTATGGTGTATAACACAGCACGGTGATCGCTGTATGTGCCGGCGATGCTAAATTTAATTTGTTAAGAAAGCATCATGATGAAATAGGTCACCCTGGGTTTGAAAGTTGTTTTGAGCTCATTAGGCGAGAGTTTTGGTTTCCTAAGATGAGGAGGTTCATCAGAAAATATACAGCGGCGTGCATGCAGTGTGCATTTGCAAAAGGTGAATATTGCAAAGATGAGAGATTTCTCCATCCCATTGAAAAAAGGGCAGTTCCTTTCGATACGGTGCATGTGGACCTAGGTCCATTCGTCAAAAGCGTGCGGCGAAACAGCTATCTATTGATGGTGATCGATGCTTTCACTAAGTTTACAATAGCAAAACCCACACGAACATTATGTTCAGCTGAAGCAATTGAGTAATTACGGTGGATATTTGGCGAATTGAGTACCCAAGGCGAATAATCTCTGATCAGAGACTGGCGTTTACTAGCAAGGCGTTCGCTGGATTTCTGGCGGAAAAGGGTGTGAAGCATGTGAGAAATGCTATTGCAATACCTAAAGCGAATGGTCAGGTGGAAAGACCAAATCGCACAATAGTCGAGGCGTTGACTGCTAGTGTGGAGAGTGAAGCGAGATGGGATGAACGACTGCCGGAGATCGTGTGGGGCATAAATCATACAATGAATGCAAATACCAGATTTTCTCCAGCAGATTTGTTGTTCTCCTATTGTAGTGGCCTGGTGCCAGACCTGCCTGGTAATAATGGTGATTGCAACTTAGGCGGACGAGGAGAGACTGCTAGCAGCTAGGCGAAAGAGTTTTTGGCTGAGACTTCAAGGTGAATGAAGGCGAGGTATGATAAGAGGCGTAAGGTTGCAATCGAATATAAGGTGGGTGACTTGGTGTTATGGAGGCGGGCGGCAACATGTCTGGGAGAGAAGGGCATCAATCGAAAGATTGCGAATAAGTATGATAGCTCTTATCATATAGCCCAGGTCTCGGGTAACATGACATCACTTCTCTCTAGGGTGTTAGGGGATATAAGCGCTTTAAGGCGGTGGTGGCTGTGGATGTTTTGAGGCGTTGTCGCAGTGGGGCAGGTGTGGATGGTGTTGAATCTGATGGTGACTGTTGATGGCGAGTGATAGGTCTGGGCGTCAAGATCTAATCGATTTACTTAAAAGTTAGGTGCAATTAACGAGGACATTAATTTTTTCAGGATGGCCAACTGTTACCAATGTAAAAGAAGGTAGACGATAGACTGGCGGGCGATATCTATGATCCAGGTGGGGTCATTACTTAACCAACATCAGTGGCTAAGTAGTAGGAGTATGGTGACTCTACTTTATCAGCGTAGTGTATAGTTTAGCTGATAGGTGGCACGACATGAGGGCAATCTGGGCGACAGCGGCGAGGTGGGCAACTAATCAACGTCGCCGTCCACATTGTTTTCTTGTGGTGAAGTGTATATTTAAGTGATATTTAGTGTTAAATATTTGCGAATAACAATTACTTATATACAAGGTATATATAAACATTTTCCAATAGAATTGGTTTACGTATTAACATCTAAAAAAAATTGTTGTACACTCCTTATCTAAACATTTTTTAAGATAGTGAAACTGTGTTTTCGTCATATTTAGGTTAACAAATGTACTCAACGCTTTGTGTTTTGTATAAGGTAGAACTGAAGTATTTTGTTAAAGCAGTATTTCGATACCTCAAAGCAACAGTGCGATATCTTCAAAAAATCATGTTTTTTAGATATTTTCCCGAATATATAAATATAAATTAATCTTATAACTTAAATAAAAGTATCAGACAGTAGCGACTCGTTGCTTAAAAGATTGTCAGGTGGAGCATTATGTTATGAGTTGCCAAAACTGTACTGCTAAATAACTCAAAACCAATTTCTAAGATAGCCCAGTATATCATTGAGGTATCGATTTGGTGAATTGGTTATTCTACAAAAATTTAAGAACCAGAAGGGCATTGGGTACGGGGTAGAAACCTCTACCGCTGAGTAGCCCTTAGAAACCAATTAAATGTGTTTACAGAATTTTGATATTGCCAGCCGTTCACGAGTTGTTAGGAAAATATAGTGTGACGTCACCCCCAAATTTGACGTGTAGAAATATAACTTTCTTGTTTTTTGTCATATGTTTTCCGATAAAACTAGTTTACGTATTAACATTTCAAAATGAAATAAAATTCACTTCATGTTTCAATAGTGTTTACAATATAATACTAAGTCTGCATAAATATCGCAGACCGGAGACAACCAAATAATTTTAGGACAACCACCCCTACTTAATTAATAAACAAACTAGATATCGTATAGTTTACCACGCGGAGGTACATTAACAGATGGCATCTCGTAAATAGGACAGCGTTGTCAGACACGCCAATTTCAATTAGTAATTTAAACATTTTCCAGGTAGAAATTATGAAAATGAATTTGATAATTACTAACGTTTAGTAAAACTATATTAGAATAAATGGATTGACTTAAAAAATCCGGCAAGTGCAAGGGGCCTATTCATTAAGGCCTGCATGCATTCGGCCAAAGCTATTTATTTCTACAAATTCGTACTAATATTACCAACAAATAAATCTTCCAACATGCAAAAATTAAGCACTCACCTAGTTTACACCCGGGTTGACAAATATATGGCTGGCAGCTGGTACCGTGTATACAATTCTTATTAATCAGACAAATTTCATCAGATTCGCAAGGATTTCCTTTGCAAGGACTAGACACTTGTCCTGTGGGATACTTATAGGACGGGTTAAGATAATTTTGTAATCTAATACAAGAAATATTAGGATCCTCTGGAGACAAATTCTCGCAAATAGAATCAGCTGAATAAATGGGAGATAGCCTAGTCCAATCAACACATTGTGACAAAATATCCAAACACGCGTCACGGCAGATCTGATTGGCATGAGAATGTCTTGAACATGGTTTTATTTGCAGAGTGCAGGCCACTGCCTTCCAGACGTTTGGAGAACACTTGGATATACTTTTCAGTGGAAGGGTTAGACCAGGCCCTACATAAGAGATAAAAGAAAAAATATGTATACAGGGTGTTTCAGATTTAAAGTGATATAGTGTAATGAGAGCTAGAACACACTTAGCTGTGTACAAAACATCCCTAAACTTACCTTTGAATGTCAATGGTTTACAGGGTGTTTTATGGTTCTTGACTAAAACTATAGTCGGTAT
>JANEYF010004941.1:0-13833 GCA_029963845.1 Rhamnusium bicolor
AGGTAAACCCATTTCTAGAGCAGGAAAATACACAATACAAAAAATACAATACAATATAAGTATATAGAAAAGATATTTAAAAAGAAAAAGAACATTGTATAAGAATAACAATAAAACATTGTATAAAAATAACAATAAAATAATTTCACAGTTTAAGACGGAAAAAGAAAAAAGAGAAACAAAGACTTAGTTATAGCATTTTTTAATAAAATTAAGGGTGCAATGAAAAATATCAAACTGCCCACAGTTGTTATTGTAATTGTTGCACATAGTAAATAGAGGAGAGAATCTAAGAATATTGAGTGCGAAAATGAGACGTAAAAAGTTTGTGTTCTCCGAAAATTCACACTAGGCACATGAAAATCTAATTTCCCTAATAATTCTTGGCAGTCAATTTGATTGTGTAAGATTTTATATAGATATACTTGAGAAAAATATTCGCGTCTATTTTCAAGAGATGTCATGGAAAACTTAGTCAACAACTCTTGTTGGGGAACACCGATAGACGGGTATGCCCCCTCAGACTTAAGCCATAATAGTTTTAAGAATCATCTTTGCACTTTCTCCAAAGAGTCTACGTGATTTCTGTAGTGAGGGTTCCAAACAAGAGACGCATATTCAAGTTTAGACCTAACAAAAGCAAAGTATAAAGTGTTAAGTGTACTGATATTCGAGAAGTCTCTGCTAGTTCTAATAAGGAACCCAAGAGTCTTAAGAGATTGAGTCACTAAATTATTTATGTGAGGTATAAATGAAAGTTCACCACCGAATATTACGCCAAGGTCAGCAAGAGTAGAAGGTCGTTGAAGGACTGCGTTGTCAATACTGTAATTAAACATAACAGCCTCGGATTTAGTTGTGTAGGTCATAACATTACACTTAGACACATTCAGATTTAAGTTGTTTTCAACGCACCAATTAAATAAGTTTGAAAGGCTGTTTTGCAGAAAAACGCAGTCCTCCAAACAAGAAATTACTTTAAAAATTTTGACATCATCGGCGTAAAGTAGACAGGACACATCAATAACATTCACAATATCGTTAATAAATATGTTGAACAACAGGGGACAGAGAATTGACCCCTGTGGGACTCCGGATGTAGCAATATATTCGAGCAGACTGGAAACCATTATACGCAACATATTGCCTTCTATCCGAAAGATAAGCATGACAAAATAATAACAGAGAGTGAGAAAACCAAAAACAGACATTTTGTTTAGCAGTATGGAGTGATCCAGTCGGTCGAATGCTTTCGAGAGATCTGTATATATTACGTCAAGTTGCCTGCGTTGATCAATAGCTTCAGAAATAGACTGGGTTATGCATAACAGATTAGAGGTGGTAGAACGTCCTTTCATAAAACCATGTTGGTACACCGATATTTGGTTGCTAACGCTATGGTAAATGTTATCATGGAGTAAAATTTCAAGGGCCTTTGAAAAATTGCATATGATAGATATTGGTCTAAAGTTGCTAATATCATGTTTATCACCCTTCTTAAAAACTGGACACACTTTTGAACATTTCCAGATTTCAGGGAGGCAACAGTTTGTGACACATAGATTAAATAAAAACGTAAGCGGGCGTGCAAAAATACTCGCACAGTCTTTTACTAAAAATGCAGGAACACCATCAGGCCCGGTCGTTAACTTAGGTTTTAGTTTTTTCAGAGCGTTAAGTACCTCATTTTCATCAAAGCACCTGATATTAATTGTGGAACTGTTGATTGCCTGATTGTGCGTAAAATCTAAGTTGGTAGAAGGTGGTAAAAATGAGTTACTGAAAAAATCTGCAAAAGCATTAAGTATCTCTTTAGGATTGTCGAGATGCTTATCATTATAAGTCATCTGAGTAGAGATGTTGGTACATTTGTTTTTGTTTTTAACGAATGACCAAAATTTACCAGGCTCCCTTGCAATATTTTTTCGGCTTCCTTGACATAGTTAGCGTAAGCAACTTCAATATCAGTTTTTATTGTATGTCTAAGTTGTTTGAAATTATTCTGCGCAACACAGTCATCTGTTCGCTTAAACTTACGCCAATATCTTGCTTTAAGCTTAATATTTTTTATTATATTGCCATTAAACCAAGGCGGATACAGTCTCTTTTGCGGTGCATTAAATTTAGGGACACACATATCAAAGATATTATACAGTCGATCATAAAACGCCTTGCAAGCAGGCAAGATATCATCGTAAGATTCAACGAAAGACCAGTCTTCATTCAACAATAAATCATACAGCACCTGAAAATTTGCTTTCCGAAAGTTATAGCTATTGTTTGCGTTAGTCGGAAAGTTGGTTTTAATGTTAGAGTAATAGTTAGAATCCAGTAAAATGCTTAGAGCAGGGTGGTAATTGTCCTCACGCGTTAAAATATCATCAGATTTTTCGACAATACATTTGCTATTACATATAATTAAATCAAGAAGTTTATGATTTAGGTTATACACAAAGTTCTGTTGCTGAAGAATTAATACGTTCAAAAAATTATTTAGAGCTAATATCTTACCGTCAATCTGAGAATCTACTAAATAAGATGCATATTTGAATATTAAGATCCCCTAAAAGTAACACATTATTATTTTGAACATATGGAAGGAATGAAATAAAGTCGAATAATTTTTCATACTCGTCTGCATTTATACCTGGAGGAATATAAATAACAAATATGTAAAGTGCGCAGTAATGAAAATTAATCTTCACACCTAATATATCAATAAGGGGAGATATTTGTGCCTCAACTAAATTTAAAGTTAAGACAGAGGAGTTGAAACTGCCATCAACCGCTAGCAGTACCCCACCACCTCTTGCAAAACCTGTAGCCGTAAAATTTCGATCAGCACGCATAATACGAAATTTATTGTTAGATATTTCATTATCAAGTACAGAAGAGTCAAGCCAAGTTTCCGTAAGAGCCACAATATCAAAATGCGAACAAGCAAAGGAGTTATAGATATCAGATAATACATTTTTAATACTGCGAGTGTTCTGATAATAAATAGACAATTGCTTTGCACTTCGATTACTATCCGAGTCTGAGATACTTGATGCTGCGGAGTGGTTAATTGGCGCAGAGGTAGTGGGAGAAGAAATATCGGATAATTGCTATTGACCGTGACTAGATGATAAGATATCATTTCTAATTCTCTCACAAGCACGTCTGTATACTGTGCATAATTTAGTATCCCAAGCCGCGTGATCTACTCTAACTTTGATACTTTGCTTTTCATTGAGTTTAACGCAGTTAGAACAATTTAAAGACATTGACTTACAGTTTTTAACATCATGACTTTGTCCGCACCTCGGACACGAAATAGGATTATTACATGTTTTAGAAGAATGATGAAATTCGCTACAGTTATAACACCGATATACCTCAAATGCATCAAATACAGCACAACTGTCATAGTTTACAAATAAATTACCCACTCTAGAAACTCTTTCATAAGTATTTTTATCAAGTTGGAGAACTGCCTGAAATATGTCTTTGTTTTTCTTAGTTGGAAATAATTTAATTAGTTTACACACAGAATCTGTTGAAATAAGGCCACTATTACATTTAACAATACATTTAAGCAATTCATCATCTTGATACTTTTCAGTAATTCCTACAATTCGAACTCTAGGATATACGCCATGAATTTCTTTGATTACATAAGAATCAGAGAGATTTTCCTCGACCATCTTTTTGAATTTCTCATTCTCGTCCTTATTAACACAGCTAACTAATATGCCACCGTTTTTAACATTTACTACTTTAGACAGCTGGATATTAGAGTCAACAGGATTAATTTTCTGACGCAAATCGCACCTAGTTTGAGAATACTCTTGACCTTGATTTTTAGGTTGAATAATGACTGCAGGATTAGTTTTATTTTTCAGAATCTCGAGAGTATTTAGGTTTGACTTCAGGACTTTTAGGTTCATCACACTTACAAAATTTATTTTCAGTGAGTTTTAAAATATCTGATTTCAAACATTCAACTGTGGTATTTAGAGTAGAAATAGCATTCAGAACTTTTTCTTCTATCAATTTATTTAT
This sequence comes from Rhamnusium bicolor, assembly GCA_029963845.1. Taxonomy (NCBI): domain Eukaryota; kingdom Metazoa; phylum Arthropoda; class Insecta; order Coleoptera; family Cerambycidae; genus Rhamnusium; species Rhamnusium bicolor. Next base: position 4,045 of record JANEYF010004941.1, read on the forward strand.
TTCAGCCTCAGGTACCAGGACACAGCAGTTAATGCACTCCCTCACAATTCCATGAGAGCCCTTTGATTTTATTAAGCAAATCTGAGAATTCCAGCGATTTACTAATACACACTGAATGAAATTGTTTTTTTGCACTTACTGCAAAAAACACAGGAATCTCTCCTGCTTATCGTATTTGTACATATACCGCAAATTATAGTCATGTTGGAAATACTTTAAGATTCTTCATAACAGTTAATAATCACCATATAATGTAAGATTTTACCTCTAAAAGATTGTCGATTACAACACAGTTCAACACAGTATAATAAAAATTCAACTAACTTTAATTTGAAACAACGATTTACGGATTTAATACAGAGCACTGTCTAAGTCGACCATTCGCGACCAATATCAAATAATAAATGGAACTAGCGCGTGTCGCGTCTTTATTTATTATGTTAATAGTCTAGTAAAAGTAAAAAATGAAGAAGTGAAATGTGAGCATAAACGTTATGTGTTTCTTGTGCAAGATGCATCAGCTCTATAAAATTTTACCATTACAATGTAACAGAGTGTTTCCTAAGATCAATAAACTTGTAGAATTAGGTAAAGTACTTAATTAGTGACTAATTTTTTTTCTGTTCTTCCTGTAGGTGAGTCTAATGAGATGGCACAAAGCAAGGTAGCCTCAAAGGGTCCATTAAGTAACATACATAGTTGCTAAAGGACCTATGACGAATGGTCAAAATGTAACACAACTGATTCCATTTATAAATCTGGATATTAATTCTGGAGAAAATCCTCGACAATTATAACTCCTATTTTGCAATTAACAGATGCCCCAAATTATAACAAAAATAGGTATATTAGGTATGTCATACTTTATATTATACAGCAGCGATTTAAAAGTTTTACTAAATCTTATTACTATTACCATTTTATTTTGTGAATTAAAGTTTGACAAATTGTGACTAGTTTGGCTAGAATTTTTAATAAAGAAATGCAAAAGAATTTTATTAAACTTTTTCTAGGCCAAAAGAACCCGCAGAATCTGTCTTGGTCAAAAGGTAAACAATATTTCAAAAATTAAACGTTTTATTAACATTTTTTGTTTCAGAAATTCTATGACAAGTACTGAAATAGTTCATAATACTGAAGTAGTTCAGAATACTGAAGTAGTTCAGAATACTGATGTAGTTCAGAATACTGATGTAGTTCAGAATACTGATGTAGTTCAGAATACTGATGTAGTTCAGAATACTGATGTAGTTCAGAATACTGAGGTAGTTCAAAATACTGAAGTAGTTCAGAAAACTGGAGTAGTCCGGAATACTATTGTCCACAAATCTCGCTTGATAGATCTAAATGGTCTCAGATGTAGAACCTGTCTTGATATTATAGGTGCACAGAGGTATTATTTTCTTATGATTATGGGTCATCTCACCAAGACGATTAGAGAAATGATAGTATATTGTGTCCCTCAGATGGTAAGAAATTAATGAATATTTTGGTATTTATAGTTTTAAGCAGAAATGTACAAAACAGAATTGACCAGATAGGTTTCTTGAATATAGGAAAATCTGAGAAAGGGCAGGTATCTTAAAAATTCTTTAAAAACTTTTGAAAATAAAAAATCAATCCAATAATCGAGACAACTAGCATCACCATGAAAAACTTGTTAAATCAGAGCATTTTATTTTTTGAAAATACAAAGTAATGTTTATCATATAGTTGAGTAAAAACTGCCTCTATCGTGTCATTCCGTTTGTACTTTGTTGCTAAAATGTAAGACCCACTTTAAATCATTCCCCATCCCTTAAGAATGTAAATGCGACTGGTCGTCCAAAATCGTCCGGTGCAGGGGGTGAATTTGTAAAAAAATAGCAAATTATTTTTGGTAATTATTTGGTATACGATAAGATGCTTAAATTTTCCTGAAAATTTTTTCTACCCCCCAAAATAAGGTACGCTGAATACGAATATGTACTTTTTTTCGCTGGAGAGAAGCCGTTAATAAAAAAAATAAAAAAATTTTGCGTTTTCACACATCTGTCACTTCGTTCTGATATATTTAACACTTCCTGTTAATAATTTTACTATTTTAATGCTTAGAAGACGATGTTACTTTTATCTTGTACAGAAATATAATGTTTTACACATTAAAAACCATGTTTTAAATACGAAAATGCATGGAAACTGATGCTGTACCGTGACAAATCATTCATAGTCACGGAGAAGTTAGGTGCGATTCTATTCTGTTGTGTCTAAAGATACGACATTGTATAACTAGCATTCAGTTTAGAACCAGATCGGATTATTTTTAGGGTAAGTTGCTCATTTAGTCGATAACATAATTAAAGAAATGGATTATATTTTTAAATATGTTATTGTTCAGCAAGGACCAACGAGAAGGTATGAGCAATTATCTTTGCCAGGAAAGGAGAGGAACAGATATTAGGTTAGGTTAGGTTGTATTATTGCACAAATCTACACATCATCAGATGCTCATTGCACATTGTCATATCTTGTACAAACATCCCTAACTACCCTTAAATAAATTAATAAGATTGCATTCTTCAATAACATTAAGAATTATTCCTTGCCCTATAAATTTTGGGTGAAAAAGGGTAAGTTTTAAATAGGGTGCCTTTTACATTGGATTATGGTTACAATAACTAACACCTCATAATGAAACCACCCTTTCGTCATATTAAAATTATTCGCTAAACCAACCCCTTTTATTGTAACCATAATCCTATGTAAAAAGCACCCTATTTAAAACACCCTTTTCCACCCAAAATTTATAGGGCAAGGAATAATTCTTAATGTTACTGAAGAATGCAATCTTATTATCCTACTTAAGGGTAGTTAGGTATGTTTGCACAGGATATGACAATGTGCAATGAACATTTGATAATGTATAGAGTGTGCCGGTATAATTGGTTTTGTGGTATCTCACAGGGCCATTCTAAAAATCACCGAAAATAAAAATTCAGTAAATAAATAAAAATTTCAATAAATAAATAAATAAAAGAATGAAACAAATTTTACCTTGTCACCCGATCGCCTGTCATTAAGAAACTTAAATATAGTGGGAAATTGTTTGCGAGGCACTTTAGACACTATCTGAAACGCGACGATAATTTCACATACATTTTAGTTGCATTTTTATCATGTAATGGCATTATCCCAAATACAAAGCTGTTTTTCTAAGGAAAAAAATTGCTCTTATTATAAAAAATGACGAATACTGTACTCCAAACCGTTCAGAGTATTATTGGGGTGAAGGAAATAATGCAAGGCGTTAGATATATCCAGTGTAAAAAGTGACAGGTGTCTGTGAAAGTGCAAAATTTTTTTATTTTATTTCTCCATAACGGCTTGTCTCCGGCGAAAAAAAAGGAAAATTTAAGCATCTTATCGTATACTAAATAATTACCTTATTTTTTTTTGCCTTTCACATTTACGTCATCTGGGCAAAAATCTGCTAGTCTCCTTTATTTTTTTTTTTTTTTATTTTGAAATCTGCATTTATATTGAGCACCTTAATGAATAAGCACTCGCCCTGAAAAGTCATAATTGTGACATCCTTTAAGTCATCGTAACTAGAGAATCTTTTGGTTAATTAAAAAATTCATTTCTATAAACGTTGTAGACCAAGGATTAAGAATTACGCTGGGTTTTTCAAATTTTAAATCCGACAGATAGTTTTGTTATAAAAAATGGTAAATTGTAAAGTCATGTCCTGGAATTCGCGGTCTGTTGTGGAGATGCGAGGAAGGTTCACATTACCATGTCCTGGTCAACCGAAAAACGACTCTATGTTTCAGCGCGTATATAAGGTGGATATTTGTTTATTATCAGGCATTTGCTGTGTCTTGGACATATTTTAATTGACTTGCGAAAACTTATTAATAAATATTTAGTTAAATGACAATTTGATTATATTTAATGCTACTTTGCTTGTTTTTCAATAGTAATAACTAAATAAAAATATAGGGTACCTACATAAATAGTGAATAGTGTAAAAATTTGATTGAACGTATTAGGTTAACAATAACAATAATAATAATAAAAATTCCTTAAGAAAGAAAAAATAATAGAACGAAGAAAGAGTTAGAGTTTATTTGCTTTTATTTGCAATTTACATGCGACAGGTAATTTTAAAATCTAATATAAAATTGCAAAGACCGAAGTAGAAACTCTCATCTGTAAGAGACAAATACAAAATTATTATTAATAGCTATTACTAAAATAATAAATGTTATTTACTTACAGCAATTATTCACAGTCAGAACTTGCCTCACCATCAGATAACATAATCTTCAGTGGCAAATAAAGGGTGAATGTTTCTATCGCCTTTATTGGCACGGTAATTGGGACATAAATTTGCAAGAGCCAATACAATTAATTTTTTTTTTTTAATGGTCCAGTGAGTCCTAAAATAAAAATTTGTTAATTTAAGATTTAAATATACCACAATAAATAATTTAGTATACCATTTTTAACACGCTTTTATATTAGCTTCACCTGTATGTTTGTGAGTTTGTTTGTTTGTAACCGACTCTTTGGACTCGATTTTGACCCACTTTAAACGGACAGATTTAATTGAAACTTTGTACACTTACGAAGAACCGGTAACAATACAATAATTTGATAAGTTTATATCATTATCCTGATCAGGATCGCCAGAATTAAATAATTTCCTCACGTATCCTCTGCGTGAGAGCAAGTGGCTTATTACTGTTAGTACATTACGTGATTCTCAGTTCGTTCGTTGGCCGAGCGGGCTAAGGCGCAAGTCTTAGTCGACGCGAAACGACGGACTCCTCGGGCGTGAGTTCAAATCTCGTCTATGGCTGAAAAAAAAATGTATCTGTTGGATCATAATATGTTATAATATCAGCATCAATAAGCAATATAAATATAGTTTAAAAAAACTAAAAAACACGCTTTCATGGCACATCAAACTAAAAAGTGAAAAATAAATATAGTTTAAAAAAAACTAAAAAACACGCTTTTAAAGCACATCAAACTAAAAAGTGAAAAATAATTATTAATATAAACTGAAAACAATAATGAGCGAAAAATACTAGTATTATTGTGAAAAAAAGCGTGGGGCGCTTTGTGCCATATTTTTCGTATATCGAGCAACCCACACTTTTTTCACAATAATACTAGTATTTTTCGTTCATTATTGTTTTCAGTTTATATTAATAATTATTTTTCACTTTTTAGTTTGATGTGCTTTAAAAGCGTGTTTTTTAGTTTTTTTAAACTATATTTATTACAACTTCAAGTCTTTAGAACTTCTATCTGTTCTCTGGTAATATTACTTCAGTCGTCAATATAGGTACTAGTTTCCCATTAATATTCCAGCCACAGTTAAATAAATCTGGTAAAGATGGTTTGGGTATCACACTGTTCAGCCATATTTTTGTCTGATAGTAAACACGAGTGTTGTTTTAGACTATCTAATGTTGGAGGCAATCTATTGATAGGCTTGAAAAAGCCAAAATCCCTCTAAGAGCGTTTATGCGATTAATATTTTCATTTGTTGTATACAAACGAATCACAAATTTAATATTAAAGACATCTTCATATAAATGCCGTTCAATACCAACTCTACCATGTAGATTATAATGCGATAGGAATACTTTCTAGCATGTTTTTTTGCCGAATCTTACAAACTGACTAGTTGTATCAGAACCTGTCAATGCATGAAAGGCTGGTAGACATTTGGTCATTGACTATCCATTTTCAATTCATGAATTGCAACAAATCGTTCCTTTTCATTAGTTCCAGCTCATCATCATTACGAATAGTTTTCAATAAGGACAGAAAAGGGAGCGGGAAATTGACAGCCCAAATACATTATTACCGCAACAATGGCATTTATTTATCCATTCATTTTTCAATAAAAAGCAACTGGCCAATTTTGTAAGTAATCAGTTGTACACACAATCTTTAAATTTGAGAGTAAACTTTGTTACTAATGGAGAATTCCATGACATATTGCAGTATAAGGCTAATTACAATTTAGATTATAACTTGTTAGTAGCATTGCACGAAGAGGCTGATACAAGAATTATATTACACATTTTGTTAGCAAAAATTGTAGGGTGTACAAGATGTATAGTGGACTGTAATACAGATGTTTTGGTATTACTGGCTTACTTTAAAGACATATTTACTCCTGAAATTTGGAACTACTACTTTCATTTAAATATAAACTGAACCGAATGAAAAGAGCGCTCGGTGGATTTATGAATGAAATGTAGCTGAAATAATCTGCTGGTTATAGTCACCCCTCAGTGAGGAAGTTATGTATTCGTGAAAAAAATTTTGAAAATTTTTATTGCATTTCTGGACGAATCTCGACGAATTCTGACGATACACAAAATTTCAGACAGAAAAATTTTTCTGACTGTGTCTGTCTGGTTCGCGATAGCAGCTACAGTTTTTGAGATAAAGCTTTCAAATTTGGTACACACATTCTAGAGGTCAAGGAAGAGATTGAGTTCGTTAATGAGCAAAATCGGTCCCAATGTCTAAAAAAGATATTAGTGACATTCCACCAATGTGACTTTTTTGAAACGTCAAAATGTGACTTTTTGAAACGTCAAAAAATGTGACTTTTTTGAAACGTCATAAATTACTTTTGTTATAAACTCCACCACACGTCGAGTTTTACTACAGTGAGGAAGTTCTGATCCCCAAGTAATTGGCAGTGGTTTTTTTTTACACCAGCCACCCTCCGCACTGAACGATATTTGGACGACCAGTCGCATTTGCATTCTTAAGGAATGAGGAATGATTTAAGTAGGGTCGTACATTTTAGCAACAAAGTGAAAACGAAATTCTTTTCTAGAAGGCTTTTGCGGGCAAACTCTTTTAATAGGGTGGTTTTGAAATGTTTCTCTTCCTATGACAATCGTTTATATGACACATTTTAATTTTTTTCGTATTGTCCAACGATTATGATTTTTTATTTACAACATGTAAATCTTTGCCATACAGGGTTTTCAATGATGTCATGTCAACTGAGGGGTGATTCCTCGTCAAAAAAAGCAAAAAAAAAAATATTTTTCGTAAAATTCTTCCTAAGCTCTATGATGGTTTGAAAGTGTAACATTAGACAAGCCTATTAATTAATTACTCAGTGATGATTGAAAGTGCCTACCTTAAACTTGGCAGAAAAAATTGTTTTCAAAGTAGCTACAACATATGGGAAAGGTTTCATCAAAAACTAACCAATCGGAGTTAGAACGGGTTGGCATAATAGAAAATTACATAAAAAAGTTATTTGCAACTGAGCAGATTTTTGTTTTGTTGATTTGAATGCACCATCGTTAACTAAAACTTTTATCCCCTTTCAGTTATTCTTATATCGTATCATTCGCGAGTAAAATTAAAAAAATCATCAGAATGTACGTGAGCACTGTTAGCAGCGAATCTAGGATTATTTTGCTGTAATTCCTCAGTGACTGCAATAAATGTTTGTTAAAGATTTTTTTTGTGTACTGTGAAAACAATTTTCCCTGCCAAGTTGAAGCCGGTACTTTCAAATATCACTAAATAATCATTAAAATAACTGGTTTGTTATTGTATTTTCAAGGCATCGTAGAGCACTTAGTAGGCGTTTTAAGTAAAAGTCTTATTCTTGTTTTTCTGTGTCTTTTTTTTTTTATGAGAGGAACCACCCCTTGAAGTTTGTCATGACATCATTAAAACACCCTGTATACTGTGTCTTCATCTCACAACACTACATAGGGAAGCAGTCGGTCAAGTTCGTACAGTCCCCTAGGTACAAATGTGACTGCAATTTGCCACAGCAGATACATATTATTAACTTGCTTTCATTTAATATTAATAAAACTAATATAATCACCTTCCGATGTAATCTTATGGATATCCCTTTGGGCATGTATATACTTGAAAGTAAGTCATATACAAAATTCCTAGTACTAAAATTTATAGAACATGTTATTAACCTAGTAGTAGTAGTAGTAGTAGTAGTAGTTTTTTTTTTCCGGCCAGGAAAATCTTTTAAAGACGCCGCTCTTTGCGGTGTGCAGGATTTCCACCCACTAAAAACTCCTACCTATCACGAATCCATTTTGGAACCGCTTTCCAAAGCATTACTTCAAAATGGCCGTTTTGTCTATTTTCCTCCGTACGTCCTTCTATTCTTTCTTTCTTTCATCGTCTTTCCTCTTCTTCTTTAATACTTAAGATTCTCTTAACCATCTTATGAATTGTTTTCCATTTGCTTTCGCTCTCCAGCATCTCTCTTATCATGGTTTCTGTACTAATTTCCAGCCCCAGTTCCTCATACGCCTCTTGCCTATATCTCACCCATCTGTCACATTCGAAAAGTGTATGTCCACCGTGTCGAACCGCACCACAATGTAGACATCTCTCGTCCTCAATTCGCCTATTCTAGTTCTGTAGCTCCGGAAAGGACCATGTCCCCTTGTGTCAGAAAATAATCGATTTTTCGATGTTTACATTTAATCCATTCGTCCAGCACAGGTATTAATCTCTTCGTCCACTGTGCGGTTTCGGTGTTCTCGTCCCACACGGTCTGCCATCACAGTATTGTCCTTTCCCTCGCTACTTCCCTTATTTTCGGTCGATGTCCGTTTCCTGTTTCATACAGGTGCTTTCTTTCTTCAGCCAATAGTGAAAGTGGTGGCGTGGCTGTCACCACTTGTACCACTGCCGCAGAGACAGTGCGATAAGCACTAGCCACTCTCAGTAAGGACTTTCGTTGTACTCCGTCCACCATATTCCTATACCGCTTTCTCTGTAGAGCTCGTTTCCACACTGGGGCACCATACAGCACTATTGACTGAATAACCCCGTTTAATACCTCCCTTTTTTGGCTACTAGGACCTCCTATATTCGGCATCAATGGAGATAGAATGGTCGCTCTCCCTTCTGCCTTCTTGACCACTCTCTTAATATGTTCCCCGTAGTAGTAGTAGTAGTAGTAGTACTAGCAGCTACTTATTTTATTAGGCAAGTAGGCTACAATGGGTCATTTTTACCTAGGGACCTACAGTTTAGCGCTTGGATTCCGAACCACGGTCTTCGACTGTCAACTAACCCACTACCTGGGCCTGCCGCCTGCACCGCTAACAGAGTGGCAAACCTCCTGGGTAGGTTTTTTGACCCTCCATCTGGGCTCGCCTCTCCGCCTGCATCAGGCTAGCGCCCTTCCCGAGATTGTCTGTTGACAGCCTACCGACTGTTAGACGTCATTAACCTATGTAAAAGCTAGCATCTGGAAGCTATGCCATCAGAAACATATCTAATGAATTAGGTTACATGTTAGCAAAAACAGCATACTTTTCATTAATTGAATCACATTTAATATACGGTATTACTTTCTGGGGTGTATGCAGTAAATCCTAATGCATATGATATTTGTAATTCAAAAGCGTGCTGTTCGATACTTGTGTAGGTCTAGAATTCGTGATTCTAAGCCCATGGAATTCTGACAGTAATTTCCATTTACATTCTGGAAAAAGTATGTTTAATTCACAAACACAGAAGTGGTTTTAATATTATTTCATCATCTTATCACTCGGCAAAATAAAAATCTTGCTTTACCAATTCCAGAATCCACTCTAGTCAAGGACTCAATTATTTACAATGGTTATAAGATGTATAATCATCTTCCTAACAAACTTTAAGACATTGTTTCAAATAGCCAATTCAGATTTTCAAATTGTCAAACTTTATTATAATTTAGTAAGTACTACAATGATATGTTATAATGTAATATAATTTGAAATTTTA
>JANEYF010004942.1:0-12500 GCA_029963845.1 Rhamnusium bicolor
TGCTTTATGAATTATTTGATCGTCTTTGCTTAAATCTTGTAATAAAAATATTTCTACCTTTCAATTTATATGTATTTCTTAAAATTTCAAGTTTTTGAGATACGATGTAAGCTCAATTTTTATAGGATTAGGTTTATTTGCCTCTATTTTTCCAATAGGATATATATTGTTGTAGTCCCTAGTTTCCCAAGTCAATACCAAGTTCTTTTCTGTTAGGGTTTTGATATTAGCAATATTGCTGTCTTCTCCTGGTAAACCAAACACAATTAAATTGTTTTTTATATTTTTATTTTCAAGGCTCTGACTTTTCTTTAGATCACGATTTTCGATTTCTAGTTCAGATATTTTATTTTTGCGTACTGCTTAAATCAATTTTTATTTCCTCTATGGTCTTTTGTGTGGTGTCGACTTTGCTTTCCAGAGTTTTCAACAACTTGTATACGTCCACAATTGTAATATTGGAATCACTCATTTTCGTGTGTGCTGTACGTGCGATATGAAGTACTACAGCGACAGACTACTACTGATTAGAGAAGGAATCGGTGATACTTTCTTCGATCGATATGCGGGATAAAATATTTGGACAAAAGTGTTTCAGTGTTTCTTATTTTAATATAGACAATCTTCTGCAACACACTCACTCTAATCGCTAATATAAATGTAAATAAAGTTTATGACAGTACCTTTAGTAAAGCAGATGTTATCTCCACTGAGTAATATTGTAGAATTTTGGGTATGCACATGTGGCACTGGTCACTGTCCCTTGGTTTATATCTTTTCGTTTTACAGTTAAATGTATAAATAATTTTTATTTAGTTCTTATTTTCTCTAATCGTATGAATAATATAGACAGCTAACACTAATCTTTCGAATTTTAAGAAATCAGTTTGCATTGTATTCAAGTAATTTTTAAGGCGCTTTTTTGCAGGTTTTTATCGTATTATTTTACTTTAGGAAACATTTTGTAGTGGTTGGTTCCCCATAAGAGTACAGTTGTGTCATATATTTTTTGTAGTAAGTCATGTCATAATAATAAATACCTATTAATAAACTAAGCATATAAAGCATGTTTTATATATGTGGAAACAAAAATAATTTTGGAAGTATGAGGTCGATATGCTTGATTAATAAATAATACACACCTCATTATTTAAAAAAATCTGGTACTATTTAATTTGCTGGCCTTAAAAATTTGCAGATTAATCGTCTCGACTTTTTTAAAATTACTTTATTCGTTGCATCCCAAATTGTTGGTTTATTGCTTACAGATGAAATGTTGAAAGTAAAAAAATTCATATAGACAATAACAAATGTATTTTACTATGTCATACAGACCCACTTACTCTTTCCGATTTATTATTTATCTGTGTTTACTCTTGAACAATTGCCATGAACGCTAAAAAAACTATAAAGAGAAAATATTTCGTGTATTAGCTAATGAATATGGTGATTTAAACCAAATAATAACGGTTTTGTTTAAAATATTCAGACCTTGCAAGCTTTGTGATATTACTCTCTTTTTATTCTGGCGAAACAAACTGTTTTAAATATTGTTGCTACATAACACTTTCGTATTTAAGAGGAGCAGAGGGGTCATTTCCTCCTAGCAGATTGTAATCAAACTGTAATGGACCTTGCAGTATTGTTTCAGTGAAAATTAATAGCATATATTAAGATGCATAACTTATACATTAGTTATTTCTGTGGTATACGCCACATTTAAAAAAAAGTAGAATAGGGGAAAGGGCAAAACGTGTGACCAAATTAAAAAAAAAATTTTTTAATCCTATTAATAATATCTTGAATCATCTGTTGTTTGTTCTATTTATTAATGATATCGTGGCTTATTTGGATATTGATGTCTTGTTATATGCTGATGATGTCAACATTTTTCTGTTGTCAATACTCTGGAAGACTGTCAAAAGATTCAAGCTCTTGAAACGGTATAGGGTTACGTTGGTATAATCAAAACGATCTGCCCTCAATGCTGGCAATAATGTAAACTCTTTTTCAACGAAGGAAAAAAAGAAACTCTTCTTTATGACTATAAGCTAGACGTTACAATGCTAAAACGGGTTGAATCTTGAGATTTGTTAATAGAAATTCGGCAGGTTTTACAGAAAGAGTTATAATTATTACATATATTGTGCAGAGAAAAATATTTTCCTATATTCGTTCGTGCAGTTAAAAATAAAATAAAATTTCTCTGTCTTGCCCCAACTCTAGGAGTGTGAAAATGTAACATACCTAAAATTTGGGTACAGTTTATATTGTTATGAATGATCTTGTGCAAAAAAATCAGGTATGCTTTTATGCGTCTATGCTCAAGTGAGTTGAGACCAAAATTTGGGAAAAGTTCGTATTGGGGGAAACCAATAACAGGATTTCCTAACCTGTTCTAAATTTAGCATATTTTAAAAATCTGCGCTGATTTACTTCTAAATTATCAATATATGTAGCGTAAATAGGACACCATATGGTTGACGCATAATCTAAATTACAGCGGACACAATGGTAATTGTAATGGTGGGGGAGGCAGCGGCGGACACAAAGTATAACGCGGCGCTTTACTGCCCCATTATTTAACTTAATCAGTCAAAAATTATTTATTGGAATAAAACTAAATCTATAAACAAATATATATATTATATCAATACAAATTCAGATTCTTTATCTCTGGGCTGGGAAGTGAGTGATTAACTAGAACAAGGTTTACATAAAACTTAAAACTAAATAAATGCAGAAATAGTTGGCGTTAGCCAATTTAATCATTAATTATCGTCCAATATACTTAAGGAATTTTGTGAGACGTCACCTTTTTTTATGTGTTTTTACTAGAGTTCTGGCTAGATCAAAAACCAATGTTACCGTTAAAAAAAGAAAAACGTGTAACGAATTCAAACAGTCTCTCCTTGATTGATTGATTATTAATGTCAACGGAAAAAGTCAAATTAATTTTATTCGTAAGGTTCATGAACACAGGCAGATTTGCAAATCATTAACGTTAAGTCATTCGTTGCACCTTAGCGGCACCTCCAGCAGACACCGGTTGATGCTTTCATTGCTAGGTACCTAGTTACTTTATACTTTAAGGAAGATGACCTTACCAGCGGGTGGGGCACAGCTAGCACATCTTTTAATTTCTTACTCCTAAGACTTCAGAAAACACCAAGGCAACAGGTCATCTCAAACGCAGAGAAATGCAAGGCAACATATCTCAAACAGGACACGACAACATACCAAAACTCACACCACCTCTCTCGATCGAGGCTCAGCATTGTCTGTCTTTCGCGCTCAAAACACTGCCGGAAAACATTGTCTCACCAATGCGCGCACTAGTTACAAAAACGTCGGGCACAATACAATGGTCCAGTAGCGCCACTCTACAAGGGTAATACAACAGTGTTTAACAAAATTATTCTAATCAAATCTGGAATTTAAGGGATAACTCGAACCATTTTATTTTATTTACGACAAAGTGATCCAAATTATTTATTTCTGAGAATGGACCGTTATAAAAGGTGGTATATAGTAGTTTCAGTGTATCAATATTCTGAAAGTTACGGCTATTGCTAATAATAAATCCTAGAGCTTTGTAAGTTTGACAATATGAGTAATGTGACTATTAAAGGACAAATTTTTATCAAAAATGACTCCCAAATCACAGAAAGTGTCAAGTTTTGAGAGTATGTTATTATTGAGAGAATAATCGAAATGTATCAAAGATTTTTTTGGTGGAGTACGACACTGCGTTACATTTTTTGGCATTTAAAGACAAATTATTTTTTATGCATCAGTCCTTGACCAAAAATTAAATTTTGTTGTAGTTCGAGACAGTCATCAATACTTGCAACTCTGCAAAAAATTTTCACATAGGCATGAAATTGTTAGGCTGTCAACAATATCATTGATAAATAAAACTAAAAAGGGGTCCTAATATCGATCCTGGGGAATGCCCGAAGTAGCAGATACCTCGACAGAATTGCAACCACGATGTACATGTTGGATCCTATTTGAAAAATAAGATTTTAGAAACGTCAGGAAATCTTGAGAGGAACCAAAATTAATCAACTTATTTAAGTATAGTATATCATGGTCAATTCTGTCAAGGGCCTTCGAGAAATCAGCATAAATTACGTCGGTTTGAAATCCCTCGTCGATGACATCAGTTAAAAATTCTTTCTTACAAAATAAGTTAGTTACAGTTGATCCGCCTTTAACAAAACCATGTTGAACCTCTGTGATCAAGTGTTTATAATGAAAAAAAATGCGACCAAATAATAGCATTTCAAAACATGTAGCAAAGTTACACATTATGACAATTGGACGATAATTACCAATTTCAGACCGATCACCTTTCTTAAAACCTGGGGTTATCTTAGATAATTTCCATTGCGAAGGAAAAGTATTCATGTTTAAGGATGAATTAAAATGTTTAGAAAGGAGTTATGCAAATATTAAAGCACAGTCATATAATAAGAAAGCTGGAATTCCATCTGGTCCGCTTGTTAGCTTGGACCTGAATTTTTTTAGACAAATGAAAACATTATTTTCAGTTATTACAGCTGAATTTAGTTAATCATAATTCTTACATAAGTTAATTAATAATAAGATAAACTGTTCTAAAATAACCCAAAAATTATTATTCTAAGAGTACCACATCCCCGAGCTCGACATCAAAGATCGGACAAAGATTTTAAGATTTTCCCCTGTACATTTTCTGTGTAATATTTACAACTGTCTGCAAGAAAAGTTAGATATTTTTAATTGTTACCTCTATAAAGAAAACTTAAATTGCAATTATTTTCTACTGTATTTATATTTGTGTCTTTTTTATATTTCTTAAATTATGGGTAAATATACATTTTTTTTAATTCTTTAGTTGCCTTATGTGTTCTTGTGTTGTAGTTTGTATTTTATTGTAATTTTTTTTAATAGTTTATGTTCCCATCCTGTAATTGGTGACACTTGGATGTAGTGTTTAAATAAATAAATAAGAAATAAACAAATAAATAAGTACTGGTAAATAATTCATATATTTAGAGTAAAATGTATTTCCTTAAATAAAAGAAAGATTAATGCTATTATTGGGCTCAAAGAGAAGAGAAGAGAAATGATAGAGAGTGATGAGGAATAGCGGTATCTTCTCAAAACTGTAGATACTGGGCTAAAGAAAATCCTAATGGGTTATTATTAAAAATCGCAAGTAAATCGTACATTCCAGGTCCGTACATAGGTAAACAACATGGTGAAAAATAGATGTATTTGCAGAAGCATAATTTTAACCCTTTCACAGCGGCGCTCGATTTTGCTATAAGGGTTATCAGAAGGGCTGTGGTAACCGCTTGCGGCAATACCCGATTCCCGCAGTTAACCCCCAAAAAGGTGCTTGTTATTTCTTGGTTTTTTTTAAGTTAGTCTAAATCACTATCAGGAGACTGCTGAATGCGTAAAAAAATAAATTTGAATACCGGGTTTTGTACACTGTGTGGTGTACAGGGTGGGTAAATTTCGATGTTTGTAACTCGGTAACTGTAAGAGATACAAAAAAATGGACGACACATTCTCGATCTCTTTTTTTGAGACAAATTCACTGGCGAAAACAAAAATTTGCTATCGTCTTTTGTTTTCGAGTTATAAACCAAAGTTCGACTTTTCGACTTTTAGACATGTCAATATATTTGTTGTTGGTAACGTTATGAAAAAACAACTTTTACATTCTTCAGGCAATTTTCTCTGTATAATACACTAGCGTCGAGAAAATTAAAAAAAAATGGTGCAATTTCGAGTTATGGCGTAAAGTTGTATTTTTAATAGAAATCATAGTTGTCTGTGGTATAGCTAAAAATGAATTTTGTTTCTCTTTCAAACTATATATCATATGTGGGGTTGCTTTTGATGTGTAAGTATTTAATAGCGAAAATAATCTTTTAGTAGATTACTTTTGCGTTTTTTTGTATTTTTGTATTTATTCCAAGTAGGCGTGTGTCATCTATGACAGTGTTTATCGGTTAGTCAGTAAATTGATATTAATAATTTTGTTTCCGTTATAATTACACCCCATTTAATCGTAAAAGTGAAGAGTCTTACGAAAATTACGAGAAATATGATATGCTAGAATGCTTAATTCAAGGTAATAACAATAGCAACCGAAATATATTTCAATCGCTATCCAAAAAGAAAACAACCTAATAAAGTTATTTTTAAGAGGTTAAAAGAAAATTTCATTAATTTTGGGCCCTTCATCAAGCCAAGACTTTTGTTTATAACTCGAAAACAAAAGACGATAGCAAATTTTTGTTTTCGCCAATGAATTTGTCTCAAAAAAAGAGATCGAGGATGTGTCTTCCATTTTTTTTGTATCTCATACAGTTACCGAGTTACCCTATACAAACATTGAAATTTGCCAACCCTGTATAATATAAACGTACCCTCTTTGAAAAACTTCATATATTTCGAATTTTGTATTGAAAAATTGTATTCTGACCAACTTTTCTAATAACTCTTCTCGATATTTCCAAGAGGAGCAAAATAGCGAGAATTGGCCTTATTCGCGAGGTCACAGTGGACTGGCTTTATAACATATCTAAGTTGCATGCACCTCATGAGGTTCTAAGACTGCAATAATCAAATCTCTGCTTCTAAAAATAACAAAATTATCAGGATGTCTTCACTTTAAATGCGACGCACTGTGTATTCTGTAAAAAGTGAAGGTTTCTGTAGTTAAAGAAAAAATAAACTTAATAAGCACTCATGAAACACTGTGGTATTAGTCATTAACCCAGAAAAGAAGGGATGCTTACAATTTACATACTATTTACAAATTTTTTTTCGAACAAGCATAGAGAATTCGGTAGTAGATGGCTGCTGATATTATTGGGCGCCAATTTAACAAAGCAAACAAGACCTTTTTCGACACTTAATGGAATAATTATCTCCTCGCTCTATCATGACATAACGAATTAACCCAAGTACATCCTTTTAATTAGCGCTGTCGATAAACGTCATCGTTAACTAATCTAATTCATGAATCTGGAAAATTGAGTGCTTTCATGTTTTCGATTTGTCTAACTAGGGAGACGATCAAATTTATTTTTAAAACAAACTGAGCATCCTGTAATTTGTGAAATTATGTTTGAAATATGTTATTCTGATAAGGGGAAGTCAGTCGGTATAAACCAAAAGGGAAAATGTAAAATATTACACAAGTTTTGGTTTTTGCAACAGCCATAAAGTGTTAGAGAAATAGGTCAATTATGTTTAGCAAACATTGTTCATTTTTTATAATACTGTTTCTTTTTTCTCGTGACCTTTGAAATTTAATACCCTCTTTCCTATAAAATTATTGTTTTTATCGTTATAAATTGCAAACCTAATCTACAGAAAGTCTGCGTTTAGACTAGTAGAAATAGATAATAGAAATAAAATGCAAAGAAAGTTAACCTGGAATAGGTTTCTCTACATAGCTGCAGTAGGTGTTATTTTATGTCAAATAAGTACCATAAAATAACCCGAGCAAAAGGTTCTGTGCTCCCTCCTCCCTACCTTAAAGGTGGAATTTTCTTAAAAATCATTAATAACTCGTTCTCTTTGACTTTTATGAAAAAAATATCGACTCAAAGTTTTTCTAAATTGAATTTCCTACCGAAATAGGTCTGTTAGGTTTTAAAATTATTTTTAATTAATTTACAAATTTAATGAATAGAAACATTTTCCAAAAAATTGTAATTATATTACAATCTAAATGTGTTTATCATCAAGTTTAAAACTGGCGTACGATTATTACGATTATTTTGTTAGGAGGGCTTTTTTCCAAGGGCTATTTTTCCAAGGAGCTTATTTTCCGGACGAATATTTTCGGAGCCTTTATTTTCAGTAAGAAAGTGAATTATGATTCATAACTATATTATCTTTCTCATTTACAAGTCTATGTAGTTCCTAGTTTTCTGCTTTTAGGTACCCCTCTCTTACACAATTGGTAAATATTTTTTAATTAAGATTTTCTTCTTGTTTTGATTAAACACAATTTGTTGAAAACTGACAAGAAAATAAACAGTACACAAACGTTTTATAAATAAGAGGAAGGAGAGAACAAATATTGATTCCGACTTTTCACACATTTTTCTGACGCATTAAACTTTGTTCATGTTTGGACTATACTCAATAAAATATCAATATATGCTAGATATTACTTTTAATTTACTATTCCAAAACCCCCTTATCATGTTCTATAGTCAATAATTTCAATGTTTATTCAACATTCCACTAGTGTATTTCAGCATTTATGATAATTAGATTAACAGCGCTTTGTCAAAGGTGCTGCTGATATATTTATGATGTAAAATATTGAAATATGATACATTCGTTGTTACTTAGGACTCTTTATTATTCAGTGCAGGACAACATTAAACTCGGTGAAACCCTTGTCACCGACACCATGTCGACACAGAGATTTTAAATTAATTATCTGTTCAATTCAAATGTTTATCAACTTTCTAGATATTTAGTGATATCATTTCTAACTCATGATTTTGATATGACTCGAATCATATCAAAAGTTGCTAAAGCTCATAAAACTTCTCTCTTAGAAATTTATCAACACTACTGATAAATTTATAAATACAACAATACTCATTACAGTAACATAAAAAAACCAATGCCAATTAGGAAATCAAAGCTTCTCCACGGAGTAATAGGAATTTTTAACATTTCAAATTTTAAGAATTGCCAATGTATTTATTTGTTTATTTATTTATAGTTACAACTACTCAACAGACGCATCAAATTACAGGGCAGGAAATTACAAAACATAATCGATACTAATTAATGTAAGAAATTAACTTAAATATTAACATAGTCCACAAAAAGAACATACTTTTTTATAACCCTAATATTACAGTTAAAAAATATCAATGTTTCCTTGAACCGACGTATATAATTAATTAACCTTTACTGTAAGACTAAATAAATATAGGGTGTTGAATTAATAGTTTGTTCACGAGTTATATAAGGCTATGACCAACAATGTCAAATTAACTCACATATTATTTCAAAACATACTTTTGATGGATGAATTTGTAAATCGTCACTTATTAGGACATTTCTTTAAGAGAAATTGGCAATTTCTTTAGCATATCATACTGAGCTGAGAGTGGACATTTGGAAAATAATAATAATAATTAAAATATTGTGTAGTGTGCAGTAGTCAACTTTTAATTCTTAAATATCTCGAAAACGGTTGATTTTAGCGGCTTCCGACAAGTGTAACTTTTTTACTTTTAATTAGTAAATATGTACATCACAATTTCAAATAAATACGTCGGTACATCGATACAGCTATTCTTAAAAAAAATCACATTTTTATCATTTAAAGTATTGTATTGTATAATTTAGGTCAAAACTAATCGAAATTATGATTCTGAATTTGACCCATCAAGTAGCGTTTGAATTGCACTCAGAAAATCACTAAACAAATATTTCAACACCCTGTATCTTATTAACTGAGCACATTTTGCTTAAACATGTTTGGTTATGTCTTCACATTTTGAGCCGAAAAATCCCTAGTTCTAATTTATAACTGACCCTGTATATTTTCAAGACCTTATTATAGAAGGCAATTCGAAGAGAAAAGTACACCCATGGAATGGGTGTCACACGATTACTTATTACTAGAGTTGGCAAAAATGCGCCGCAGAACATAGGCGTACGCATCATAATAAGTGTAATGAAAGAAATTAACCAGTAATAAAAGCAATAAACTGTTCCAATTTATAACAATGTATACGCAACTAACCCTCGTAACTAGCTTGGTTATCACAAACTGGAAAAGATTTGTAAAAACTTCAGCATTATGTATGTTTCTATGGTTGTCTCCGAAAGTAACGTTCGATGTAGTGAAAAAATATGCTTATATTATACGACCGTTCGACATCTATTGATGTAATACAAGCATGCTTGAAATAGTCTTTGAACTCACTTAACGGATCTGGGGTTGCACCATCAATACCATCACAAATTTGTCTCAATCCGGTAAAACCGGTGTCTTGCTTTAACACACGTCCGAACTTTTCTTCAACGGGCTCATTTTTTGCGTCATCTATAGAATGTAGCAGTCGATTTAATTCCTCCACTATTTGCAAAATGCATGTGGAGCACTTATTATAATTTTTTCTAATGAATTATTTGAAGAAACCCCTATTTTTTAAGTGTATTTTTAAATTTTGTACTTATTGCTTAATAAAACGAAAATGGTTGCAATTGCCCATAGGGAAGTACTTACAGAAAATGTTCGTTTTCCATTTCTACATCACATCGTTGAAAATACACATCTGAAAAAATTGAGAAAATTCAATTTAAAAAGTTCTTAAGTGAAAAATAATTTTTGGCCACCCTGAACATTTTTAGGAAGTAAAACTGATTTAAAAACATTAATTAGATGTCTTGTAACTAGTATTCACATAAGTTTTTCTTAAAACACATAATTGTGACTTTGGTGATTTTTTTAATATGCATCTGCAGATGGCATTATTTCAACAAAAAAATTCCACCTCGGAAAATGCAAAAATATGTTTTGCATACATAGCAAATATTTTTTTGTTATTGTATAAGTAATTAATTTAACAATAATTAAGAGTAATGTGAATAACAATTTCATATTTTATATTTTGCACAGATAAAAGTACTTACCTTTTAGGATCACGGGCAAAAAGAAAAAGAAAGTTCCAATGTTTCAGTATACCTTTTATTTTTACAGTTTTTATAACAACAAATCTGACTTGCCTTTTTCTCTGCCGCTTTCATCATACTACATTAAAAACAAACAAAAAAATAAATAAAGTACATAAATACGCATTAAAAGCACAGTAAAACTAACAAAAATGTATATAACCTGGAACGCAATAAACGCACGTAGAGGCCACTGATTACTGTGCATAGCGACAAGCTGAGATATTCTACTGATCGCTGGAAACCTGTTAAAATGCGTTCTCAGCACATGTCTTACTTTCTCCCATATCTTCGCACGATAAAGTGCATTACAGCGGGCCGGCTTTACTTATTACTCTTTGTCAATAAGAAATAGACTATATATATTATGAATAAAAAAAATACTGCCAATTACTTGGAGATCAGACTTTTCTCACCGTAGTAAAACTCGACGTGTGGTGGAGTTTATAATAAAAGTATTTTTTTGACGTTTCAAAAAAGTCACATTTTAACGTTTCAAAAAAATCACTTTTACGTTTCAAAAAAGTCACATTTTATGACGTTCCAAAAAAAGTTACATTTTGACGTTTCAAAAAAAGTCACATTTTGACGTTTCAAAAAGTCACATTGGTGGAATCTCACTAATATTTTTTTTTAGACATTGGGACCGATTTTGCTGATCAACGAACTCAATCTCTTCTTTGACCTCTAGAATGTGTGTACCAAATTTGAGCTTTATCTCAAAAACTGTAGCTACTGTCGCGAATCACACAAACAGAACATTTTTTCTATCTGAAATCTTGTGTATCGTCATAATTCGTCGAGATTCGTCCAGAAATGCAATAAAAATTTTAAAAAAATTTTTCCCCCACTTTAGGCCTTTAACATTTATTTTATCCCTTCCTTGCTGAAAAAATAAAATAGTTGCCTAATTTTAATTACAGGCGTATTTACCACAAGTGTCATTTAAAGATATTTTTCATGTTGCATAATGTGGTACTTAGTAAAATATATTTAAAAAAGGCGAAAGCCTGGCGAACAAATGAATGCTTAATTTTTTTATGTACTTTTCGAATTCGGTATTAAAATTTCTAAAAATATATACAGGATAATGTTTTTTCAAGACGAGATTTTTTTCCAGTCCAGACCTGAAATTATTTTATACCGTGGCACTTTCTGTGCATATTTTATGACTTTTATATTCTCCCGGCCTTTACTGCATTTTACTACTTATTGCATTGCCATTTGAGTAATAAAAACTACATTGCACTTGCTTTATTGCAACTATTCCTCTTAGTCATAAATTTAGCAGCCCACTCTACTGCGGGAAATTTATAAGTCAGAATTTGTTCTGGCAAATTTTACCCCGCGGTGGTGTATATCAAAGCCATTATAAAAAAGGCAGTACATGTGGGGAAATTCAATTATCTGTTTAATCAAACCCGTAGAGAATTGGCAGTGCAATATAAAATATACATCAGGCCTCACCGTCTACTGCTTTCTCTATATATAACAATATAAAGTGAGTGGCTAGGATGCTGAGAAAATTCGCGTAGCAGAAAAATTGAAAAATAATACAGGATATAACATTAAAAGCCACTGTCGCGATATTGGTTTATTCGGTAAGAGTTTTCGAGAACTAAGGCTTTTTTTACAATTTTTGACTATAAATAAATGTTTAAAATAATAAAGGGAGCGTAAGGTTCATTTACTTGAATAACATAAAACATAACAATAACTTTCATTATAGGATATAGGTAAGTAATCTACAATGATTCTATAATTGGCGGAAATAT
>JANEYF010004942.1:17500-110164 GCA_029963845.1 Rhamnusium bicolor
GCCAGATGGAAAGGACGAGGTAGGCCCAAACCGTATCCCTCCCGTGCGCCATACCTAAATCCAATAGATAATTTAGTTTTAAAATACTTAGAAGCATTAATTTATACACTTCCAGTAGTCAGATTTCAGAACTAGAACAATATATGACAAATGGATATGAATACGAAACAAACAAGGTATTTTTGTAAGAGTAATGAGATCACTAACAAATCATATAAAAATCGGGTGTTCAAAAATAGGGCCAAAGAAACCAGGACCCCACTCCAGATCGCACGTTCTTGACTGAACGTTATGTTTACCACTACCTTATAAGAGCCTTTATTAGTGTAGCAAATTCCTTAGCTGTAGATTAAAGATTTCCAGAGATATTAAATGAAAACCATTTTTTGGAAGCATTTTCAAAGGGCCGTAGCTCTTTCAGGAAGCATTACCAAACTCGTATTTATAGGAATTTTATCTCTATTTTATTATTCAGAATTATCACCTGAAATGTGGAACTTTCGGACCTATATAACTGATTGTGAGAGACTTACTGCCGTATGAAAAAAAATTTATCGAATAAATAAACGCGCAACGTTTCGAACCTTTTCAACTATGTTCAGGCAAATTCTTAGAAATGTGAAAACTTAAATGATATATATTTTAAATCTTGCTGCAAGAATATTTAACTTGGATTGTGGTTTATTTAGGGACGCCAGTCAATAGGAACAAATTGTTGGGATAATTTTTGTTTGATCCACCATCGGCACCATCAATGAGAAACCGCTATTATAAAGCTGGGCCCTTGACATTAAAAGGCTGTCGTCGGCTGTCGGTGACACACTTATATATTTTGAGAGCGAAAAACTGACCCGTCAATATTAAATTAAAATTAGTGAAGCACACGTTTGATAAACAAATTGACATAAATTTAATTAAATGACTTGTTATTGGAGTGTTTAATTAGCACTAACTAATTTATACGGGACATATTTCAGTGACAGACTTATGATGCATATCCATTATATTCTGGTGATTGAATATATTCTCTACCGAAGGGATTTTAGTTCATGCTTAGGGTGAGTTCAATAGAACTGTTATAATGACAACTCACAAGGCTTAAACCAAATTTGATTCATCTGTTGTGTGAAATTTAATACTGCATGACACGTCGAAAAATTTTCAATAACTTACATGTTTTTTCAATTTAGTTTCAAAAATATGTATGTTGTGGCAGAAAAATTAGTATTGTTCTATTAAAACTGACCATCAGTTTAGGTTAATTATAAAGCTTAAATTTAATTCAAATAATACAATAAAATGTTCGGGGAAAGGTCATATGCATGCAGACAAAATTGTCTTGAAAAACTAACGCAGCAGCGCACATGCGGTGGCAGGAGCGGCGCCGAAGCGGTCGTGGAAGTGGCGCCCAAAAGATGGGGGTAGCGGGAGCAGCGCCGTAGCAATGGCGGAAGCGGCGGCCAAGTGGTGGTGGATCCACGCGCCCGATCGGTGGAGAGAGCAATGGTAGCCAGGGGGGCAGAATTTGATTTATTTATCTATTGTCTGCGAAGGTTGGAT
Source organism: Rhamnusium bicolor (assembly GCA_029963845.1). NCBI lineage: Eukaryota > Metazoa > Arthropoda > Insecta > Coleoptera > Cerambycidae > Rhamnusium > Rhamnusium bicolor. Next base: position 19,061 of record JANEYF010004942.1, read on the forward strand.
TTTATTTTGTAAACTTTTTTGTTTGTAATTCTTTTATTAATATTTTGTCACAAATAGAATAATGTTTTGCTATAAAAGTTGAAACCAGTAACGCAACTACCGCTATATCAGGTATATCAAAGATATAGGGCCCACCAGCGGATTTAGAGTTGTTAATTAACACAAAACAAGATACGCATTCTACGAATGATTAGTTTTTTAATATGCACTCAGCGTTATACCGTGTGGGTCGAAAAAGACCGTACTTTCTGTTTTCCTTTTGCCAAATTTTTGTTTCTCAGCCGATTTTTACGAACTTGGTTTCAATAGATAGCTGATTAAATCCGTCATAAAGACCAAATGAAAATATGGTCAAAATATTAAAATTCAAGATGGTGGACCCAATTGAAAATAGGCATTCCTGTGTGCTCGTTCTTTTTAATTGAAAGTTGTCAAAATGACAGATGAGATAAGAATTTTCGAAAGAGTAAGCTTTCTCTCTAAATTTTAGGACTATGATGAGTTAAATCGGTTCATTGGTTTTAGATATATAGTGAATTCAAAAAAACTCTACTTGCCATTTTTAAAATCTGGAAAAAAAACAAACTTTAATATTTTGCCTGCTATTTCTTTATTTCTCAACCGTTACGTAAGGAATAGAATTGTCTCTAAGAAATTGAGAACAAATTACTGAAATGTCAAAAATACAAAACCCATCTTCTAATAGTACTTTTATTGCTCGGTAGCGCAGTGGGCTAAAGCGTTAAGTGACAAACGTGGCTGATTTACTGTCTGTCGACTCCCGGGTTCAAATCTCGGTTTCGATTCTGTCGAAGGGGTTGGTTGTATGTGTCCATCTTTTTTCAACTGTGTAACCCCGCTCCTGTGGAGCCGGTAAATCGCAGAGATGGCTCTTTGTAATGCGCAAGCGCAATATTATTTTGCCTCTGTATTGTTTCATTTGGTTTGAAGTTTTAATTTTCAAGATACTTATATTTTTAATCTGTGCCTGTGGTTTCAAGGTTGTCTCTGTTTCAAGTCAAAGTCAAGATTTTTCATAATTTCCTCGATAATTTCACGTATAACCATGTCAGTGCATTGTAAATATTGTGAGGCCGTATTTACAGTTCGAAAAAAACTTATACCGTCATTTAAAAAATGTTCATAAAATAGAGGAAATACCCATTATTTCCTACGAAGCAAATATTTTAAACTTATTTGTTTTTAAAACAAATAAGTGGACCGTTGGGAATTTCGATGGTAATAAAATATCATTATTTTTTTTTAATTATCTAAGTGGATTTATTTTTAGAATTTCAAATTTGGTTGAGTGGACACTCAAAAGAAAATAATGTGCAATATGTGATCAGCAACACATCTAAAACATCAGATAAAGAAACTTCATACTTTTATTGTAATCGTAGTGCAAAATATAGTTGTATGTATCTTTTATTTCGCTTTGTAATGTAAATTAATTTAACAGTTTTTCAGCGGTTCATGAAAATTGTCAGACAAAAGTTGCAAATGCAAGCGCTTGCGCATTACAAAGAGCCATCTCTGCGATTTACCGGCTCCTCGCTCCTGCAGCTCCGGCTTTGGTTTGGGGGTTGTCTAATTTATGTGGTGTGTTTTATATATATTTTTTTATGTTATACTACTACAACATCAAACTAGAGAAATAATTTATAAAAAAATTGTATCTAGGTAAATAACACGACAAGATTACGGAGGACATATTACCAGAAATCCATAATTAGGTGGCAGGCATTAATGAAATTCTCCCTGTAAAACAAATGTAATATTATTGAATCATTATAGAAGATCAATAGTTTCAAACACTGAAGATTCAACTTGAATTTGATCTCCTCGTGCTACCACAATTGCCTTAACTCAATTGCCTCAGCTGTGAATAGCCAGCGACAGTGAAATTTTAGGCAGTTCTTCCCAATATTGGGTTATGCCTTCTCGTAGCTCCCCTATATTATCAAATTAATTTTGGCCAGTGTCGCGTAGTCTTTGAAGAGAATATGGCAACAATCTAGTGGATTCAGTTCAGGATTGCAGGGCGGTCATGGTATAATATACATTTTTCCTAATAGTATTCAATTTATTCCCAATAGTGTTGAATTTTTATAAGAAAATTAAAGGTTCCAATGAATAATCATTGTTTCTGCCACCCAGCGTGGGTAGTCTGTGTGTAGATTATGTATTCTTTCAGAATGCTGCACCTGCGCATACAGCGAAAACGACTTTTTCGTACCTGAGAAACGCCGATGTCAATTTCATAGAGCCAGAAAATGGCCACCCTGCAGTCCTGAAGTAAATCCATTGGATTACTTTGCATGTTCATATTTGCTTCAAAGACTGCACGACAATGGCCGACATCAATTTAATAATGTTTAGGAGCTACGACAAGGTGTAACTCAATATTGTGAAGAACTGCCTCAAATTTTTATAGCGCGGAACATACGAGTACACAGCTAGAGGAGAAGAGTTACAGTGGTTGTGGCTGCACGAAGAGATCACAGTAAAGGGGTATCATGTGCTAGACTTCGTTTATTAATTGAATCCTTAGTGTTTGAAAATATTTATTTTATTTTTCAATGATTCAATAATATTACTCCTCACCCCTCAAAGTGAGGAAGTTATATGTATTCGTGAAAAAAATTGTGAAAATTTTTATTGCATTTCTGGACGAACATCGACGAATTATGACGATACACAAAATTTCGGACAGAAAAAATGGTCTGTCTGTGTGTCTGTGTTCGCGATAGCAGCTACAGTTTTTGAGATAAAGCTTTCAAATTTGGTACACACGTTCTGGAGCTCAAGGAAGAGATTGAATTCGTTGTAGAGCAAAATCGGTCTAAAAAAATATTAGTGACATTCCACCAATGTGACTTTTTTGAAACGTCAAAATGTGACTTTTTTTGAAACGTCAAAATGTGACTTTTTTTAAAACATCAAAAAATGTGACTTTTTTTGAAACGTCAAAAATTACTTTTATTACCACACGTCGAGTTTTACTACGGTGAAGAAGTTCTGTTCCCCAAGTAATTGGCAGCGGTTTTACATTTGTTTTACAGGACGAATTTCATTAGCAAATCTATCAATAACTTCACTCAAATCCGTGATACTGCCATATTCTCGATTGCAAACTTTAATATAATATTAAGACTTACACGCGTTTTGCCAATACAGTCAGAATCATCAGAAGATGAAGAAAAATTAAAATATGTCCTATTTATAACTTAAAATATATAATCACACAGCAAGATATTCACTGTCCATAAATATGAAAGTCTAAACAATAACTATCCTAATGCTGTTTTTATGAGCCAAGTTGGTATTATCGGGAAATAATTAAAATTACCTATAGATACGTCGGAATATAATGTCAGAACAAAATATAGATTCCGTTTCAACTGGACTAGATATTAAACACGTATCACGTAAAATCAAAAATATGTTATAATGTGTACTTATAAAAACAGAAATTATTAATTTGTAGCCATGAAGATAAGAATAGGCACAGGAATTAATTTATAAGACAAAATTAAAATTATTATTGAAAAACTGCGAAGAGTATTCCGTAGGATTTCGTAAATTTTATGTTTATGTGATGATTTAGGCAACTTCTTTCACTTGACCTGGCTTATAAAACGTAATAATGAAAGTGAAATATAAAACTACTCGAAACATATTTGTCTTCATTTTCTATAAAATAACGATTTGTGTGAGAGTAGAAACGACAATAAGAAAAATGTAGTAAACGTGATGAATTTGTGTATAATGTATTTAAATGGAATATAAATCGAGTTAGATGCTCGGTGTTTTTGAGGAACATGATTTCTTTGTATCAGATTTTCTACTTCAGTGCATTCAATTTATGTTACAATTTTTTTATTCATTTTTTTAAAATAGCAACCTATATTTTTTTGTCACAACAAAAGCTAAACTAACGAAATTAAAACTAAGCCAATGATTCGTTAGCTGAATGAAGTTATTGGTACCAGTCACATTTTTCTGTAATTTTTTATATCTTTCACTGACCTCTTTTTTTTATAACAAACAGCGCACAAAACATAAATCGACTTTTCTTTTCATTTATCTCTTTTTTTAAAAATATTCTTAGTTGAAAATTTTAATTTAATTTTTCTCAAAAAAAACTGTATCACTTTATTATTCTATCACTGCTTTTTATTTACTATACGTACACTTCTCCAAAATAAAAATTGAGTATTTCTGCTAGGTACAGCAAAAATTTAGTAGCAATGTTTGTTGATTAAAATTTTAATTGACTATATAAAACAATGGGCGAGACTTCTTTTCTTAAAACTCTTTTTATTAAAAATACAGAATAAAAACAAAAAAAAAATAGGTTTAGTTTAGTACACATTTAAAAATAAATTATAGTTTAAAAAACTAAAAAAAACATGTATTAATAGCAAACCGAACTAAAAATTAAAACATAAGAATGAAGTAATTGACAAAAAAATTCATTTCATTGTAAAAAGCGTGGGGTGCTTGATATCAATTGTTATAAATATTTTATTGGTACCTGTTAATAAAAGTAGTTATCATAAAAATATAGTAAAAAAGCACCCCATGCTTTTTACAATAAAATTAATTTTTTTGTCAATCACTTCATTATTATTTTTTACTTTTTAGTTCGGTTTGCTATTAAAGCGTGTTTTTTTAGTTTTTTAAAGTATCATTTATTTTTTTTTATTTTTTAGTCATGAAACGAAAACGAATTCAAGAATTTTTGGCGAAATTTTTTAATTAAAATTTTTTAAAAAAATTTATTGATTTGAATTTATTTCGGAATTTTTTTTTATTTTCTTTTTCAAATTAATGTATTGCTATTGTTGAATTGCTGTATATTTTGAAAAAACGAAAGAATTATATGCTTTAAAAAAAAATTATCGTAAATTGGTAATTAGTTCATCTTGTATTTCAAGCATAGTATGAGTTACGGTATTGAATTAGTGGTTAACCAACTTATCATGCATGCGCTATTTTGGCGAATGCGCTGATCACACAACTTTGACACCCGCTTAGAAATTTTTTTTTAAGAGAAATGCGTCGATACGCATTCAAATTATTATATTGTCATCGGTCTTTAATACGTGTGCAGATCTTCAATTTAATCAGACGTCTTAAAGTTGGTGAAAATTACGTTGAAAGATTCCTTTACATAGATAGGTACATACATAGATACATACAAGCGAAGCTAATATAAAGCATGTTAAAAACGTGTTATTGATCTGATCCGATATTATTTCTCACTGTATCTAATATTTTAACAAATTCTTTTAAGTAGCAAGCCGTAGAATAAAAGTGTAGGTTTCTATAATTACACCTTATTTTTTCTTTGTTAAAAATTACTTTAGTATTTCAGCCTCACGCCCTCTTAGAACTATATGTGAACATGCATGCTACTTGTTGAATTTCTATTACCTTCATATTCAGCATTAATGTATAATAGAATAACATTATTAATAGTATTAAGTTTTTTCCTGTCTAGAATAGTCTAGACGTATTTGCTATAATATAACACGAATACAATCTACCAGCTTGAAATGTATTTTTCTCTTTTTACAGAAATAGTTGAAATAAGCGGTTGCGAGTCTTGCAGACTTATGTTGACTTGCCGTCATTTAAACTCCATTATTGCTATCCTGGACGTTGACTTTCTTCCAGGTCAATCCAACGAAACTATAGGAAATTCCAGTATTACACCAACCCCTTTTCCACCAATGCACCCAAGAGATGCCCTCAATAAAAGGTTAGTCGATTTCTATTTTTAAAATTCTTTTTATTCTCATATTCTACCTAGAAGTTATTTTTATTGACTGTTAGTGAAACAGGTACGTCAAAATAAATAAATTAAGCAGTGCATATTATGCAGCTGACAGTGTTATGGGATAAATAGTGTTTTGATATAGCAAAATGAATATTTTGCATGCTTTTTTTAATTACTTTTATAACCGGTGTTCCACATGTTGTGATGTAATCAAATATAATAATTGTTTAAAATGATTTAAGTCTAGGTAAACAAACAAAATAATTTAACAGTTTCCACTAAAATATGTTAATTAAAGATTTTTATTGGTGAAATTTGAGAGACTGAACGATGAATCCAGAGACAAACTTAACGTAAAACAAATAAAAAATGAGTCAAAAGTTCGGGTAGTAAAAGTTTTTAAATAATTTTTTTTATAATTAGTATGTAAAAATTAATAGGTTTTAAAAATCTGACCATATCTTAGAATTCTCAAATACTTCTTTATTTGACATTTTGCCCTTAAACGAAAAATAAATGGTTTGGACTTGAGTCTACTTAGCAACTCTTAATTTTTTTTACAGGGTTATTCATTATAAATTACCCACCCCTCAACATCGTTATTATTGCCTATAGAAAAAAAGTTTTAAATAAATGTGTGGTTATGACTGAATTTTCTTAAAATGCTATCAAAAGTACAGTAGCAGGCAGATTTCAGGGGATACAAAAAAAATTACATTTTTTTTAAATGTATATTATTAAATTTTTGGAATGATCCTTTCTTCCTGATTTCAAAAATATTTATATTTTAAATTTCTTAAATAAATATTTATCTATTTTGTATAAATATTTGGTTTTTTCTTCCTCACTGTAAACTATTTTGTTGATTTCATTAAAAAAAAATGTCACTTATCAAACATAATAGTTGTCATTTTCATAGCTCACTTTAACAATGTTAAATTTTCCGTATTTACAGTAACTAGTTTAACTAAGATATTCGACGTTTAATAACACAAAAACGGTATATGGTAGGGGTAACATACGGTATATTTTTAAAATCAGGAACAAAGAATGATTCCAAAAATTTAATAATGTACAAGATATCCCATTTAAAAAAATATTTTTTTTTGTATTCCCTGAAATCTGCACGCTACTGTACTTTTGATAGCATTTTAACAAAATTCAGTCATAACCACACAACCTATTTTCTATAGGCAATAATAAAGATGTAAAGGGGTGGGTAATTTATAATTAATAATCCTGTATATCGTGTACATTAAATTTCGCCTTTCGTTATATGAAGCTTATTTTTTCAATAAGCAATACTTTTCCTTCCTCTAAAGTTATTTTCTAAAATGGAAAATAAGACAATTTTTCGTGGCCGACATACATCCCGGAGACATAAAAAATTCTGTGAATGAACAGTATCAAATAGAAACTTGTTATTTTCTAATATAGGGATGAAATAATTTATCATTTGTGTTTTACAGTTGGGTACCTACCTACTTTATTATGTACCCTACTGAGTACGTATTCTATGAGCTTGATAGCATACGATGTATTGATTCCCGAAATTTTAGTAATCAATTATGTATTCCTTTGGTAAATTGGTTTACATACACGCGTATTTGTGTAAATTGCTTATATAGAATAATGAAATTATATTCTAGGTATACTCGTGAATAGTACATTATAATATCACTATAGACTATGTCAACATTTTATATTTTAATTTTAAAACTACATTATTCTAATAATTTCAACAAAATGAAATATTTTCTTGCCATATTTGACACCTAACCGTGACAATAGTTTAGGTATAAGTAGGGTGGATTGTTAGCATAAGTTTAGTTTTAAATCTCCAGATGATGTAAACTTGGTTGGCGAAATGTGCGTCGCGTGCAGTATATGGTGCTTTGGTGTTTCGTGGAAAACTATGTCAAAATTATCTTCACATCAAAGGTTCTAACCTACTTCAGGACTGCAATTTTAATATTTTTTCTTGCATTATTATCAAGATGAACTAACTTTAAAAACTTATTTATGCAACAAGTGCAATAAATGATTATTTATTGCACGTGACATGAAAATTGTTCAACGAGGCCGAGTTAGACAACACGTCAAGTACAATAACATTTTTTGAATGAGTTTGCACACACTATTTTTTTCTTTGATCATGTAACAAAATGCTGTGAATTAATGACAGGTTAAATAAAATATCTATAACAATGATATCCAGTGTCTTAAATTAAGTTGCTGTGATGACCATAACAACAAAATTTAATAAAATAAATCGTTAAATGCGTTAAAAATGCGTGAAAATAGTGATACCGATGAAGAATGCACTCATCCTGAAGGTATGGACATTGCAAAAAGAGAAACATTAAGTTTGTTGCCCGAGAAATCTAGAAAACGCGTACAAGCAATTTAGAGATTAGTGCGCCTACAAAACGACAGTGCACGTTACCGAAAATTTGCTGCTTGCTTATTTTCCTGATAGACAAAGTTAAAACCTTCAACACTTTTGTCTGAATATTATAAGGGATTCCCTCTTTGTGAAAAATGAAAAGATTAATGGCATTTATGAAGCACAACTTTGTTGGATTTCGGTCTAAAAAATGAAAAAAAATTTAATATGAGCAGATTTATAAATTTTTGAAGAAGGCTCGAGAACTGCAATATTTGGTAAAGAAAATACTTGAACTCTGGGTTGTACTTGATTTCATTATTTTTTTTATTGCGCATTTTAGATCGTTTCAATATTTAGTATTACAAGGGTTTGCCGGAGGGATGAGTTTCAAAAAATATATATTGAAGTCATAGAAGGAGTTGGTTCCGTTTTATTTGTAAAATTACCACATACAAAAACAGATAAAAAGAGAAGGTTAGTTGCTAATGGTAAGATAGAAGATGAGTTGAATTTGATGAATAATCTGGAATGTTCTAGACCGTGTGAATGGATGTATAAATAAGACGCACGGTGGGCCGAGACTCAGTCTTAAGTTGAACGTGAACGAGTAAAGAAGAAATAAAAAAGAAACTTATAAGTGTTCAAGTGTGATTATAGTTAAGACAGTATTTAATCTATTGTTGTTAATTGTTAATTAGTAAATAAAGTAGTGAGTAAGTGTTACCTGGATTTTCAGTCAAAGAATCTACGAGTATAGGTGTTTGTGTTGATAGCAAGCACGTAACAATCTGGTGTCGGAAGTGGATTGGAAGAAAAATTTCTGAAATATTCGAAAAGGTTCTACAGTGTTCTTCTCAGAAACTAGTGGTAACACGGAGAATTAAGCTACTGGACAGTGTTTGGATGACTATTTCTGGACTGAATAGTGACTTTAAACTGGATCTTCGAGAAGTTTCTAGAACATTCGATTTAGAAATAGCTGCAAATACGCGAGTTCCGCTAGTAATAACGTGTTGTAGACTGAAAAAAGGACTACTAGTGCAAATTGGGGAAAATTCTAGAACATTCTATTTGGAAACTATAGGAGATACGTGAATTGTGTCGACGGAAACGTGTTGTAGACTTAAAGACAAGACTGTAAGTGATTTTTAGTGACAATTCTAGAACATTCGATTTGGAAACCACAGAAGATACGTAAACTGTGTTAACGGGAACGTGTTATAGACTCAAAACAAGACTTATTAGTGATATTTCGTGAAAATTCTCAAACATTCCATTGCACAATTAGTGGAGATAAGTAAATTTTGTCAACACAAATAAAGTATGGACTCTAAATAAGACTTTCTAGTGCTGTTTCGAGATTTTTCTGGAACAATCCATTATTAAAATAGACGTGATATCAAGATTTTATGGACTCTATAGTGTAATAAACTTTATTCTGAAATTGATTTACTTTTCGTGAGTTAATGCCAACAACAAGAAGTATGGCGGAGAAGCAATCACAAGACATGCTTGCATCATTGTTACAACGGATGGACGAACAAGAGAGAAGACGAAAGGATGGAAATAAAGAACAAGAAAGAAGACGACAGGAAGAAAAAGAACAAGAGAGAATACGACAGGAAGAGAAAGACGAACAAAGACAAATTATGGAAGATCAAGAAAGAAAACGGCAGGAAGAATTAAGAAAAGTGTTTGAGGATCAAGAAAAGTGGCGACTCTAGGAAAGAGAAGACTTCAATAGAAACCTAGATGAGCAGGAGGCAGCCATTTAAAGATGTTATCGAAAAAGTCACTGAAATCGCAGGGAAAGTCTGTGAAGTCGAAGGGGAAATAACCGAAGTCTGTTGTCTGGTGCTAGGTTACAACCACCTTCCTTCGACGATCAAGGTTCATGGTCAACACGTTCAGGCTTAAGGAAGGGGTAGTGTTACCCCACTGGACTGTGTAGATTGATAGATGAGACTGGAATTGTACGAGGACGGCCGGGAATATTCTGGAATGTTCTAGACCGTGTGAATGGATGTATAAATAAGACGCACGGTGGGCCGAGACTCTTAAGTTGAACATGAACGAGTAAAGAAGAAATAAAAAAGACATTTATAAGTGTTCAAGTGTGATTATCGTTAAGACAGTAATTAATCTATTATTGTTAATTGTCAATTAGTAAATAAAGTAGTGAGTAAGTGTTACCTGGACTTTCAATCAACGAATCTGCGAGTATAGGTGTTTGTGTGAATAGCAAACACGTAAAAATACTAATCTTCCTCCTGGTAATACTACACATAATAGTTTTTTATTATTAATTATCGAAATGAAAAATATCGGTGACAATACCTTTGTTAATTTCCTTGTAAAATTACACTATATTTATATTTAGACAATTCAGAGTCATACACGAGCCACTACTTCAGGAAGTCATCTACAACGCTGCATGCAGATATTTGGACAGATATATTAACGGTGGCTGGAAGTCATCGAGCGTTGTGAAAGGATATGTAGAGTCACTTGGAAACGAAATTAGTATTGCAGAGCAGATTTTCCAACAAGATCTGGTTGTATATTATATAGAACAAGGAAATCTGCTGTCACCGTTGTATCGTCAGCAAATAGAACAAAGCATCGAAAGTAAGATTTGGTAAGAAATTTATGTATATCAAAAAAGCGTCGGACTGTAGCACTGTAACTGTAACACTGATCCTTGTAGAGCTCCATGTGTTATAGGAAGGTAGGAGTTTATATTTTGACAAGATAAAAATTGATATTGATCTCTCAAATAAGAATTAAGGAAGTTGGTGTCATTATTGCCAAAATTATTAAAATTTTATTTATGGCTTAATATACTACACGCGGTCAAAGGCTTTTGTTAGATCTAAAAACTGTGAAAATGCGAATAAACCGTCTTCAAAGTTGTTGAATATTTTTTCTTAAAACCGAATTTATATGGATTAAATAAATTATTTTGTTTAAAATGTTTCGTAATTTGGTCTTTTACGGATAAGTTCCAAGACTTGTTAGAAAAGTAATAATAATAATTGGGCGATCGTTTGATGGATTATCCTTAGATTTATGAATCACTATAACTTTTGAGATTTTCAAAACATCTGAAAATATATTGTTTCTCATGCACAAATTAATAAGATTTGTCAAAGAAACTAAAATTACGCATTTAATAAGTATGATTTGCATATTGCATATTTGCTTTTTAAGACTGTTTATTATGTCGGTTTTGATTTTCTTATTGAAATAGCATTCACAAAACTAGAAGTTACACGTTTGATGAATTTTCTCGAGTTTTCGTGATTAATTTCTACATAACCAACATAAGCTTCAGTAGATGTATTAACATCAAATAAAATCATTCAGTTTATTGTTAAATTAAAAAATATGGCTGTTTTTTCTTAAGTTACTTTTATGGCAATAAGGTATGGAGGAAAACGCTACATTAGTATGTGTACACATGTTATGTTGTTTGAGATTATACACAGATAAAGCCACGAAGGTGCGAGCAGGGTCATTAGTATGCGTAATTTACTTTTATCCGTTGAATATTGGCCAATGGTGTATTACACACCTGAGAATTAACGAACCAATAATTACAATAATGTGCAAATCTAGTTAAAACTGCAGTATTGCACCGTTTCGGGACTGTGGTTCCCCCTCCGCTGCTAACAGTCAAACGTAAATTGCGCATACTAATGGTTGTGTTCGCCAGTTCGTGGTTTTATCTGAATACATCTTTTATCCTAAAATATTTCGTAACAATTCTATATTATCATTATCAATATTAATCTAAGTTCAAAAGTAATTTACTCAAAAAGGCCATTTTTCACTTACGATATTTTACATTTTCACGGTAGAATTTCAGTTAAATAAATGTAGCAGGCTGCTCATTCGTTACGAATAGATATACTAAATTTTCAGCATCAGCTAGGAAGTCCAATTGTTTATGGAGATGTAAATGCTCGTTGTTATAGAGACTGAATATTTTATTTTTAATTTCCTGTACTAGGTTTATATGGCAAAATGTTATATCCTTTCTAATTGAATTCTAAATTATAAATGTAGAAATGGAGATAATGGAAAACTAGGTATACGTTGAAAATCGTTGAAAATGTGTTTTACAAATGTTTGTAAATGTTTTGCTTTCTGCTTACTGTATTTTATTAGCTAAATAAAAGATTTACTTGTATTTTAGACTGACGCGATGATGTTAAGTTGAATATACATATACCTACACATATATAAGACACTGCATTTCTTTGTAGTATGACAGCACTTTTTAAAAATTTTATCGGATCTAAGTGAACTCAGAAATAGATGAAAGGACGTCATTTATACCTAGAATTACCATGTCAAAGAGATACAAAAAATTACACATTATTTTAAGGGGCATAAGAAGTTCTATCCTTCTACCAAAAAAAATTGTGATTAGTTCATCCGCTTCTGAGATAGAGCCAGAAAAATATCATTTAATGAATACATACATATTATTAGATATACAGAAAATTATTTTATGCTTCTCGAGAGATCTGTCTACATTCTCGAGTTATCCCAGCTCTGAGATCACGAATATTTTCTGGCGGAGTTTTGTAAACTCAAGTTTTTAGATAACTTCAGAGAAAAAATCAAGCGGCGTTAAATATGGAGGTCTTGTAGACTATTTGTGAACACATCTCTTTCCAACCTATTTTCTAGGAATTTTTTCATACAACCATTATCTCACAGAATCAGCATAATGAGAAGGAACTCATCGAGCATCATGTTTTCTTCTTCATCAATCTGGTTTTCTAGCAGATGATGAGCGAGTTTATCTCATTCTTTAAGAGTTGTAAATATAGTTGCCCAGTCAGATTTCTATGTATAGCGAAATGACCAAGAATTTCAACCTGTTCTACTTCGTTCTCTGGATTGTCACGTTGGTGATTTTTTTATTACACGCTGAACTAGTTTCTTGAAGTTCTCAAACTAAATCGATTACACACTGTTGGGCTACATTTTTATCAATGTGTCTTTCGTTAAAAACTCGAGCAATCAGAAACGTATGAACTGATTTCAATGTTTTAGTAGATTTACAGAACTTTTTTTGTCCTTTAAATTAATTTATTGGAAGATAGTCGGTGCCATTTAAAATGCCAAAGTTGTGGTAGCGGAAAAGGTAGAGAGGAATGAAAGCTTACTATAGATGCAACTCTTCCAAAATCATGGCCAAGCACCCTGATCATGATTTTGGAGCAGTTGCATAAGTAATTTTAAATGCTCCTTTGTATTTTATATGAGATCTCTATTTTTAGAGAAAGCTTATTTGAAATATCCGAACTACGACAGCTGGCAAGCTGTCCTTGTCTCTGCCGCTCTGATCTGTATCTTTGATCTCTCATTTACCAGCGTATCCCTTGTTCAAGCGGGGCTATGACACCATAGCTGTGTGATGGGGTTTTTCGTAGTTTAATGAAATCATTAGCAGCAAGAGACCTGGAATGGGTTGGAACCTTTGATGCGAAGATAACACTGACGTAGTTTTCCACGAAACACCAAAACATTATATACTGCGCTCGACGCGCGTTTCGCCAACCAAGTTGGCATCATCTGGAGATAATTGAAACAGTTTTAATCATCTCCAGATGTTGCCAACCTGGTTGGCGAAACGCGCGTCGAGTGCAGTATATAGTGTTTTGGTGTTTCGTCAGTGTTAACAGCAAGATAAATAACTGGAAATAATTGGATAATTTAATCAATGAACGTTTATTTCATATAATATAGATATATTTTGAGAGTTCTCAGTCCACAAAATAAAAGATTTTTCTCTCACATAATGATTATTTCATTTTTGTAAAGGTGTTCATTTTGTGACATATTAGTGATATTGTGGAGTTATGACACCATTACCAAGCACTCTGTTAATTATGACACTAATATGTTATTTCAGATTAATAAACAATAACAAATCACCAAAAAATTTTTTTATAATTAATTTTGCATTATTTTTAATGTTGGTATATAAAATGGCAATTCACTTTTTAATTAAGTGAATTACTTGAAAAATTAAGTGAAGAATTGAACAATCTATAACAATAAAATATAAAAAATACAATATACAAATTTGTACAAATACGTAAAACTCCAAAAAGTATTTTAAACTTCTTCCTCTGAATATTCTGACGAACTATCTTCGGCTCCTATAGTAATATTGATAGGGTTTATAATTCGGTCAATAAAATTGACAATCTCCACATTTTCGACTCTTATTTTATTACTTGATCTATACATCTTTTCCAGTTATCTGCTCGTTTTAAGGAATTGGTCAAAAAAACTTCAACGTCTTTTAGTTTAAATGTGGTATTATGTCGGTCTAATTCATCTTTTACCTTGGCCATATCAATTCGATGCGGTTAAAGTTCACAGTGGTGGTGGCCGGTAGACGATTTTCTGCCAATTAATCAATAACATATTTTTTGAAAGGCTTTTTATTAAAACTGATATTCGCTAAAAGTTACCTTTTTACTATATTAGTTTCAAAAACAATATTTTTCTCGGATAACATTGAATTATATTGGCTTTCCGCTAAGAAGTTATGGGTGTCCGACAACCTGCCACAAGCATTATCCATTACAATTACAGAGCTGTGAGGTATAAGATCTAACATTTGTATAAAAAGCGGGAATTTCCAATTTTAGTACAAATAGCAAACGACGCTGGATTTCGAAGAATAGGAAATAGTATGATTGAAAATGACGATGAAATAAAGGAAAAAAATAATAAACGAATTTTGATAAACAAAATAGTCTGACGAATATAAGCAGGCAATTTGATTTGCTCACAAAAGGTATCTACTTAAGGGAGATATTAGGAAGCTATTTAACTAAAAAAAAAAATATATATTATAATTTTTCTTCGAAGCAAAATAGAATTTTTAAAAAAAGAGATGAAGAAAAAAAAAATAAATTTTAGGTCTAAAATTAAAATAAATAATAGTAAGAAGAAAAAGAGAAAGGGTGATATATTTAAAAGTTGTGGATAAATAATATATTTTATAATAATTAATATATGTGGTGAATTAGTTTGAATTGATTGATTTGAATTGATTTCCATTAATTTTTTGATAATTTGTAAATTATTGTATTCGATTCCCAACCTTATATAAAATACTCCTCGAAAACATTTGCGGTCATATATTCATGATAGTCACCTGTTTTTTTAGACTGGAATGAGAATAAACCATCTTCCACGAAACCATTGCTACCACCTATATGCGTGACTATTAATCGTCACCCGTTTCCTGAAAAATGCCTTCAACCTTGACATTCGATTCAAAAATACTTACCAAATACTTTTCACATTCTTATCTTGCCATACTTTTTTTATAGATAACCGGATGGCTAGTCTTGAAATAAAGGCACTTAATTTTTTGGAATATTTTGACATGGTAATTCTCCCATATAACTTGTCCTTTCCTCTATTTCTGAGTTTTGCTTAAATCAGACATTATTTTCAAGTGCTGTCATATCACAAAGAATAATAATTATTATTATTATAAAAGTGATTGTAAATGCCAGTAATTTATGGGATAATTTCCTTATACAATATTCTATAAAATATGTAAACTGTATGGATCGCTCTATGTATTTTAACATAAACTAACAAACTGAGATGATAATTAAAAAAATAAATTGTTGAAAATCAAATTCCGATAGAAATTTATGGCTTGGAAATGTATACATTTAGAATGATTTTGTTTTATATATGTGTCTTTTACGGTTATGTGTATATTTGGTTCGCATTACTTTGACTTTCATTGTTTATTATGCTTTTAAACATTTAAAGTGTAGAGAATAAACACATTTTTATTATTACCTTCGTTTAGTTTATCTTTTGGAATTTTTTATAAATTGCAGTGGAGTTCAGTAAATTTGTGGATATCTAGATTATCCATAACCTAAAGTAATAGGAATAATGTAGATATATCCTGGGTTTTCGGTCATTTAAATAAATAAGAACAATATTTATTTTCTTACGTTTCGGTTTGTTATAACCATCGTCAGAAAACTACAATTAATTACATGAAAATTATATATGTAATTAATTGTAGTTTTCTGACGGTGGTTATAATAAATCGAAAAATAAGAAAATAAATATTGTTCTTATTTATTTAAATAACCGAAAACCCAGGATACATCTACATTATTCCTATTATTGAAATTAACGGTCAAGAAAAGCACATAAGCATAACCTTAAGGCAAACATGATGATTGTCAAATTTTGAAAAATCGCAAGGGGTTATTGGGGGGGAGGTGAGTCGCACTTAAAATTGGGGTACATATTTTATACTCTTATTAATTTGAATAATTCTTTTTTTGAGGTCATACAGAATTTCTTTTTGATTTTTTTTTCTTATTGTTGATTTTCATATAAATTTATATTTTAGGAGAGAAAAAAAGTGAAAATGGTTTTATTAAAAATAAAATTAAAGCATTTAAGTAGGCTATGATTTATCTATTAAAATATTGAAATTTCAAACTAAAAAAAATCGTAAAGATTCTGTTCAAAGTGTCCACTATTCTCTGCAATAAACAAATTTATTCTTTTCCGAAAATTAAACAATACTCTTTCTACATCTAATGATGTTTTCTGATAAAGTTGTATTTTGCACGAAAAAAACATAGAACGAAATAAAAAAATTAACACGTAAAATTTGCATATAATTTGACATATTTAAACATAAAAGACTATAAAACACACCACATAAATTAGACAACCCCCAAAACAAAGCCGGAGTTGCACGGGGGGTTATACAGTTGAAAAAAAATATGTTATTTAAAATCATTTTAGCTTCAATATAAACAGTTCAAAAGTGATTTATAGTCTTAAGTGAAATACTAGGTGAAAATGCCACCTTTTAGAAAGTCCTTGTCAGAAAACTTTATTTTAATGGTTTTGTTTCGATTAATTTATAAGCCTTTGAAATGATATCTTTGCATGATATAGGTCAGAATTAAAATTATACTACTTTGTAAAACATATACTCAAAAGTAAAATATATAAATATAAGCGTTATTTATAGATTTACTATAATTCCAAGTGCTCTTGGCCATGTGGTACGATTTATTAGATTTTATTTAAAGTGGTTGTATTGATCAAACATTTATAAATACCCACCCATGTCTAAACAGGTACGGAGTACGGGATATTTTTAGCAGCAGTCTTTTAGTAAAGTAAAATGCGTTCGGTTATTAGGATGTATTGTTTTTATAATTATCTAGTTTTTATACAAGATGTCTGAAAAGTCTGTACAAAAAAACTGCCACATATTCCCGAGATCAAAATAGAGCGTTTAAACCCATCTTACCTTTATCCAAAAGTGTTTCGTTAAGTCGCTAACGAGTTCTTAAGAAATCTATTATTTTTACTTCCTTATACCTAATAAGGAAGTACAGTAATCGTGATTTTTTTTAGACCTCGAGATTTTGATTAATATGTACGTTTTGAATCCTCTGAATCCATTCTGACTATTTTCCGAATGATGTCTGTCGGTGCGTGTGTATGTATCTTATGTGGGATGTGTTCCTGACATGATGGAGCATCGTACTGTGTGTTTGTTTTTTTCGTCAGGCAGAAGTGGCTGTTGTAAAGAATGACCGAAAAAAAGTTTTAAATAAAAGTTGTGTGGTTGTGACTGAATATTGTTAAAATGCTATTAATAGTACAGTAGCGTACAGATTTCAGGGGATACAAAAACAGTATTGTTTTAAAATGGGATATCCTATATATTATTAAATTTTTGGAATGATCCTTTGTTCCAGATTTCAAAAATATACTATATGTTCCCCCCTACCATATACCGTTTTTGAGTTATTAAACATCGAATATCTTAGTTAAACTAGTTACTGTAAATATGGAAAAGTTACCATTATTAAAGTGAGCTATGAAAATGACAACTATTATGTTTGAAAAGTGCGTGTGTGCGTGCGTGCGTGCGCGTGTGTGTGTGTGTATGTGTGTGTGTGTGTGTGCATTTGGACCATATGAGAAGTTTCACATACCTCTCACCACTACTCAATTTACCTTAGTCAGTACATGACTAGCAGGTTGGCCAGTATCATTTGTCTGTTCCATAACCTATGGCATACTGAGGAGAACTAATAAGTTCGAAACCGGCCTATGTCTGGTTAGGAATTGACAAATGATATTGGCTATCGATCTATCATGATTTGAAGGTATAATCCAATGCAGGTTGGGGTATTTGCCAGCTGAGTAGTTATTTCGTTCAAATCATATTTAATAACAGTAGTTTATTCCACCTGGGCTAGAGGTCGCTGCTGTCGGTACTTGCTTCGCAAATCGCTATCCGCCACAGAGACATCTATGATGTCGGTCGGATAGTAGCATTTGGAGCATATAAGAAGTTTCACATACCACTACTTAACTCTTAATAGACAAGGGACCAACTGCTTCCGAAGGATGGTATATCACCTATACAACCCTCGCCTAAGATGTAATCTTAGCTTCTGCGTATATGTTGATATACAAACCGCTAGAAGTTGGGACTAGGTCGCCGAGATCACTTGACACCATCAAATTACTGACTGCGACTACTGTTGATTAACTTTCATATCAAATAAGAGTATTGTTAAGGCAGATCTACGCTCGTCCCATCTCATTTCTATGTAAAACAAACGTGCTTCTTTAATTGTGATCGCATTTATCGAGGATGCTAGCAGTTCACCCTCACCATTTATATAGAATTTTAACATCGTTGTCGGGATCGATGGAACAAATTGGTTTTTCCATCCCTATAGAAACGAATTCAAAGCATCACTTTATAACACTGTCATAGCTGCGGTTTCCTTGTTTTCAGACATTGCTTAAATGATTCCAAACTAATCGAAACCTGTTCTATTTATAATTAATTGAACTCAAATCATTCGATGTTCGTGGCATCTTCGACTCGCTGGATGGATCAGAGGACGATCGCGGTGGACTCGCAGTGTGTTCACTGCACAGATGATCACTGCGAACAACACACAGACTCGGCTCGCTCTCAGTTCGCTATATCTACGCATTTTAACATTTCCTTTAACGGTGTTATTTCGTATATCGTCAATAAGATACATAAGCGGGGTAGAGGTACTGTGATTTTTTCGGAAAATCTGCTGACTTTCAGACATCAACAACACTCACGTAGTTTTCCACGAAACACCAAAACACTATATACCGCAATCGACGCGCGTTTCGTCAACCAAGTTGGCATCATCTGGAGATGATTAAAAGCAGTTTAAATCATCTCCAGAAGATGCAAACTTGATAGGCGAAACGCGCGTCGAGTACGGTATATAGTGTTTTGGTGTTTCGTGAAAAACTACGACAGTGTTATCTTCACATCAAAGGTTCCAACCCACTCCAAGATTTTCAAACATTAGAAAATAAAAATTGATGGGTTTGTGGAAGTTCATGTTGGATATTGTTGTTTATTATATGAATTAATGCATCGATACAAATATATAGGCGTAAATTGACGTATTAATTGATATAGTACTATCATCGCCAATACACAACTGAAGGACTCCACGCAAAAATGAGTTTTTAACATTTTATCTCCACCTTGTCCCCATAGGCTACGCTCCTGATCATTTTACATTTGAAGGGAGCATGACTTCGGGTACTATCATCTTCAACATACGTGAGCATGCAATTAACATTGTAATTTAATAAGAATTCATTTAAACGATTTATTTATGGATAATATTATATTAATGATGCTTGTTTAGGCAAAATTTTGAGCTACATCTATGTATTAAAATAATCCTTGAGATACACGTGGTGCTATCCAGCTTATGCAGACCCAATACAAATACAATGAGACCTTTAACCGTAGTACTTCCTTTTCGGATATATGATTTTGTGAGGGTGAGATAATACATAATACGTGCATATTCACATAATGTACTGGGGTGAGACCGTTTTCCTTTTTATACCTTATATATAAGTAGTGACAAGTAGAATGTGGGGTATGCCTTTACTATATCCCAAAGGAATAAAACAAATGTAGGTCTCTAGGGGCACCCAAAGCAATCTAGGGTAATAGAGAATGTTGACGTATGTATTATAGTTTTGGACATTATATATGAACTTCTTCAGCTTACAGCTGTATTATTATTTTGTGAATTAATGACAAATGCAAATATTGAAAAAAAATAAATATTAAATACATATTAAATATAATGGTTGTTGTAATAGAGTTGTGAACATTTTTACGTTTTAGGTAAATTATACGATATACTAATAAAATTAAATACGCAGGCAGTTTTCTAAAAATTGAAAACTTTGTTCAGCCGGAAATATTAGTCAACCATTACAAATAAGTAATTTATGTTCTATTCTTTACATGACTTTTAACATGGAAGGAAAAGTGTTACATTAATTTATTATTATATAACTATTATATTTAAGAAAATAAACTATTGTGCAGGAATATAATAATATTAATACTAATATATTTATTTTTAAGGGATTTACAACCAATTACAAAAATCATATAAAAAAAATAAAATAGTATTAAATTTGCTTATACAGGATGGATTCAGCTTTAAGTACAGAAATTTCAGAAATCGATAAGCTATTAAAAAATAAGTGTTATATTTCTTATAACATTTTTCCGAAAAGTGCTTAGTTTCCAAGATACAGGGTGTGAAAATTTATTTTTCAAGAAACGTTTTCGTCTTATTGCCTATCTTCCAATAAATTTATTTCATATTTAGGTGTTGGTTGCTAGGTTAGAGCTGACAAAGTGATAACAGAATTTGGTTGAAAATTTTTCTGCAGTGGTGAAATACATGGAATATGAACTCCTTTTTTATGCAGCAACTTTTACGTCCATGATTTTCGATGTAACATTTACCATTTTACACAAGTTTATCTCCTGGTGTCTGTTATCAGTAGGGCTGTCAAAAATGTTCTGTGGGACAGTGGCGTACACGAAATTTACTAATACGAGCAACAATAAACTGTTACAATTTATAACAATGTATGTAAAACTTACCCTCTTAATTAGCTTGATGAACTAGCTTGCTTATCACAAACTGGAGAAGATGTGTAGCCATTTTGCAGCATCAGGTATGTTTCTATGGTGTCTCTATGAGTGATGTTCGCTTTGGTGAAAATATATTCTTATATTTTGAAAACGACCGTTCGACATCTACTGATGTAATATACGCATACGTAAAATAGTCTTTGAACGCACTTAACGGATCTGGGGCTGCACCATCACATATTTGTCTTAATTTGGTAAAACCGGTGTCTTTACTTAACACACTTGCGAACTTTTCTTTAACGCGCTCATTTGTTGCGTCACCTATAGCGTGAGCAGTAGATTTACTTCGTCCACTATTTGCAGTGACTCCGCTAACGACAACACACTGTTTTCTAATTATTTTATGCTTTCATGTAATGATTTATAGTTCTTCGCAATATTTTTTAAATCTATTTCAACGGAAATATCTTCGAATTTTGTATGGCTTTCCTTAATAGCTGCAGCCTCATCTGGATTGAATTGTAGTATCACAGCTTTTATTTGTTGAAAATATTCAGTATAATAAAAAGCTGCCTGTAACCATGTTCCCCAACGTGTAAGAATCGGCTGTGGTGGTTCAGGAATACCGGGACACTTGCTATGAAATGCACGGAGAATTAAGAAACACTTTTTTTGTACTTGCTATTAATGCATCCACCTCTGGAAAACCTTTTCGAATAGTTTCTGCCACAAGATGTAAAGCATGCACTTTACACATAACATGTATAAACGTACAATCTTGTTCTTGCAAAGAACAGCTAACACTTGACTTTTTGACAGTTCAAATTTTCTAACGTCTCCAGCACCACCCTGGTAATTGTTTCGCAAGTACACTGACTTAGTCTTTTGCTAGCTAGTAACAGTGGAACTGTTGGTTTAAGAGAGTCCAGTATTCATACTATAACATTTAAAATAGATTTTTTTACAATCTGTTATCTCATCAACAGATAATCACAGCCGTGTATTTTTTAATTCACATTTCATCTTATTTACCATGTCTACGTGTACAGTTGGTAGATAATTACATATCGTTGTACGACCTGGTAACTTCACCTGGGTATTGTATTTATTCCAGAACTCTCGAAATGGTTGTTTATCGAGTATGTGCAGCGGAACATCACAGGCAATCAGCATTAATAGTAAATCAAACATAAACTGTGTTGCCGAAGGCACGCCATTTTTTTTATGGTGTACACTATTTACGTGAAGTCCACAATCACGTTTATCCCAGCACATCAAATCTTTCTCGCACACTTTACAAATTATTTTAGCACCATCATAGAATAAAACCGGGAATTCATCTATGAATTTATTCACTTTGTCAGCAAATTACCGTTTTCTACCCCTGCGTACATCTGTCATGCTTTATTATTAAATTAATATCAACAATACAGTTCAACTAATAAAATAAAAGCACAAAAACAATATGTAATACTCCCCAAGTGACTTAACGCGTACACAACTCGAAAGCTAATAATAGACTGGACTGGAGAAGGAGTTGAGCGGTCAAGGTGAATGCCGGTGACAGTAAGTACATCTGTACTCTACGACCATGATACACAGAAACGATTTGCAGCTTTAGTTATCAGTAATAAAAAAAAACTAAATATATTTCGCGATCTTTAAGTTAGAAAATAAGTTATAGTCGAGGTTTTCATATCATGTTTTTATATAATGCACAAAAGATATCTTCTTTTGATCTATACCACTGTACAAACCTGCATTCATTTTTTAAAACCAACATGTTTTCGGAAGCTTCCAAACAATATGAAAATCACTGTACATTTTATTCTTGTCAAGCTACAGAAACTAATAATAATTAAATAATAAGGGACCGCATTTAATTTTGTATCACCCTGTATATACGATGGAAATATTTAGCAAGTATTAAAATTGCCGTAAGAATTCTAGACCTGCTATTACAATCAAAGATTACAAAAATTTAAATTGGTGATCTGATATCATTTAAATTTAATAGACAATTATCGCAAAATCCAATAGTTCTTTCTTTTAAGATTTTGTTTTAGATTGAGACCATATGTACGAACTTCCATGTAAAGCAATCTGCTGTAAAATGTATTATACGTCACCCACCCTTACGGTATTAAATTTATATTTCCGTCTTTTTAAAAAAACATGTCATTTATTTCATATGAATAAAACATTTTAAAACATTTGGTAACTTTAATAAAGACACATTTTTCTGCGAAGAGTCACCGTTTCGTAACCTCGATGTTTTTGCATTATGTTCAAATATGATGCTCTGTTCTACTCCACTAGATATTTTAAAAGAGATGTAGTTTCTATGAGAAATAGTTTCAAGTTCTCTTTACACACCACCAGCTGTAAAACCCGGCTTTGCCCAGGATTATTTGATCGTCGGATTTCATTATTAAATTTAGTGACGGATTGATATGAATCTAACGAAGTAAGCTTCAGGCCACGCGTCAAAGTTCCGTCTCAAATTTGATCTTTATGCTTTCGGAGACACAGAAACCCTTTATATTGTTGACTTTTTATTTTATGCAAGATTCTAAATCAAATTTTTTAATCATTTACATTTCCTTGAGCTTTTAATAGGCCTCAGAATTCTCGAGCTTTCTATTACTTCTTGTTATTACGTATACCTAATGTTTAAAACTAACATACAAAATGACAAATTTCCGTACTTTAATTTTGCGGCTTGGTGGTCCATAAGGTATAGTATATGACTAAATGCGGATTTAGGTGAGGCAATGGATGCAATTGTCCCCCTCCTTAAGCCGTCAAAAAAATCCTATTGAAGATGATAATGACAAAGATATTACTTTTCAAAATGTAACTGTTCACATACCTAGACCTTGTTTCGAAAATATAAATAGTTTTAATACTGTTTGGATTCTTAGAACAGGCCATCGATTGTGCAAATACAGTGTAAAGTGAAACTCAACTCAAATTCGGTACAACAAAAACCTGAATATCAATATGCAACAATAATTCCTTATGTACAAAATTTATCTGATAAGCTGCGTCGTGTTGGAGATAAGTTTCTTGTTAAGACAATTTTAAATAACACGCTTTTATTAGCTTCACTTGTATGTTTGTTTGTTTGCTTGTTTGTTTGCTTGTTTGTTTGTAACTGACTCTTTGGACTCGATTTTGACCCACTTTAAACGGACAGATTTAATTGAAACTTTGTACACTTACGAAGAACCGGTAACAATACAATAATTTGATAAGTTTATATCATTATCCTGATCAGGATCGCCAGTCCTTTCCTCACGTATCCTCTGCGTGAGAGCAAGAGGCTTAATATTATAAGTATATTCCGTGATTCTCAGTTTGGTCGTTGGCAGAGCAGGCAAGTCTTAGTCGACACGAAACGACGGACTCCTCGGGCGTGAGTTCAAATCCCATGGCTGAAATAAAAAAATATTTTTTTTTTCAGAAATATCTGTTGGATCGTAATATGTTATAATATCAGCATCAATAAGCAATATAAATATAGTTTAAAAAAACTACAAAACACGCTTTCATAGCACATCAAACTAAAAAGTGAAAAATAAATATAGTTTAAAAAAAACTAAAAAACACGCTTTTAAAGCACATCAAAGTAAAAAGTGAAAAATAATTATTAATATAAACTGAAAACAATAATGAACGAAAAAATACTAGTATTATTGTGAAAAAAGCGTGGGTTGCTCGATATACGAAAAATATGGCACAAAGCGCCCCACGCTTTTTTCACAATAATACTAGTATTTTTCGTTCATTATTGTTTTCAGTTTATATTAATAATTATTTTTAACACGCTTTTAGTAGCTTCACTTGTATGTTTGCTTGTTTGTTTGTATGTTTGTTTGTAACCGACTCTTTGGACTCGATTTTAACCCACTTTAAACGGACAGATTTAATTGAAACTTTGTACACTTATTAAGAACCGGTAACAATACAATAATTTGATAAGTTTATATCATTATCCTGTTCAGGATCGCCAATCCTTTCCTCACGTATCCCTGCGTGAAAGCAAAGGCTTAATATGTCAGTAGATTCCATAATTGTTAATTAGCCCGGTGGTCGAGTGGGTTAAGGCACTCGACGCGAAACGACAGACTCATCCGGCGTGAGTTCGAACCTCACGGCTGAAATAAAAAATTTTTTTTTTTTCAGAAATATCTGTTGGATCGTAATATGTTATAATATCAGCATCAATAAGCAATATAAATATAGTTTAAAACAACTAAAAAAACACGCTTTCATAGCACATCAAACTAAAAAAGTTAAAAATAAATATAGTTTAAAAAAACTAAAAAACACGCTTTTAAAGTACATCAAACTAAGAAGTGAAAAATAATTATTAATATAAACTGAAAACAATAATGAACGAAAAATACTAGTATTATTGTGAAAAAAGCGTGGGGTGCTCGATATACGAAAAATATTGCACAAAGCACCCCACGCTTTTTTCACAATAATACTAGTATTTTTCGTTCATTATTATTTTCAGTTTATATTAATAATTATTTTTCACTTTTTAGTTTGATGTGCTTTAAAAGCGTGTTTTTTAGTTTTTTTAAACTATATTTATTCACTTTTTAGTTTGATGTGCTTTAAAAGCGTGTTTTTTAGTTTTTTTAAACTATATTTATTTCAGTTAAGTTCATATTCGCAATTAATTTTGTTGATAAATGTGGAAGTTATTTTTAATATCCTTGATTTTTTTTGCATATAATTTAAAATCATCTGTGTTCAATACAATATTCAATGTAAAAATGGATAAGAAAAGATAACCTAAGATCGAACCCTGAGGAACTCCACAATATTTTTTCCTCAAACAGACAACTTTAGACCCTCTATCTCCACCATACAATAGAAAAACATGTTTTTTTTTCAAAATATTCCATAAAAAATAGGAGATAAAGAAGAACCCATGGCTATATCGAAACCTTGCTAATAAATGTCATTTCATATTTGAAAGTATTGTTTTAATGCAAAAAAGTAACTCCAATATAGTTTTTGTTTAGTTCTGTTCTATTCGCCATTCCAATAATTTTTTAATTAATTTTTTATTATAGTTTAAGTTTTATCTACCTAAACATTTGCAAAAAGACTTATTACATCAAAACTCATCCTTAGATGATCACTGTTACTTTCTGATAATTTTTTTATTTTTAATGCGTTAAATGAAGTAAAATAAGATAATAAGATAAATAACATAAACAGGATAAACAGGACAAGTAGCACAAACAGGACACATCCAAGAAGGGAACAAGAATGTTGAAATCTTTATTTGTATATCACCAATTTAAAATTTAAAGGAAAAAATCTATCATTTCACAAAATTGTTCCTATTATTTTATTAGATAATCTAATTTTGTCAAATTATTGTCTGTATGACATTAATTTGTTATATCCTTATACATCTTGTTATATTTTTAATAAATTTAGATTGATCTTTCTTTACATTTTTTTAAAATATGAATAAACAAAGGTAATATTAAAATACTGAAAAATTCCGTGCAGTTGATATCTTAAATTATTTCCTATTTCGACTAAATTTACTACTTTAAAACATAAAATATTTTGCTGGGCAATAAACAATTCTAGTAAGTTTCAACATATTCAGATGGCAGCCATGATATGGTGAGAATATTTTATAAATTAATATTAAAATTTCAAAACGCAATTGATATCTTGTAAAATTGAAATAATTAAGAAGAAAAATACGTGAAAATAAGATCAGAACTTTTTCCTAGGAGGTCCTTTTTCTATTTTTTCAGTTAATTTCATATTCGCAATTAATTTTATTGATAAATGTGGAAGTTAGTTTTTAATATCCTTGATTTATTTTTTTTGCACGTAATAAAAAAATTTTAGTAAAAGGACTTTGTAGTTGAATATGTATTTATTTGATTTAAAAAAAAACACAAGTTTTTATGCCCATCGATGAATTTTATCTAGTTTATCTTAGAAACACCTTCATTTCATTGCCTCTTTTCGGAAATAACACTCTTAGTAAAGGTTCCAACTGATCTTAGACGAACCTCAGGTTTATGAATTTTTGGTAAACCATAAAAATGAGGAGGTTTGCTGTGGTGTGGAGTTGACATCTTTCGTTCAGTTAGGTAAATTCACGTTTATTAAATTAAAGTTTGCTTAAAATTATGAATATAATTTAAACCCACCATACTGCAAGCAACTTCAAATAATGCATCATGCTTCGTATTTTGCACGTTTTAATTTTCACCCTTATTTGTTTTGCTACTTACCTTTTCATGAAAAGCTGTTCTCTACTGCTTTCTAAATATCACACATTCTATATTCATATTTCATTATATCCTTCGCAAACTCCCTTAATCCTCATCGTAAGCCATCAATCAACATTTTACCCTCTTAAATTATCATTTTTGGGACATATCCGTGCGGTTATGTCGAGCTTCAAGAACTCATACAAAATAAACAAAGACATTTTACAAAATTGTTGGGGAGAACAAAGGAAAAAGTTGCTAATTTTCACTGTGGTGAGATTCAATATTTGAGTTTTGAGAATGTTCGTTCATAGAATATTTTATATACGATTTTGAAGCATAAACCTAAATTATCTGCCTTTTAAAATATTGGCACACTATTTGACTTAAAAAAAATATTAGAAAAAAAGTCGTGTTGATAATGAATTAAAGATACAGGTTACAAATTAATATCCGTGAAGTTAGGAATGTAAAGAAATTTGAAATAAAAATTATTTATATTTTAAATTTCAAAAGAATATTCTCATATAAATATTTAATAGACCGTTTATTATTTTTTTATATTTTTAGATGAAAAGATGTAGTAACTTCGTTGAGTTCTATTTATTTCTAAACAAGTTTAAAAATTGAAACACACTCCTAGTTTTTGCTTATTTTTGGCATCATCTTCAGTAAAAATGTGAATTGCAAACTTGTTACTCTTTCAAATATTTAATTTGAACATATGAAAAGACATAATTGTGTTATTTGAAACAAACAAATTTTGTTTTAAATGTATGTTTAAAATTTATTTGAAATATGCACACACATTTAAAGACTAAATTTAGAAATAATTATTAGAAAAATATTTGTTACTGCCATGAAAACTGTGTTTCGTTTTAAAAAAATAATTCACTTGTATGACAGAGTTGCCAGATTTGGATTTTTTGGGGTATTTGTCCACTTAGAGGGAAATTTGATAGGCAAAAACTATTGTAGTCTTTTGTGGGGGGTAATCTGTTATTTGAGTTTTTTTAATGACACGTTATATATATAAGCAGGTAATGCTTAAAGTTACACAAAAATACTTTTACAATTTTTTAACTGAAGCTTCCGTTTACCAGTAATTTAAATAACACAGTCTTGACGTTTATCCAGCTGAAGAACAAAACTAATAGATTAACCAGCGCCCAACGACTGCCACAGCCAGCCACTGAATCTGCTTAAACTATAAAGTAGTAGTAATAACAGTCCAGATTGTTCTAAAATGGGCGTATTTCTGATTTTGGATTTTTTTCCAAAAATTGTAGTTTTTGTTTTTTTTATATTAGTTTTTACATTATGTGCATTGGTTTGTTTTAAACATAAATTTCAAGTATTTTTTTCTCTGTACACCAAAATCACAAAAAAAAAAAAAATTTAACTTTTACTCCAATACTTGTCTTTCCCACTTCATTACTTCATTATATAAATAATTTCAAGGACGTACTGCCACTGTTAGCTGATAAATGATATGTGCCTGCTGCCTGAAAATCTAGACGACCCTTAATATACCCCAACCCTAACAGGCACGTGCCAGTTTCGCCTATAATATATCATATGCCACAAGGAAAACAACATTTTTTTGATTGTTAAATCAAGATCACCATAGAACAATTCTGTTATTTTACAGGAGCCAGCTGACGAGATCATTTTTGTGATTAAATTTAATTTCAAATTTAATTTAAACGGTTTCTATCTAGTTAAGGGTAGAATGACTTCTCAAAATGAACCGTTAGCGCAGTTGATTTATAAGGGAGGAAGTTAGCGTGTCTGTAATGTGGTTTCAATTAAATTTATCGAACTACATAATATATCAGTGTTTTGTTTAATTTAAAGGAGACTTTTCTAGCTCATTATAAAATATATGTTCAAACTGGCTTTAGCCATATAAAATATTATTCTGCCTCAATTGCACGATAGTCGCATATTTTGCTACAATATAAAATGGGGTAGTGGGTAGATTCTTTGTCGAATTTTAGAAGTATATAGTTATCTAAATACCTATTATTTCGTTTTTTACTTATGTTTGGAAAATGTTAATTTGAAAAGTGTGTATTAACCGCTTTCCAAGTCACCAAAATTTATCTCTAGAAAGTGTATATGTACTGTATTGTGTGGGAAAGGGAACGGAGCATTACACCTGTTAATGGAGCCCAATTCAATTCTTTTCAATTCAATTCAATTCAATACATTAAAAATTTATTTCTCCAGTAAAACTACAGATATTTCTCTTTCGAGTTATCTCGCCTGGAGTTAGTCAAACATCCACATGCCTCAAACACCATGGCAATTGAATGACAGGGAAGAAGAAGGAGAGAGATAAAAAAGAATTTAATAAAACAATTAAACCTGTTTCTTACGAACTTATTTAAGTTTAATGACTAACATTTTTTTAAAACATAAAAATTAAACTAAAACTACAATTTACACTTAAAATTAATTATAATAGCGCACAAATTTTTTATACTAGACGGAGGAAAAATGCTCAATGAAAAAAAAAATCATATTTAAACAATAATTGCGAAATGGAAAGAGTATGTCTCCCAGTTTAATTTCTAATTAGGGTTTCGAAATAGTTTGGTTGAAGATGTTTGTGTTCATCAACAGAAAAATGTTTGCTGTTGGTAAATTTTGAGGAAAAAAGCGACAAACAGAAGAAAAAAGAGAAAATTTTGAATTTGCATATATAATATGGACGTGGTTAAAAGGGATGCAGAAAAATAACAACGACTTGTAAGCTAGTTTGTGTTTTATAAGAAATGGTGCATTGTCATTTGTATGATGTTATCTGTTAGAGAACTGTTCATTAGGTTGTTTGCGTAGAATTTTTGAAAAATATTTCTAATGTAATTCACTAGTGATTCAATGTCGGAATATGGCAGGTGTATCTTCCTATAGTGGAGCTCAAACTATTTAAATGTTTAAATGCTTTAGAGAAATACATTTTAGAGTATTTTTTCTTTAGTTTTTGAATTTGTATATAAATTTACAGTGGCATTCAACAAGTACAGTGTAATTTATCGAAGATGAACACCGTCCACCTTATCACACCTTATCTCAGGTATTTACAAATTAAACAAAAGTAATATAATGTTTTTTTCTTAGTTTTTAAAATATTTCTTGTTCTTAAACTGGGAATGTTTTAAATTATTTTGAATTTTGAGCAAAATCTACGTCCTTTTTATTTTTTTCTGTGCTTTGCGGTTTAATAGAATCAAAACGTTCTTAATGAACGTCCAAGAAATATTTTAGCAGGAGATTCACCTGACAAACAATGAACTGTATACATTAATAAAAATGTACTGAGTGACGAATTTATATTACCAAAATCTAATTCTTTTAACAAAAAATGCTTTACTGTTTTTACAATGTTTTCAACTACCCCGTTACAATGCGTCGAATAGGGAGGAATTGTTATGTTTCATACCATTCAATTTTATGAAATATTTTTCGAATGTTAGCTGTGATCCATTGTCACTAACAAGGACCCTTGGACCCATATCTTGCAAATAGTTCTCTAAGCTTAATAATTGTCATTTCTGACTTAACAGAACACCTTGATCTATTTGGAATATGCATCAAGCACAATCAAAAAGTAATTATTTTTTATAGGTCCAAAAAAACCAATGTATATAAGGGACCAAACGCCATCTGGAATAGGCCATCCCTGTAAAGGAGTTTTTGCTGGGTTGGCTTGCATTTTCTGACATTTATCACAGTTTTTACTAATCTTTTCTATATCGCTATTTACCGAAGGCCACCATACATATGATCTAGCTAAATACTTCATTTTTAAAATAGCCAAATGACTATTATTAGGTTCTTTTAACATTGTGTATTAGGGATAATGACAATGGCCCCATAATAAAATATTTTCATCTATATGAATTTCGTAACGGCTACGAGAATAAGGTTTAATTTTGCAGCCAATTATTTTTAACATAAGTATAAACCTGCGAATGAACAGTATCTGAACTGTATTTCGTCACGAATATTATTTATATCAATTGGTAAGTTTGAATCATTTTTTAAATAATTGATATTTATCGATATATCCTCTAAGTTCGGTTCTAAGTCATCTTTGGAAACATTATTTATAGGTAATCTACTCAAAAAATCTGCAATATTTTTACTCATATTTACATATTTTATGTCAGAATCAAAACCACATTTAAAAAATAAGCATATCGCTGCAACCTATTTGCTGCCATTGCTGGAATACCATTTTTTGGCTCAAATATGGAAATTAACGTTTATTATCTGTGATTCAATTAAATTTTGTAGCATATAAGTACTGATAAAATAGTTTTACTCCCCATACAATTGCTGTCGCTTCCTTATCTAAAACTAAATACTGTGTTTTTTTGGCTTTTGACATAGTCCTAGACGCATAACGTATAAGTCTTTCAGCACCTAACCCGTAGCGTGTACTTTCAACCATTAAATTTATTTTTAAATTTGGATTAGAGTGAACTAAAACCTCATTAGAATATAACATATTTTTGATATATTCAAAAGATTTTTTACAATTATCATTCCAATTCCAAATTGAATTTTTCTTTAATAATTGATACAACGGATTCTGGGATATTTTCGATATCATTAATTTTTTCTGGACATTTATGACGCCACATTTATCAATTACAAATAATAAGTACGAAACTGATTCAGAAAAGAAACGGCATTTTTCTCTCTTTAAAGTTAGACCATATTCTTGTAAACAATTTAAAACTTTTTATAAATTTTGTACATGCTCGTTTTTGTTCCTACCCGTTAATATGTCTTCCAAAAATACACAAACGCCTGGAAAATCTGTAAACATTTGTTCCATAATAGATTGAAACTTAGCTGGGCGACAAGTAACTCCAAAAGGAAGGCAATTGTAAACAAACAGCCCCTTGTGAGTAGAGATTGTGGTTAATTTACGGCATGAATCGTCTAGTAAAATCTGGCTATATACTGATGACAGATCAATTTTTGAAAATTGCTGTCCACCTCTCAGCTTTGCAAATAAATTATCGATCCTTGGTAAGAGATATTTATCTGTAATTAAATAAGGGTTAATAGTAACCTTATAATCGCAACAAATTCTTACACCTCCATCTTTTTTTTAGTATAGGTACAATCCCCATTCCGAAAATTTTATGGGAGATATTATTTTATTTTCAACTAACCTGTCTATTTCGGCCACTACCTTACTTTTTATAGCAAATGGTAACGGCCTCATAACAAGCAATTTGGACAAAAATTCATTAGCAACAATGAATTTTATTTACAACATTTATTGTTGATAATAAATTTTTGTACAAGTTAATTGTGACTTTTGTCTCCATCTTACGAAGTGGACGTAAATTGTTAACTACAAAAGAAATCAATGTACAGAAGTATAACACACAGAACGACGCGATACGCAAAATTTCTTTTTACTATTGTACTTCTCTGAACGTTATCTGTACTGTAACGGTCCACCACACCTTCCCCCCCCGCCCCTGTCGAGTATTTACTTTATACTTTGGTCCCTACGGCACCAGTGTGACACCCCATCCCACACTCGTATATACTTTTATTTTATTAACTGGATTATTTAATTAATTCCCCTTTTTGACAAGTCTTACCTTGTCGTGAAGCGACAGGTAATACTTAATTAATAAATTGGCCTTTTTCGTGATCGTCTAATTTTAATGGTAGGGCCCCAACTTTGTTGTGTGATTGTAACATTTTCAGATATGTTTACAAAGTTGGTATTACTTTGTTTTGTTTATAAGCTTTAATTCGCTTTAATTTGATTTACCTACTTTTTTCAATTATTATGAACCCTAATCTGCACTGCACTGATATATGTTTTAAAGAATGCTCAACAGAAGTAAGATTTGACCTTATCTTTATTATTACGATTTTGCTTAGAATTCACTTTTGTACCTGAAAATAGAAATAATTCAAGGAAACTCAAATAATGTTTTAACAGCTTTTATTTCGGTACGTAGACAACTATCTATATGAAAAACATTACATTTATCTAGTTGACCCTGCAATGTAATCAAACCTTGTTACATGCGGCGGAAACTTCCGCTCCGTAGTGTAAGTGATATATGTAAAACCTTACATATGGTAGGCAACTGTCCCCAACAAATACATTTAACATTCGTCTGGTTGAACCTGCAATGTAACAATACCTTGTTGCATGCGGCAGAAACTTCCGTTCCGTAGTATAAGTGACATATGTAAAACTTTACATATGGGTGCAAGAGAAACTCTCTTGTATGAAGTATCCGACCATGCTCTGCCAAATAAGACAGACAGACGCAGATAACCATGCTTTAGCTGACTCGCGGACATGATGCCGCAGTACAACAGTACTCTAAACACAAATAACGCTGCCAATTTATATTCGTTGGGACAACTGTCCAGTCATTTGTTAGGCTTGTCGAATGCATCCCGCCATCAAGGCTTAAACCAGGTGAAACGAACTACCTCGTAGTATTTTGTAAGGTGTTGGCAGACATCATTTACATCCAGGGCACGCGTAAGTAGGCGGTGGCCATAAAACATTAAACGATGCCCACTGGGTGTCCATCACCGGACCCCTACTGTCGAGAGACAAGGTCCCGATCACTCGAGCCCGTCATACAAGGAGTGAAATTTGATAATGTTACATTGCAAATTCAGCTGAACCCTATTTATTATTTACATCATCTTATTCTTAAACCTAACCTAAATTGATGCAGTCAAATGAACGAAAGCTCCAACTACTGATACCTGATCTTATCTGAGTTAATACTGAAAGTCCTAATTATTAATGAAAAAGGTATTGAGAAATCCATTATAAAAGGTCTATCTGTAAATCATTTGGTACAATTTGGTATCTAATGTCATCCTTACCTATTCGTGTACACACGGAGAGTTCCGCGGGATTTACTCCCTGGGTTCTGGAGTAACCCCTGTGTTATTTGTCTCCATGTCGGGAGTGGCGTCGGCGGTGCTTACGCCCTAGTACAAAGCAGTGAACAGGTATTCGGTCAGTGAGACCAGGTCACAGAGATTTCTGCACCAAAACGGGTGGAACGATAAATAAGCGGGGCTCTCTGTCCTTAACGGTGGTTATGAAAACCAGAGTAGTAGTTTTTCTTCGACTTCCGGGTTCGGAGGAGCCAGCATAACACGATGGTTGCAAAAGGTCTAACCACGACGGTGACGGTGGCTATGAAAGTCGAGAGAGCGGTCTATCTTTGACTTCCAGGCTCCGGAGAGCCAGCGTAACACTATGGTTGTCAAAGATGTGACCACGATTCTACGCCGTCTCACGCATTATTATATGATTTCTCGTGAGGGAGTTCGTTGTTCAATTCTATAAACTTGATGGAGATAGCCAAATGTTAGTTCCCTAACTGTGATCTTCGAACGAAATTCTAACTGGCGAATGCCTTGAGATTTTATACAGTTTTAAAATATTTAAATGAAT
This sequence comes from Rhamnusium bicolor, assembly GCA_029963845.1. Taxonomy (NCBI): domain Eukaryota; kingdom Metazoa; phylum Arthropoda; class Insecta; order Coleoptera; family Cerambycidae; genus Rhamnusium; species Rhamnusium bicolor. The sequence goes on from JANEYF010004942.1 coordinate 54,011, forward strand.
ACTGTGTGTTCTTTTACTAGATGAATAATTTAGACCCTATAGTTTGAATACATACCTTTTTCTGTCAAAATTATAAGAAAATGGTTTACGCTTTTTATGTAACAATTAATTTGGAATTGAATGAGATAGATGCTTGAAAATAATTTAGTTTTATGTAAAAAATATAGGAAATTTATCCGCGATGACGCAGCCCATGGCTGGGGTGCTTCAGTACTAATAAAAGCTATTTAAATCCCATAAAAATCTGTTTTTGATTCCATGCCGTTATATCTCCCTTAAAAAACTTGCTGTAAGAGATTTGATATCCCTAATGAAAGAAAGTGTTCTTGGCCTATGTAACCTAACTCTTGGTCTAGGTCACGTAACATATTAAAAATCGGATTACATATCAGAGAATTCTAGTCAGGTCAAAACACAAAAATTAGTAGGCCTCGCTTGTGCCACTTTCTCCAGCAAGGTCTGGGATAAGGACGACGTTCGGTGTTGAATTTATGAGGGTCGAGGTTATTTTAGTATCGATCCAGTTTGTTTTACTTTTGCTAATCAAAATTGAATACACATAAAAATGTATTAATTTCGCTTTTACTGTAAGTTTAAAACGATAGGAAAATATTACAGATTACATTACAGTAAAATTCATATTTTATTATATTAGTTTGTACATGAAACCATTTTAAATTTTTTGTCATATATTTGGAAAAAACAAAGCTGTCCTCTCGATTTTTTATTTTCGTTCAATTTATCTCTTATGCTATATAGGATAATCTACTTTAAGTTTTCCAGCCTTGAAGACGACTTCATTTAAATCAAGAAGTATTTTCACATGTTTAAAAAAAAACTAAATATTTTGTGCCCACCTTTACATCTGCAATAAACCATAAGCACATTATTCGATAATATTTGATGCTTTCGAAATCCAATCTTATTTATATCCAACTTGTCACAGCTAATCAAAAAGCTTGACGATTTATATGTATCTGCATGTTTCTGTTTGTTTTCGTCGTCGCATTGTTTTGAAATAGTAGTGTCACAAAGCGCTGTCCATACAAATTTTGCGTGCTATTTTTTCTACAACCACATTTTCTTAAAAAAGAAATAAACACGTATCTCCGCATTTTGAAATTCAACAACACTCACTGGGACATTTCTCTCAATCCCTTCAATTTTCCGTATGTTAAATCAGCATACAGTATTATGTGTATGTTGGTTAGATAGAGTAGTTGTCATATTATTTCGTACAAACTAATAAATAACGCTGATTTTATAATTTTAAAATTGCAGTTCTCATAATTTCGATAAAATAATTATTAATAAAAACCATAGTAAATTCAACAAAAGTAAAAACGAAAGTGATTGTCAAGACTTCCCGAATACTCATCCCAAAGTTGCTGAAGCTGCAAGTACATAAAAAATATTACTGCCAGAAAAATCCAGATTGAGGTACATTAGAGAACGCTACTTATTTGTAATATAGAAAAAAATCAAGAAATTTACAGAAAATGGCTTATTTCGCCGAAGAATCTAAGAAAATGAAATCCTTAACACTTTGGTCTTCATACTCTACGCTGAAAACTTCGCTGACAATTGAAGATAACGTGGACAACTCGAAGTTCCCGAAGTTAAATGCGTTCTTGAAAAAAAATCTGTGGGCTATACAGGGTGATCTACCACGAGTGTGCCAAACTTCAGAGGCTGGTAATTTATCAAAAAATAAATGGACTTTCATTAATAAACATATGTCCTAAAACGCATAATAAGAGAGCTACAACCCCTTAAACGGGGTTGAGGAATACCAATTTTTCGATTATAAGTCCGATATGGTGGTGATTAAAAAATGAAATTTTCATACATTACGGCCTCGATGTAGGCGCATAAAATTACAAATTTCCTAATTAACAGCTTGCCTTATTGAGGTAGTTTTGAGGGGTGAGGGGGTAGTTTTTTACCCCAAACTTTTTTTTGACGTCACTTCCGAAGCAAAACTTTTAAATAACATTATTTCCCATGCAATGACTCAGAAAAAAGTACTTTTCAAAATTTCTGTCACACCAGCCGTTTTTGAATAATTTGCGTTGAACGGCAATAAGACATGTGAATGAATGGTTGATACGAAATTTTGGAAATAACTGGATTGGTAACTGTGGTCCTGTTTTATGGCCTCTTCGCTCTCCCGATCTCAAACTTCTAGATTTTTATTTCTAGGGGCATATGAAGCAGTTAGTTTATTTTGAGGAAATAAATAATATTCAGCACTTGATGGAAAGGATCAATAATAGTATAGCTTATATCACAAACAATGGTGACATGGCTGAAATTAATAATTCAGTTATTCGTCGTTGTGAGGCGTGTATTCGTGCTCAAGGAGGTCATTTTGAACAGTTACTCTTTTAGCTATTAAGTACGTTATTTCTGTGTTGTACATTGATTTTTAATTTTGTAATAAAAATGTTGTTTATTTCACGTGAAAAACCTTACTGCCGTTCAACGCAAATTATTCAAAAACGGCTGGTGTGACAGAAATTTTGAAAAATACATTTTTCTGAGTTATTGCATGGGAAATAATGTTATTTAAAAGTTTTGCTTCGGAAGTGATGTCAAAAAGTTTAGGGTAAAAAACTACCCCTTACCCCTCAAAACTACCTCAATAAAGCAAGCTGTTAATTACGAAATTTGTACTTTTATGCGCCTACATCGGGGCCGTAATGCATGAAAATTTCATTTCTTTAATCACCACCATATTGGACTTATAATCGAAAAATTGATATTCATCAACCCCCTTCAAGGGGTTGTAGCTCCCTTATTATGCGTTTTAGGACATATGTTGATTAATGAAAGTTCATTTATTTTTTGATAAATTACCAGCCTCTGAAGTTTGGCACACTCGTGGTAGATCACTCCCGTATAATGAAAGAATCCCTAATTCTTTCTAGAGACGAGATCTGCAGATTTCTTCTTTAACCACCAGATGAATCATTTTTGATGAAGGTAAAAAATTACATTTAGTTTTATAGTCTATATTTCTCAAATAATAATAATGTTTATTGTACGTTGCATTAACATTGGGATTAACTGGGAATTGCCGAAGGCATGAGCTCATGAAATTGACTATAGACGACATACAAAAGTAAATACTGTGTTGGTCGTTAAAACAAAGAACTAAGACGCATTTACCACGGAGTTTCACACTAACTAGTAGAGAAGAAGACTGGTTAAAAAAAATTTAGAAAATACAGGAAAGTGCCTTCGTCAACCAATGGGTTTAAACACATTTGGAAATATTCCTCAAAAAAATTGTCAAATTTTTGGGATTATCCAATCCTTCTGCATATACCATTACATCCGGAGAACGCCTACAACATTACTTGCTAATGCCGGAGCAGGACATTTCTTTTTGTCTGAAGAGACAAGTGTGGAAAACCTTGGCAGTTGCAGAAGGGTATACAGAGTGGTTAAAAAAAATATGTGCAATCGACTACTAAAGTTTTCTTTTATGCGTCTATCTATATTCTTCCAGAGTTTTTCAAATTGTCATTTTTAATTTGCGTAAAATATTTATTGTATTTGTTATTTTGTGGTTTATAAAATTGTAATATTCTTTTTTTTAAATCAAAATACATTGAAAAAAATTCTTATTATTATACAGTAACTGTCAATTTTCCCAGAAAGAGACGCCATTAAAAGTATTGATCCAAACTCACCCTCCCCCGCGAGCGGTGTTAATTCTACACTGAAAATTACATACGAAGCTGCCTAATTTCATGTGTATATATTTATGTACCTATTTAATTGAATTACATATCGTCTGTCTAGCATTTTATACAATAAAACAATTACATAATAATAGAAATATATTCATTTATTCTTAATAATCAATTTTTTTCAAAATAGTCCAGTATTACTAGAGGGCGGTTCTACGAGGGGCCCGGAAAGGCCTAGCCGCATCCAACTTCTTGAGCTACATTTATAAATTAAATAAGTAAATTGTGTTAGCAACAAGCAATTGTCTGAAGCTAGGATAAATTGAAGCGACAGATTTAAGTACATTGTGCGGTTGTGAAATCAAAAGTCAACGATAAAAAAAAACAAAATTTGAAGGGTATAAATTAGGTATATTCGTGCATATTATGACGTCATTTTGAAGTTTGTGTTACTATTATATCAAAGGATATTGGATCAGGGCCATTACTTTTAATGGATATAGGAATAGTTTCTGGTATTTTCTGCAAGGGAATACTTTTCTGATTACCAAAATGTATCATAAATGTGGTGTTACATAAAAAAAAACTTTAATAAAATAATTACTGCAAATCTCAACTGAAGCAAAAAATTTATTCAAATAAAAACTTTGGCTCGTCGTAAACTTAAACTCTGGTCCACAGAATAAAAAAGCATTATGAAAATAAAATAAATAAAAATAATTATTGATAATCTTACATTTACAAAAGAGGTTACTAACGAATTTTTTCAAAATTTGGTTTAATTTATTGGGCCCTCCAATGTCTAAAACCACCCCTGAGTATTGTATTAGCAATTAAAACACTTTTCTGTAAATTCATCCGTACGATGCGACATAATAAACATCAATATATCATCTGAAAAACTACGTATTTCTTGTTTACACTAGTTTTATAAATAAGAAATTCAGAGAAAATATTTCAAAGACTTTTCTTAAAATAAATATTTTCAACGAAAATTATTAGCGTTCTTATTTTGTTACAAGCACCAGGTGTCCTTTAAACCTTCTGCTTTGAAAGAGTCAAAATTCCATCTCAAAACATTTATAGACAGAATAGATCTAATATAAAAATATTTATTGGAAACCAGTTTAAAAATAGATAGTTAGTTCTACTTCATTAATCAGACCGTAAAATATAAACTTGAGATTTTAAAAACATTGTATGCTTACTTTCTGCAATAAATATAATACAAAACTCGTATAATTGTCCAAAGAAATAAAATAATTATACAATACCAATACCGTTTATTATTATTAGTTAGGCAGCGGATATATTTACCATTTTTCAGGGCCGGCAGTTATACCGGGTGTAACAGGATCATGGTACACCCCATTTTCTCCTTTAGTTTTGAAGATAAAAATTGAATAATATTGAAATTTGATTTACTGATTTGATTTAATTTATTGTGTACGTGATGTTCGATCAATTATTAAAATTTTACAATGATTTATGATTTTCGAAGGTTTAAATACGAAGATTAAAAATAAAAGATATAATAGAGTAATTATTGTAATAGCAACAAATAATAAACAATGACAATGGCCATAAATTAAACTAATAACCAACATCAAACAACGAGGTGAGGTGTAAATCGAAAGTGAATTAAAATTTCCTATTAATTCATATTTTCCATCTTTATGTAACACAGTGCAGTTATATTTTGCGAAATTGCCCCTAAACCTTTAGAGATATCGAAAAATTACAATAGCAAAAATATTTCGCAAATTATATGAAGTTTCTACCTAGAAAATATAGGAACACTGTAGGCGTGAAAAAAAATGGGGTGAGTTAAAACCTAACTGAGGTGAAAAAATTAAACATCCAGTATATCAATATCAACCAAATCTTTACGGAAGGTGTAATTGACCTTACAATAATCGAATATTAAAACTGGAAAAGATCTCTCAAGCTGTTTCGAAGATATTTAAAAATGATTGTGCGTACCAATCATATTTAACTCCCTGTATCTCAAAAACCATGCACTTATAGCTATGTATGGCTCAAATGCCATAATTTGGGATCTAGAATCTACCATTAAGAGATCGACCTCCAATATCGGGACACCTTGTATATACGTGCATTTAAATGAAAACTGTCCACCCTAAATAAATTTGGATATATTGATTTTTGCAAAAAAACGAAAAACACGTCAAAAAGAGAAACTAGGAGGACCACATTTTCTTATAAATATACCCAGGATTAGTTCCAACTCCACACCCACAGAGCCACTCTAAATTTTTTTTAAATGGAACCCCATATTTTTTCGGGTCATTAGTTTGTCGTCGAAGAGCTAATTTGAAAAATGTATAGTTTGTGGGGTCTAAAGTGAATCGTTTGGGAGCTACAGATAAAATATATTTGAATCCATTCACTTAGATTTTTCGAGCAGATACCAAATTTAATAAAAGAATAGGTACTGACAAGAAGAATTTTTTTTGCTAAAGAAAAACGACTCCGATGAATGTACATTTTCTGTCAATAGATTAGTCGATAGACACAATTGCAGATATTGGGCTGGGAGTGATCCACATGTAATGCACGAATTTCATACTCAAAGACCTCAAAAATTGAATGTTTGGTGCGGTATCCTAGATCATATTGTTGGACCCTTTTTTATTAAGGGAAACTTAAACAGTGAGTATTATTTGAAATTACATTATATTATTATATTTACAAATTACCCAAATAATAGAAAACGATGAGACCTTTTCTGAAAATCTTCTTGCAATTCAACAAGATGGAGCACACCACATTTTGCTGTGACTGCTGTCAATTTTTTAATGATACATTCCCTGGTCGTTGTATAGGTAAAAGAGGTCCGATGATGGAGTGGCACCTAGGTCACCAGATTTTACTCCTTTAGACTTTTTTGTGGACTTATTTGCAGACGAAAGTTTATGCAACTCGACCAGACTCGTTAGATAATTTACGACAAAGGATTGTTCAAGAATGTCAACACAAGTTTTTGGTAATGTTAGAGAGGCGTTTGAAATACGACTGTATCATTGCATGGAGGTCAATTTAAGTCAGTTTGAACACCTAATAAAGTAATTTTTGGTATTGAATTTAAAACTTTTTTCAATTTAAAATAATGTGTACCTCCCAAACTATTCACTTTAGACCCCACAAGTTATACATTTTTGTAATGAGCTGTTCGAGGAGAAACTAATGACCTGGTGGCTCTGAGGGCGAGGGAGTGGAACCAATCCTATCCTATTTATAAGAAAATGTCTTCCCCTCTTTTCTCTTTTTGACATATTGTTGCGTTTTTTGCAAAAATTTTTCCATCATACTGTAATGTCAATAAAGAACACAAAAGTGTCAGCCTTAAACACGTATAGCATTGACAACATAATTGAAATATTCCTGTCGAGCGTTGTTCTGCTGGTATGCCTGCAGGAAAATACCAGTATGAAAATGTAAAATATTTTAACCTTTGGCCTTCTTTTATAAATTGTGAAGTCAGCATTTTAAAAGTTATTAATAAAAAAAATGAATCACGTTTATAAATAAGTTGAATAAAACCGACTGATCTTGGTTCATTTTATGACAATGTTTCTGGACACCCTGTATATTATAAGTATCGACCCATAAATATATTCGTAATCATTTTGTAAAAAAAATTAAACAAATCTATTTCGACACTGTTCGTTATCATTAATAAAGTAGTCAAGCTTAATATACTTATATTTATGTTCCCTGTTCCCTTCCCACGTAAAATCTAAAACTTAATAACCCCTGTCCAAAGTGTGTGCAGATTTAAGCTGTTATTCTACCCTGATTAAAATAATAGTTACACATTTGTCCAGTAATAATGTGCCATAGAAATGTCTGGTCGACGTAGAATACGTAGCGCATGTGGCTTTCCCAATTAGCCATATGTTAGGGAAGTGACAAATGCAAAAGTGCATCGATTTAGGGAAGATATCGCACCCCACGAATATTACACTTTCTATTTTCGGCAATAAAATTGGGTGGGAATAGCGTGACTATACGATATTTATATTTTCATGAGAGTTTTTTTGCAAAAATGTTAGCTGGCAATCGGGCTATGTACATCATAATGAGCATTTTATAGTTTTTCATGGAATTTTCAGCTCTTCTCTGTAAAACTCCTAATGATTTATACTAATTTTGTTATTAATCTGATTGTAATTCAATTACTTTAAGTAATAATAATAATTTTTGATTCAAATTAACCCTAACCGTTTTATGTTTTTCACAAATTTTTCGTAAAAATATATTTTATGAAATATTGTTACGTGTTTGTTGTCCCCATATACACCTCAAACCGTGAATTAGTTGATTAAAACTGCTGGTAACACTTACTTTATTAACTAATTTATGATTAATAACACCTTAATGAATGACTTAAATATAACCACAATTAAACCCTTAAAAACCACGAATTTAGTCTCCTAACTTATTTACTTATTTACTGGCACATTCCAAATGCTAACTTAGTTGGCGAAACTCGCGTCGAGTGCAGTATATAGTGTTTTGGTGTTTCGTGGAAAACTACGTAAGTGTTATCTTCACATCAAAGGTTCCAACCCACTCTAAGACTACGATGGTTCTCATGTAAACGGAACTGAATCTCTATCATAAGGTTAGTGCTAAAGTTAGATTAATAGGGTCAGATATTGGTCTCTAAAAAACTTGCGAACGTCATTCAGTACTTCCAAATTTTATTCAAGTTAAAATTCCAAATTCTTCACACAGTTCAAATAAAGTTACAATGTTTGCAAAGCAGAAATGGCTGGATTTAGAAATTAAGTATCTGTACAGTGTACAGTAAACGAAGTACGCTTGAATTACAAGCATATGGACTTTACAAAAAGCTTACCTATAAGTTAAATAATTTAGAACATGAACAATGGTGTGACTTTCAGAGGAACATGTTTATATCAATTAAAGCTAAATTTAATAAGAAAATGTAACAAAATAAAAAACTCAAAAGATTAATCGGTAATACGTCAAAAGAAATGTTTCTCAAAACGTTCTCAGCATTGTAGAAAATCATTCCTCACAGTCGTTTAATAAAGAGGAAATTAATCTCCTTAACAAGTGACTAAATTTTGCTTTGCCTGCCTCTGAAGGCATTTTAGATGAGGTTGTTGCAAGTGTTGACAGTTCAATTCAATACCTTCCTGATGCCTCTAAAGGATCTGTCAGAGAAGCTTGCAGAAATCAAATTTCGAAAAATATTGTCACTAAAGTAAATAAAAAGTCAATATCTACAAAAGACAGAAAAATTATCAAACGGTTGCGTGAAAAAGATTGATGTTATTTAAAAGCTGATAAGGGCAATAAGGTTGTTATTTTAGATAAAGCGGACTATTATGAAAGGGTAGACAATCTGATTAGTAATGGTCCTTATAGAAAACTTTCTAGAAATCCATTACCAAAAATGGTTATTGAAGTATGAAATGTACTTAAATCCTGCACCAACCTTATTACTCCAGATAAAATAGGAAGTTACATGTATCTAACCCAAGTGTACCTAAATTGTACTGCTTACCTAAGATACATAAACCAGGAAAGTCGGTACGTCCTATTGTTTCAGCAATCGGTTCGCCGACTTACCACCTATCAAGATGGTTAACAGAAGAGTTCGAAAATTTACCTATTGCACCACCTAGTTTCTCTGTGATTATTTCCAACGATTTCATTGATAAGGTGAAAAACATTCAGTTGCAAGAAGGTGAAATTTTGATCTCCTTTGACGTTTGCTCATTGTTTCCAAGTGTTCCAATACCACAGACCTTGGACTACCTTAAGGATCTACTCGAATTAAATAATCCCAGTCAAGATGTAGTAGAAGAATATTTTAAACTCACTAAACTTAGCATTGTAACAAAATTGTTTCCGATTCAACAATAATTTCTTCGAACAACATGAAGGAACAGCAATGGGTAACTCTTTGTCACCATTCATTGCCAGTCTCTTCATGAACAGATTCGAGACGAAAGCAAAAGAAGAAATCGAGTATTTCCCCAGGGTTTGGCTTAGGTATGGGGAAACTCTGGACAACTACCATTTTTAGATGTATTAGTAATTAGAAATAGTGAAAATAAGTTTGACATTAACAGAAAAGATACCAGTACGCTAAGATATATCCCTAAGGACTCTCACCATTGTGTTCAACACAAAATGGCGAGTTTTAATTTTCTAGTCCATCGTCTATTAAGCTTCCCCCTCAATAAGGAGAGGTTTGAAAAAGAGAAGGCATTGATTAAGGATATAGCTGGGAGTCATGGATATTCTGTATGTTTAATTGATAAAATAATTAGGAAACGAAAGTTTAAAGAGTCACTTCGAAATTCGTCGACCTTTCAAAATGAAAGAGAAAATCTGAAATTTGTATCGATTCTATTCGATCTTCGATTCACCCGTGGTATTGGTAAGATTTTTAAAGATGTAGGTATGACAGTGGTTCATTCATCGGGAAACAAACTACAACAACTTTTAGGCAATCCAAAAGACAAAATTGAAACAAAGGAAAAAGTCGGAGATTTACGAAATCAGCTGTAAGGACTGTAATCAAAAATATGTTGAACAAACTAGACGATCAATTCAAACTAGATTCAAAGAGCATATGGCCCATCTCAAATATGGTAGAACAGTGTAGCCCAACATGGGTTTGAGAACAACCATAAAATAGATATTAGCAATTTAAGATTAATTAAGAATCTAACAAATACTAGACAGCTGGATTCATTTGAGAGCTTGGAAATCAAAAAGTGTAAAAATAGTATGAATAGTGACAGAGAGCCTATCCTAAATAGCCCGCTTTATTGGTTAGTGGGTCACGGTTCAGCGACCGTGACGGTCCGGTGAAACATGACAATAGTTTAGGTATAAATAGAGTAAATTGTTAGCATAAGTTTAGTTTTAATCATCTCCAGATGATGCCAACTTGGTTGGCGAAACGCGCGTCGAGTGTAGTACATAGTGTTTTGGTTTTTAGTAGAAAACTACATCAGTGTTATCTTCACATCAAAGGTTCCAACCCACTCAGGAGTACTGAGCTCCTTAATCTAGATCTTTCTTGAATATTCTCGACCCATCTCGAACAGTTCTAGATCCTTCTTTATAAGTTTGGACTACTACTCTGTTTCAGTACCGGTATGCGGTAACGACATATCTGGGTACATTTTAGAATTATCAGTCCATAGGCGTAACAATATATAAAAACATGATAATTTTTCGCCAACACATGTTATAAATATAGGTTCGATAAGGATAAAGAAATAATTTTAAATAAATAATACTTTTTTCTACTAATGTAAAATGTAATGAACGTAAAAAAATCGAGGTAGTTTGAAACAAAAAAATCCAGGATTCCTCACTATGTGCCATAAGTAGATCTAGGTACTGACAAGAAAGTGGTATTTTTGTGCCACATAAAAATGTAATCTTGAGGAATGTTAGGAATTTTAAATGATTTTACCAACACTAGCATTAATCATTATTTTTTCTTATTTTTATAATTAACCCATTTTTCAACACACCCCCAAACCTAGCAATTCTGACAACAATTTTAGTAAATTTTAATGGGTATTATAAATTGATCAGTATTTAATGCATTATGTACAGTATCACATTACGAATATTACAGAGATATTACAAAAGGCTCAGTATATTTATAAAATTTTATCAGTTAAAATGGGATTTTCGATCAGTAAAATAACTATTTGGCCAGCATTTCTATGTTCACTGTTTTTATTATAATGGACAGTATGCAATAGCCGGTAAAAAATCTGCATAAGTTCAATAAAAACTGTTATATGCAAAATTACAAAAAAGAACATTTTATATCACGGAAAATTAAGAGGAATGAAAGAGAAATTTTTCGATGTAATAATTTTACTGACCGTTCATTAATTTTACTGTATATTAAAATACTGACCGTTTGATATACAATATTGGAAAAGTGTACTGTCTATAAAATTAAAATACCCATCATTCATTTAATTTGTACCCAATTTTAATCACTACTAAGGGATCTGCCAACTACGATCTCATTCATAGTAATGCTTATCAAAAATCTTTTTATTTAACATTGTTTTAAATAAGTTGACCACTTTTTGTGAACAATTTTTCACTATTTTCAATCTTTATTGGTTTTTCTCTTACAACCCTGATCCTTCACTTTAATGTTCCTAACAAAATTACATCGGCTCATATTATTAAAGAAAATCCTACCTTCATGGTTTACTAAATGTATTATATTCTACTTAGCGTACCTACCACAAAATGATACAATCAATTTATTAGGAATATATGAATTATTTTAATATAAAAGAATAAGGTAACTGTGTCACAATAATATTTTCTCTGAACAATATTTTCCGTTCCGATATACAGTTATTGATTCATTCAAATAAACCTGTCTGTTATTTTAAACATTACGAGTAGAAAATATTGTGCTGTATCGATAGATTATCCTGCACGCACTAATTTTAGGAATTTTGTCACGAAAAGTTTGCTTTTTAGGACATTTTGCTTGTTACTCTTTATTGTCTAAACCCTATTTTCTATAAAGCCTTCGAAAAATAGAAGCAAATCATATTATTTTTTGAGAACCTACGTTTTTAGAATAATTCAACCCCACTGATTATGAAAATTGTATTATTGGTATCTCGGTTTCAAGGATGAATCACCCCAAAAACGCCTCTAAATGTACATTTTTCACTTTTCCGAGAATATCCTGTAAATTATTGATGTTATTTGCTTAAGCAATAATTTAGAATATGAGGACGTAAAAACCATGGATTTGGGGAATATGACTGATCACATGCTAGTATCTTGCAAAGTAAATGTACAATGCAATAAAGAAGTATCAGGATTTTACACTCGATGCTACAATAAATTTGATAACGAAAGTTTTGCGAATGATGCTTTAGCGATGGATTGGAATTTAATTGCATATACTGATGATTTAAACTCACAAGTTGAATTACTCAATAAAAATATTTTAGAGCTCTTTAATAAACATGCGCCCGTGAAATTTATTAAACATACAAATAAGTCGAAACCATACATAACCTATAATTTAAAAGAAATGATAAAACTAAAAAAACAAAGCACACAAAAAAATATCTTAAAACTAAATCACCAACTGACAAAAAATTACTACACAGACTTAAAGAATTATGTAAATCTTGCTATAAAAAAGGGAAAAAATTGCATATATGGATTATACGTATAAAGAATCAAAAAATAACCAAAAGTATTTGTGGCAAAATCTGAGATCATGGGAGTGCACAATCCGTGTAAAAAAGATATTGCTGGTATACCGGATGAATTAAAAGATCCTGATCAAATTAATAACTATTTTGTAAATGTAGCTGGAGAAACTAATATCGATCATGAGTATTTAAATTATTTTAACACCAATAATAGTGATTTTTCAAATGACACAAATAGTTTTAAATTTAAAGAAGTAGATATTAACGATATATATATAAATATGTAGCTACTGTTAAAACTAACTCCTACGGTATAGATAATATAAACCTAAAAATGCTTAATATTGTTTTACCATTCTGTGTACATGCATTAAAAGCAATAATTAATAAATCTCTAACAACAGGTATTATACCTGAAATATGGAATATGCTTTAGTTTTGCCAATACCTAAAATTGTTAAACCGTCAGAATTTAAGGATCTAAGACCAATAAATATTTTACCAATTTTCTCTAAACTACTAGAAAAAAATTGTTGCAGATCAGTTGAAAATCTATATCAATAGTTTTAATATCTTACATAAAAACCAATCTGGATTTAGGGAAGGTTATAGCACATGTACTGCACTCATGAAAGTCATTGATGATATTAGTCATAACATTGACAAAACTGAGCTTACACTATTAGTATTACTAGATCAAAGCAAAGCTTTTGATCTCGTTAACTTTGATTTATTATTAGCAAAATTAACTCATTTAAATATTAATAACACGGAGTTATATTGGTTTAAAAACTATTTACAAGATAGGTATCAAGCCGTAAAACTTGAGAACACAGTATCTAATAAAGTAATGACTAAGAGTGGCGTTCCGCAAGGGAGCATTCTTGGCCCAATACTATTTTCAATTTTCCTGTTTGATTTAGAAACAGTATTTACAAAATGTCAGATACATATGTATGCTGATGATATACAAATATATACCGGGAGCAAAGTCAATAATATAAATGACGAAATTAATATATTGAATTATGAATTACAAGAGTTCTCAAATTGGTGTTGCAAAAACGGATTAAGAATTAATCCTAATAAATCAGTGGCTACTTGTGTAGGAAATGAGAGATTAATAAATCAAATCAACTTTGATGACATTAAAATTTTAATAAATAGCACCGAAATTCCATGGGTGCCGTCCGCGAAGAACTTGGGCTTATAACGTATGGGGACTATAAGCAAGGTAAATGGGAAAAACCAAATGTGAGGAATAAGGACAGTTTGCTCTCATATCATACGTATGTTAGAAAAGGACAGAAAAACTGATAGTAAACAACGATATTTGAATTAGCGGTAACAGGAACCCATAAAGAGAAGCTGGCGGTATTCTTATCACCGTTTGTTTGTTTGTTCATGCGAGTATTATGTAAAGTGGGGAGACCGGCCAGCGACCAGCCGGCAAGAATAAAGAATAAGATACACCCAAAATCTCTGTCCTTTTCTAACATACGTATTATATGAGAGCAATATGTCCTTGTTCTACATATTTGGTTTTTCCCATTTACCTTGCTTACGGTCCCCATACGGTATATGGATAGTTCGCTTAACTTTAACGAACATGTCACAAATATATTTAAGCAGTGTTTTATGGTACTGAAATCTATATATCAGTTTAAATTCTCATTGCCGGAAGAACTAAAATTGAAAATAGTTAAATCTTTAATTTATCCTAAAATTGAATATTGCTGTGTTGTTTATTATAATTTTCTTACGTTGCTAAATAAGAATAAATTACAGAGGGTACAAAATGCATGCTTTCGATTTATTTGTATAACAAACTATCGTGAACACATTACTCCACACATAAACAGACATTGTGAACTTAAAATTGAAAACAGAATTAAATTATTATTCTGTCAATTTTTGTACAAAGTAGTGAACAGTAATACCCCTGACTACTTGGTAGAATTGCTCTCAAGACGATCTGAAATACATAATATAAACGTTAGAATCAACAACTATACCATACCCCAGCATAGTACCAGGAAGTTTGAGGGTAGTTTTTCATACTGTACCCTCTGAATTAAACGAATATTTCGATTTTTTAAGCTTGTCTTATGGTATGTATAAAAAAGAGGTCAAGACTATTCTGTTTAATTCTCAGCTATAAGTATGGCGCTAATCTGTGGCTACCAGTTCGTTAATTAAATTGTCACTGTCTGACTGATACATTATACTATGATATTACTTGTATACTATTATATTATTCTATACATATATTATTTGTTATTATTACGTCTATTTGCCAATGTTTGTCTAATATCTTATACTTACTTGTAAATTATTATGTTTATTGTCATACATGTATTATTTTTATTAATAGGTGTATTTTCGTTTATTTTTTGGTTTATTTCTTACGGGGAGGGCTGAAAATCAACTATGTTGAGCTCTCTACCCTTTGTGTAATTTATTGTATAATTTTTTGCACAATAAATTTATTTATTATTATTATTATCATTAAAGAGTGAATTAAGAGAAAACGCCAAGATAGTTAAAATGTAGCTTAATATTTGATGTGTTTAAAGGTATAATTCGACTATTACAGCTCATTGATGTGTAATGGGTGTCTAAAGGGACATATTTAAAAAATCAGTAAATTAGTTAGCCTAGTGATCCGAAGATTACTTCACATTATGTACAAAATATATTCAAATTTTTATCATGTGTAACATAAGAAATGTCATGGGCGTGGAAACGTGATAATCGTCTCTATCTAATTTTCAGGAAAGCCTTCTGAAATCACTTATAAAACCATTAATCAATTTCTTCATCAGAATGTTCAGCTAGCTGATTTAGCTCATCTACATTAGAGCATCAAGGGAACATGAACACATACTCGAACATTTCATCGCTGTTTGCGATAGTTAGCATAGTCTGTTTGTGCATAAACAAGAGGTTATATCTATAGCACTGGTTGATAGTGAAAGTATGGTGAGAACTGGCTTTAATAAAAAAAAACGTTAAAATGTGTACAAAAGTTTTATACAGAATGGGGCAATAGTGCGTCGGACTTCGATATATCGAGTTCTACGATAGATAGAAATTAAAAAAAAAAAGCATGTAAACTAGATATAAAAATCTATAACAGGAAATTATTTTCGATATACAAGGCGAGCTAAGGACGAAATTACAGGATCAAGTGCCATTTTTTTAAAATGGAATGCTATGTATAGCAGTACATTTATTGAGCCTCTTTCTAGACTATTCATTCCTATATTATTATTGACTATCCTTCAATCACTTGGATGTAATGTAATGTAATTTGTTGAAATAATGCCATCTGCAGATGCATATTGAAAAAAATCACCAAAGTCGCAATTATGAATTTTAAGAAAAACTTATGTGAATACTAATTACGAGACATCTAATTAATGTTTCTGAATCATTTTTACTTCCTAAAAATGTACAGGCCGGCCAAAAATTATTTTTCAATTAAGAACTTTTTAAATTGAATTTTCTCAATTTTTTTCAAATGGAACAGAACAGTATATTTTTCAATGATGTGATGTAGAAAAGAAAAAACGAACATTTTTTTGTAGTACTTCCCTATGGCTAATTGCAATTATTTTATTTTTATTGAGCAATAAGTACAAAATTCAAGATTAAACTTAAAACACAGAGGTTTCTTCAAATAATTCATTAGCAAAAATTATAATAAGTGCTCCACATGTTGCCCATTTCGATGACACATTTAATTTTATTTTTAACTGATTTCTTGTCTTTTTACTATTATAATATTATTTGTAGACTTGCTACCATCTGAGAGGGGATGAGGTATGGACATCCGTTTAATATCCGATATTCGATCAGTGAAGTTAAGCAGCACTGATCGTGTCCGGCAATTGGATGGATGAACGATAGCTCGTCTAACAGTCGGTAGGCTGTCAACAGACAATCCCAGGAAGGCCGCTAGCCTGATGCAGGCGGAGAGGCGAGCCCGGGTGGAGGGTCGAAGAGACCTACCCAGGAGGTTTGCCACTCTGCTAGCGGTGCAGGCGGGCAGGTCCAGGCGGTGGGTTAGTTGACAGTCGAGGACCGTAGTTCGGAGTCCACGCTAAACTGTAGGTCCCTAGGTAAAAAGGGCCCATTGTGGCCTACTTGCCTAGTAAAATAAGTAGCTACTACTACTACTACTACTACTGCTACCATCTGAAGGAAATATGCATATTTTTAATTGACATGTTTTTATAACGAGTTCCTTTATTTTATTTTTTGTACTAAGTTAAAAAAATAACGAAATTTTCTATGGCGTCATCAATAAGGTAACTAATGATGAAACTGACGGTTTTCTAACGAAATAAAATTCTAAAATTATTGAAAAAATTTTTTATTTGCATTGTTACAAAAGTGTGATTTTTTTAATAAAAACTCAAAAAAACGGTTTGGTTTTTTTTTCCATGAAAGAAAAAACGTGTTTTTTCTTTAAAGTTGGACGATATTATTCCATTAGAATTTCCTTTTTGCTGATAGATTTTAAAAATATAATTCTAAAATGACAAATACGAGTATGTTTTGTTTACATCGTTAGAGATATTTTCAATTTTTTTTTTTTTTTAAGGAAGGCGTTTTTAGTATTTACATCTGTACTTATTTTTTTATTAGTGTTCATTAAAAAAAATATATTTGCATAATATTAAAATTTGTGTGTCTAACTCCAACTGTTAAACTAAAATGCCGTCCCTGGTTTACTTTTCAGCATTTCCCCTTAGCCAACAAAACATTTGCATATAAATTAATAAGTTGCTTTATTTTCTATTCTACTAATTCCTTGGCATATTTACATTAAAAAACATCATATCCAACATGAAAGAGCTAATACTACTATTTTGTTACAGATGCTCTGGTGGTAACCACTGTAGTTTTATTTTAATAGAAGACTGTCCAGGGTCCGAGTACTTAGGCCTAGGAAATATAACAATAAAGTATGCCTGTGTTACTGGTAAGTCTCGTTATAATAAACCACATTATTTGTGAGGTCATATAATTAATAATAATTATTCAACCTACGTGAAAGAGTCATAACACCCTGGTTGACTATATACAGGGTGTCCCAACCAGAAGTAGGCACCCTGAATAATTTTGGAGATTAAAACTTTTTGAAAAATTGGTGAAACACGTCGACCTTGTTTCCAAGGGGGACATATTTTAATGTAATACTGTATACCTATCATCACGGCCACCCCCTCAAAAAAATTCAAATGGCAAAGAGGGTCGAGTGATACATCTTTTGAAAGGTCTTTCAATTCTCTACATAACTGTGTATTTTTTTTAAACTTTTATCGATTAGTTCCTGAGAAATAATTGTTTCATTATTTTAGGTTCGGGAAATAAAAATAAAAGAAGCAGTTTAAATTATCGTATGTATTGTTCAAAATGACCCCCACCGACTTCCATACAGTGGTATAATCTGTCTTGAAATTCTGTACGAACATTTCTGAACACATCTGGAGTCAATAAACGGCATTCTCGGACAATTCTTTCACGTAACTTCCAGAGATGCGGGTTTTGTTGCAAATACCTTCGATTTCAAATGTCTCCACAAAAATAAATCCAAGGGAGTTAAATCGGGTGACCTAGCGGGCCACTCCACAGGACCTCTTCTTCCAATCCATCGCTCAGGAAACCGATTATCCAAGAATTGACGGACTGCTATAGCAAAATGTGGGGGTGCCCCACCCTGTTGAAAATACAGTTCGCCCTCTAAAAGATTATCGTCTTCTTCGAGGATTTGGGTAATCAATGGGTCGATGTTATTTTCTAATAGACCGAGGTGCTTTTCGCCATTTAAATTGTCAGGAATAAAAAACGGCCCGACAATGTGATCCCCTAAGATGCCAGCCCAAACATTTAACTTCTGAGGCCTTTGGGTATGAGTTTCCATGAACAAATGTGGATTGGTTTCCACTCCAATACCTACAATTGTGCTTGTTTACCTCCCCATTTAACCGAAATGTCTATTCATTAGGAAAACGTATTGTACAGTAGATTGGCATTACCGTTTAATTATTCACTAAAAATCTCGCAGAATTCAAGCCGACGCCGACGATCGGGATCATCTTCGTTTAATTCGTGTACCAATTTAAATTTATATGGATGAAATTTGTGGGTCTTTACAATTCGATGAACACTGCTTCGTGATACACCGGAAGCCTCAGCTACTTTCCTGATCGATTGAGTATTATCCATCTGCAAATGACCCAGAACTGCCACTTCGACTGCTTCATTCCTAATCGGTCGCTGAGGTTCATGCTTTTTGTTTCCTACAGAACCTGTTTCCATAAATTTTGTCAATAATTGTAAAACATACTGAGAGCCTACCCTTCTATCTGGGTGATTTCTACTGAACATGCGCTCCGTAGCTCTAGCACAATTATCATTTTTAAAATAAATGTTGACAATTTCTATTCTCTCCAGAAGGGTATAAACCATTTTGAGAACTCACTCTGGTAAAATGTATCTCGATTTAAAATTGGTTGTGAACAAATTAATGTTCAAGGACTATCAAATACTTATGAGTCTTTTATTATTCTAAAACTAAACGGACAAGGAAAGTGTTTTTTGTCGAAAAAACTCGTGTTGATTTGAGGGCACTAAAAATGTCGTTTTTTTATAAATTCCAATACCCAGTGCCGTGTATTCTAGATTTTTTGAAACGATTTCGATTGTGTGTAATCATCAAAAATAAAATTATTTTCCTTAAGAACGAATCGATAAAAGTTAAAAAAAAATACACAGTTATGTAGGGAATTGAAAGACTTGTCAAAAGATATATCACTCGACCATTTGAATTTTTTGAGGAGATGGCCGTGTAGGGTAGAGGGATGATCATAGGTATACAAGTATTACATTAAAATATGTCCCCCTTGGAAACAAGGTCGACGTTTTTCAAAAAATTTGTATCTCCAAAGTTATTCAGGGTGCCTACTTTTAGTTGGGACACCCTGTATGACGCTGGAACTTGACCCTTATGCTCATGAACACAAAGACGAAATTTTTGACAGAAACAGCAAAAATTTTATTTTTTTCTCTCTTGAAAGAAATATTTAAGAATCTTTACTTATCATCCACAAAATGAGTAGAATATATACAAGTATAGCGAATTAGAGTAACTTTATTTTTTTTTATTATTATTATGAAACTTTCTATACTGCACCGTATTGTATACATTCTAACATATTTTGTGCATGGTGGATGGTAAGTAAAAGTTCTTAACTATTTCTTTTAACATTCATTGTGAATTTGGTAACTAGTTATTATTTATCCATAATCTCGTTTCGATCGAAAGTAAATAAACTCGTTGGTAATATACCTGTAAATTTGCATTGATTTGCAAAGGGTCTCAGGGGTTAAAACAGCCCTTTAAAGATTTTAAAAATTATAATTTCTGAATCAGCCATATGTCCATAATTTCGTTTTGATAGAAGTTACACAAACTCGTTCGTAATGTACCTGTAAATTAACATCACCTTGCAAAGGGTCCCAGGGGGTTGAAACAGCTATTTAAATGTTTAAAAAAATACAACTTCCTAACCAGCTATCATCTGTCCATAATTTCGTTTTAATCGAATATAAATAAACTCGTTTGTAATGTACTTGTAAATCTATTTCGACTTGCAAAGAGTCCCAAAAGTTAAAACAGGGCATTAAACATCTTAAACAAATATAATTTCCGACCCAGCTATTTGTCTATAATTTCGTTTTGATCGATGGTAGACAAACTCGTTGGTAGTGTTTCTGTAAATTTACATTGACTTGCAAAGGTTCCAGGGGGTTAAAACATCCCCTTTACAAATTTTTAAAAATCATAATATGCGAAGCAGCTATTTGTCCATAATTTCATTTTGATCGAAGGTAAACCAACTCATTGGTATTGTACTAGTAAATTTACATCGACTACAAAAGGTCCCAGGGTTAGAACAGCCCTTTATAAATTATTAAAAAATATGTATATAATTTCCCAACCAGTCATTTGTTCATAATTTTGTTTTGATAGAAGGCAAACAAACTCGTCAGTGAGATAACTGTACATTTGCATCGACTTGCAAAGTGTCCCAGTGATTAAAACAGCCCTTTAAACTTTTTTGAAAAATTGTTATTTCCGAAACAGCGATTTGTCCATAATTTCGTTTTGATCGAAGATAAAAGACTCGTTAGTAATGTACCTGTAAATATACATCGACTTGCAAAGCTTTCCAGGGGTTAAAACAGCCGTTTAAATATTATAAAAAATTATAATTTGCCAACCAGCTATTTGTCTATAAATTAAATTGGAAAATGCATAAATACAGCAGGGCATTGAAAAAGAAGTTTGAGTATTTGTACACATGTAGTTGTAGTAATTGTGCAACCCCAACCTGTAGTAATCGACAATATTTCACGCTTTGACATTGAACTTAGATCTTGCACGAGTAGCGGAAATTACTCCGCTTCTTTTAGGAAGCAATATAATTTTTTTTTCAAGCCTCGACGTCTATACATAAGAAAGGGACATTATGCCATATCCTGGTTTACCGCACGGTCATTTTAAACTTAATCTACTTTGTGCAACTGCAAAGTATCGATTCTAGCACATATTGAAAACCAGAAATAAAAATGGTCAAATATGTTTCATGTACTTATTTATAAGTAGGGCTGTCAAAAATGTTCCGTGGGACAGTGGCGTATGCGAAATTAACTAATACGAGAAACAATAAATTGTTACAATTTATAACAATGTATGTAAAACTTACCCTCTTAACCAACTTGATGAACTAGCTTGCTTATCACAAACTGGAGAAGATGTGTAGCCATTTTGCAACATCAGGTATGTTTCTATAGTTGTCTCCATGAGAGATGTTCGTTTTGGTGAAAATATATTCTTATATTTTGAAAACGACCGTTCGACATCTACTGATGTAATACACGCATACGTAAAATAGTCTTTGAACGCACTTAACGGATCTGGGGCTGCACCATCACATATTTGTCTTAATTTGGTAAAACTGGTGTCTTTATTTAACACACTTGCGAACTTTTCTTTAACGTGCTCATCTATTGCGTCACCTATATCGTGTAGCAGTGACTCCGTTAACGACAACGCATTGTTTTCTACTTTTTGTATGCTTTCATGTAATGGTTTATAGTTCCTTGCAATATTTTTTAAAGCTGTTTCAACGGAAATATCCTCGAATTTTGTCTGGCTTTCCTTAATAGCTGCAGCCTCATCTGGATGGAATTGTAGTATCACAGCTCTTATTTGTTGGAAATATTCAGCATAATAAAAAGCTGCCTGCAACCATGTTCCCCAACGTATAAGATTCGGCTGTGGTGGTTCAGGAATACCGGGACACTTCCTATGAAATGCACGGAGACGTTTAGGAGATTTAAGAAACACTTTTTTTTGTACTAGCTATTAATGCATTCACCTCTGGAAAACCTTTTCGAATAGTTTCTGCCACAAGATGTAAAGCATGCACTTGACACGTAACATGTATAAACGTACAACCTTGTTCTTGCAAAGAACGGCCTACCGAACGCATTGTCACGGCGCCATCAGTCACAAACATCAACACTTGACTTTTCGACAGTTCACATTTTTCTAACGTCTCCAGCACCACCCTGGTAATTGTTTCGCTAGTACACTGACTTAGTCTTTTGCTAGCTAGTAACAGTGGAACTTTCGGTTTAAGAGGGTCCAGTACTCGTACTATAAGATTTAAAATAATTTTTTTACAATCTGTTGTCTCATCAACAGATAACCACAGCCGTGTATTTTTTAATTCACATTTCATCTTGTTTACCATGTCTACGTGTATAGTTGGTGGATAGTTACATAACGTTGTGGGACTTGGTAACTTCACCTGGGCATTGTATTTATTCCAGAACTCTCGAAATGATTGTTTATAGAGTATGTGCAGCGGAACATCACAGGCAATCAGCATCAAATATAAACTGTGTTGTCGAAGGCACGCCATTTTTTTATTTTTATGGTGTACACTATTTACGTGAAGTCCACAATCACGATTATCCCAGCACATCAAATCTTTCTCGCACACTTTACAAATTATTTTAGCACCATCATAGAATAAATCCGGGAATTCACCTATGGATTTATTCACTTTGTCAGCAAATGGCCTTTTTCTACCCCTACGTACGTCTGCCATGCTTTATTATTAAATTAATATCAACAATACAGTAAAACAAATAAAATAAAAACACGAAAACAATATGCAATACGCCCAAGTGACTTAACGTGTACACAACTCGAAATCTAATAATAGACTGGACTGGAGAAAGAGTTTCGCTATCAAGGTGAATGCCGGCGACAGTAAGTACATCTGTACTCTACGACCATGATACACAGAAACGATTTGCAGCTTTATTTATAAGATAAGTAATCCGTTCAATGATTAATGTCTCTGAGATTTTTTTATACAATCAAAGAATTAAGCAACAAACAGCGAAACCAAGTAATTAATTGATGTTTTTGTATCCTAAAAATAACTGTATTTGCAATTTCCTAGAATTTCTCTAAGGTATGTTAGTCTCCAGTGTATTTGCATTGTTAAAGTACTTTTTTTAAACAATAGTAATGAAACTTTATATTCAGTTTAATTATTAAAATTTGTGAAGTTTTCTAGTTTTCCTTGGCAATTATGATAGTGTATTTTATATGTTAGTGTTTTATAGTCATTAGATGGCTGTATCTTTATACGAAACTGTATATAGTTTCAGGTAAATTTAAAGTCACACATTTTCAAAACTATTACAGTTTGATTCCCATTGAGAGAGAATAATAAGAGATCATCAATAACTCAAAATGCAGTCCGATTGTGGAAGGTAAAAACATACAGAGTGTCCCACAATTAAGTACCTTCTTTTAAGGAAATGATCGAACTAGAAAAATAAGTTCAGTTTTGTATATAAACATTTGCCTTAAATCAGTGCATAAGGGAGCTACAATCCCTTAAAGGGGTAAGTAGAATATAGTTATTCGCTAATAAATTCGAAACGTCTTATGTTGCAATAATTAATTTATTAATTTGGGATCATTTATTAATTTGTTAACTTTACAAGTTTTGTCAATTTTTATATAAATATCTTGAGTAGTTACCTAGGGGGTGAGAGTGAATTTTTGCCACAATTTTTTCGTCTTTTCTTTAGACATTTAAAAGCGTCAGAGTTAAAAACTGCATAAAAAACGTGATCTTACTAAATTTCGAAGTGAGTTATCATTTTGGAGTTATTTGTATTTAAATATTGCAGTATAGTCCATTCCCTAATTATTGTATGATATCGGCAAACAATAAAATTGATGACGTGGTAAGACGTGGTTGAGAGTGAGCTAACGCATCATCTCTCTAGCTTAGACAGACACCGTCTTGTTAAAACCACAAGTAATTCTAGTTCATACCATTCAAATCAAACCATAAAAAAATGTGTCCAGCCGAAAACCCACGCCAAACTGTGATATTGGTTGTCGTGCATTCACATGTAGATTTTCTGCATCCCAGAATCGACAATTTTTTTGTTAACGCAACTCTTAGATGGAAATGGGCTTCATCCTGAATATAATTTTCTCGCAAAAAAGATCAACTGATTGTTTCTCTAAAATCCAATTGGTGAAAGTACGGAGCTGTCTTCAGTTATTGTGTTAATTGCATTTTTAAAGGTGTTTCAATAAGAGCACAAGATTTGAATTGCGCGCCAGTTTCGCTGTCATGATGTCACAAGATTATCACGTGCCAGGTCGATAGGAGACAGATGGGAGTTAGTAAACATGGAGCATTACACAATAGAACAACGCGTCCTTATTGTTAAACATTATTTTTAAAATGGTAAAAGTTTGATTGCCACGATCCATAAAGTGCGTCCAATTTTCGATCGAAATAATGTTCCTCATTCATCTACTGTGAAAAAAATAATCGAAAAATTCGATAGTACTGGTTCGGTTAGTGATGTGAAACACACAACACGAACTCGTAGAGGTCGTTCAGAACAAAACCACGGCAGTTCGCTAGAGCGTCCAGGGACGTCGATTCGTCATCGTGCACAAGAGTTGGACGTTACAACAGCCATTCTTCAGCGTATTCTCACTAAAGATTTGCATCTCCATGCCTACAAAGTCCTATTGACTCAACAACTTCTGCCAACAGACCACGCACAGCGAAGAAAGTTCACCAATTGGATCCTTGAACAACAAAAAGTTAATGCCGATTTTGCGGACAAAACCATTTTTAGTAATGAGGCCCATTTTCACCTCAATGGCTTCGTTAATAGGCAAAACTGCCGCATTTGGGGCTTAGAAAATCCACGAATGATTCGTGAGAAAGCAATGCATCCAAAACGTGTCACTGTTTAGTGTGAATTGT
Organism: Rhamnusium bicolor; assembly: GCA_029963845.1. Classification (NCBI taxonomy): domain Eukaryota; kingdom Metazoa; phylum Arthropoda; class Insecta; order Coleoptera; family Cerambycidae; genus Rhamnusium; species Rhamnusium bicolor. Next base: position 79,343 of record JANEYF010004942.1, read on the forward strand.
AGTCTGGAGGAATCATTGGGCCGTTTTTCTGCGAAGACGAAGCAAGTAATGCAGTAACGGTGAATGGCGAACGTTATCGTGCTATGATAACCCAGTTTTTGTGCCTCAATTGGAAGATATTGCTCTCGACGACATGTGGTTTCAGTAGGATGGTGCCACTTGCCATACCGCCCGTGAAACATTGACGGTCTTGCACGAGTATTTTCCTGGTCGTGTCATCTTTCTGTTTGGTGATCAGAATTGACCGCCACGCTCTTGCGATTTAGCACCTTTGGACTTTTGGCTGTGGGGTTATCTGAAGTCACAGGCTTATACCAACAAACCCGCAACCACCGAAGCATTGAAGATCGAAATTAGACGCTATATCAACGAAATACCGCCACATGTATGTCGCCAAAAGAGTACGCATGTGCCAGAAAAGCCGTGGCAGCCATTTACGAGACGTGTTGTTCCATACATAACTCCCACATGTCTACATTATAACTTAATAAATATTTCAATACTTTGCTACAGAAAACCATGTTTTATTGAACCTTGAAATATTGCGCCCTTATTGAAACACCCTTTGCACCATACAGCGAGCAAAATGTTTTACTAATGCAAGATAACGCCAGACTTTGTTGCCCGAGCTGTGACAAATAATCTGAAAAAAGGTTTTTAGCTAAGAAGTTTCGTATCCACAATCTCTTAATGTAGTTTTATTAGTCGGTTTGGATAAAATTAGTAAAGAAAACCTCAAATTCTCATTTAGTCGACGTTTCGACAAAATTTATTGTTCTTCCTCAGGACTAATGAGGTCTTTGGTTTTCAGTCAACATAATCATAATCGTCAAATAAAAAACCAAAGACCTCATTAGTCCTGAGGAAGACAATACATTTTGTCGAAACGTCGACTAAATGAGAATTTGAGGTTTTCTTTACTAAGTTTATTCAAACCGACTAATAAAAACTACAATCTGAAAAAGGTCACAATTAATACCATGGTATAGCCAGCCAGAAGAACATACTTAAATTCCTTGGGGAACCTCTGGCACACTCTTGGTAGGAGATTACACGAGGAACACAATCATCCAGTCAACTTAAATGAAGTGGGATAGAGACTGATTCAGATCTGGAAGGGATTGGACCAAAATGAAGGAATGTTACTTATTTTAAGTATGGGGTGTCGGTATGAAGCAGTTAGTCGTGCTGGAGGTGGAAATACTCGCTATTGAAATTTGTTTGGTGCCTTTTCAATTTTTTTATCATTATCTTAATTGTTTTTAGATCTTTTTTTGCTATATAATTGTGTATCTCTATTACTTGAAATATCAATATGAATAAAAAAATTTTAAGGAAAGATAATACTACAGTTTATTTTTCAGTGCACTTTGCAGTTGTTCCTGGATCGTTCTGCAGGGTGTTATAAATGTTTGAAAAAAAAAACAACATTGATGTTACAACCAATATGTGAAAAGTGAATTTATCCCAAAAACTACTTACAAATTAACATTCCTAATAAATAAACCTACAATACAAGAGAAAAAAAATAAATCAGGCGTACGGTTCGGAGAAAATTGATATCAAAATTACGACAAATTGGTGGTGGTATGTTAATTTCTTGGAGTAGTGTATTTACAATAAAATTATGAACTACAATTACAATGGTAGAACTCAAAGTATATTCATCCTTTGTTACAAAGGATGAAAATGTTGCTGTGGGAAGATATATAAGAAGCAAAATTGATGTCAGGTTTTAATATCATTTAGTTTAATATTCCATAATTTACACATGAAGGGGTGCCAGTTTTTACAAAACTCTAAGGAATTTTTTTTACAGTCGGGTTTTGATTTGTGTAGGCCTTTACTTTTCAGTTTGAATTATCCAGTCTGATTACTAGAGTTGGCAAAAATACGCCGCAGGACATAGGCGTACGAATCATAATAAGTGTAATAAAAAGAAATTAACTAGTAATAAAAACAATAACTGTTACAATTTATAACAATGTATGCACAACTTACCCTCTTAACTAGCTTAATGAACTAGCTTGGTTATCACAAACTGGAAAAAATCTGTAAGAACTTTGCATCATGTATGTTTCTATGGTTGTCTCCGAGAGTAATGTTCGACGTGGTGAAAAACTATGCTTATATTTTGAGAACGACCGTTCGACATTTATTGATGTAATACAAGCATACTTAAAATAGTCTTTGAACTCACTTAACGGATTTGCAGATGCACCATATATAAATTTGTCTTAATCTGGTAAAACCGGTGTCCTGTTTTAACACACGTGCGAACTTTCCTCCAACAGGCTCATCTTTTGCGTCACCTATAGAATGTAAAAGTCGATTTACTTCGACCGCTATTTGCAGTGACTCCGCTAACGAAAACGCACTGTTTTGTAAGATTTGTATGGCATCATGTATTCCTTATAGTTCTTGTGAATAGGTTTTAAAGCTGTTTCAACAGAAACATCTTCGAATTTTGTCTGGCTCTCTTTAATAGCTGCAGCCTCATCTGGACTGAATTGTAGTATCACAGCTTTTATTTGTTGTAACTATTCAACATAATAAAAAGCTGCCAACCATGTTCCCCAACGTGTAAGAATCGGCTGTGGTGGTTCGGAAATACCGGGACACTTGCTATGAAACGCGTGAGAACATTTAGAAGATTTAAGAAACACTTTTTTTGTACTTGCTATTAATGCATCTACCTCTGGAAAACCTTGTCGAATAGTTTCTGCCACAAGATGTAAAGCATGAACTTTACACGTAACATGTACCAACCTACAATCGTGTTCTTGAAGAGAACGGCCTACCAAACGCGTTATCGCGGCACCATCGGTCAAAAACATCAACACTTGACATTTTGACAGGTAGAATTTTTCTAACGTCTCCAGCACCACCCCTCAGTTAGTCTTTTGCTAGCTAGTAACAGTGGAAATGTCGATTTAAGAGGGTCCAGTACACGTATTATACATTTAAAATAATTTTTTTTTACAATCTGTCGTCTCGTCAACACAAAACCACAGCCCTGTATTTTTTAGTACATATTTGATTTTATTTACCATGTCTTCGCTTACAGTTGGTACATAGTTACGCAACGTTGTGCGACTTGGTAACATCACCTTGGGAATGTATTTATTCCAGAACTCCTAAAATGGTTGTTTATCGAGTATGTGCAACGGAACATCTCAGGCAATCAGCATTAAGAGTAAATCGAACATAAACTGTGTTGTCGAGGGCACGCTATTTTTTTTTTTTTTAGTTTTATGTTGCACAGAATTTACGTGACGTTTACAATCACGTTTGTCCCAGCACATCAGATCTGTCTTGCATACCTTACAAATTATTATAGCACCATTGTAGAATATATCCGGGAATTCACTGATAAATTTATTCATTTTGTCAGGTTATGGTCGTTTTTACCCTTGGGCAGGTCTGACATATTTTATTATTAAATTAATATCAAAAATAAAATACAACATAAAATTATCAACAATGCAACGGAGAGGAATAAATTAGCTGTACACACCACGAGGTATAATAATAGACTAAAATCAAATGTTAGTCATTGCTATAATAGAAAACAAGTCTGGCTTACGTATCTGGGTATTTCTCTACCTGGCACCGCCCATGACTTGCGGACCGATTTGCCAACTCTACTACAATACATTAACCTGATGTAAATCTAACTGATGTTTTTCAACGACCTCTATCGAAATGTACAATAAGTATTTGCCATAACTAGTTTAACACTTCTTAAATCCATGTAACCAAACTAACAATATACTTAAAAAATGTTTAACTTAAGAACATTTACAGTTATTATTATAAGAACTGATCTAATATATTTCACCTTTTGAGATATTATAAACCAAGAACGTATTTAAATCCAACACTAATAAATAAAAAGTACTTTCATCTACTGAAATGAAAGGGAAAAGAGAGAAAAAAACATATTTTTAATAATCGTATATCATATAAATGTCACTATATGTGAAATATTTGTGATATAAATAGAATATTGAAGCTAATCCATCATTGTATTGCCAAAAGTTTTGGGTTTTTGTATATTGTAAATGGGGTAAAACGAAAGAATTTAGGGATAACCATGATATTTTGTCAATCTCATGGATATTATAAGTTGCACACGCATACCTATTGTCAAAAATCCATTGTATTATGAAACGACTATTGAAGTGTCAGCATTATTTTGTTAATCTCAGTACAATAAAATTGCCAGTCTCACGGTTTAAATTTGAGCTGGAATGGAGGGTGATATTTTAGATTATTGTTTTGTTTGCTTTTCAATCGAAATATTCATCATTAAATAAACAAAACCTTTTATTTATTTACTAAAAAAAAATAAGTTGGGTAATTATATACAATTAGTTCTTTGATTTATAAACATGAATTTCTGGAATGATTAAATTAAATGGTTTGATTAAATTTAGAGGGATTCCTGAAGCTTTTAAAATTCAACAGAAAATAAGGTTGATTAGGTTTTTTTAACAGGGTCCTCTTAAAAAATGTTTTGTGTGATTTAATGAACACTAATAATAAAGTACTATAATTTCTTCCTGGGAAAATGTTAAATAAAAGAAATGAGGATGATAATATTTCATATATTAATTTATTTTAAAACAATTATTTCACAAGCAATTATTTCTCATTATTTTTAACCTACACGTTTGTAAAATAATAATTGAATAACCGGCAAAGATACTACTAGCCAAAGAGTTTGTCTTTTCTTCAAGGTCAATTAAAATTTCATTTTAATGAAATTCCTATTAAATGTGATGCATTTAAATACCGTATTAAAAGAGCAGACTCGACTATTGAATATCTTCTTGACTGACTTCGTGATCGAGCGGTAAGTACACTTGTCTCCCATCGCGGTATCCCAGAATTTGATGCCTGGTCAAAAAGCTCGAATTTTTTTCTAAAGCAGAAATTAATTCTAACATATTCGGATATTGGGTCTGTGTTCGTTGTCTCTAAATATGTAGTGTTCTCCCACACAAAGTGTCTCAAGTTACCTTTAGGGATACAGATGATTACCATACGTGGAATTTACCGATCGGTTCCCAGGGATGGCTTTTACAGATGTAATATAATATATTGCAAACACTTATGTACTTAAACATTCCCAAACTACAAAAATATATTAAGTGCATATTATTTAATTTTACAATATTCATGGTAAATTGGTTTTGTCAGAGAATGCATTATATTAAATTAAAAAGTACGAAACTACGAAACGAAACGAAACTACAGTAAATTTTTGGATTCGCGGTATTGCCGATTTACAATTTGATGGCATACAATTGTATTGCACTAGATGTAGCAATTTCGTGGTCATGCAACACAAATATTAATAGACATATTTTCACAGAAAATCGTAAACGGAGCGTAGGTGTGGTCGAAACTAGACAATCCACTTTTTAGACAATTTTTGGAAAAATGTATCAATGACAAATATGACAATGTTAACGTGTCTTCGGGGTCTGCACTAAGAAAAAATATTTATCAACGGAGTGTGAAAATATTAGATAGAAAATTTCTTCTGAGCTTAATGGGAAGTACATCTGGCTTAGCGTGGACGAAACCAGTAATACTTGCCGGTTTAAGGTAGCGAATGTTTTAGTGGGCGCATTGGAGGGAAATTGTTCAAGCAGGCACTAGATTGCTTCTAAAGTTTTAGAAGCTACAAATTCTCGCACTATAGCGGAGGTAGTGAATTCAAGTCTACAAGAGTTTTGGGGTGACAAATATTCAAAAAATAAGGACAAGTTCTTATTATTTCTTACCGATAGAGTGAATTATATAAAAGCTGCTGGAAGAATTTTGAAGGAAACATATCAGAATATACTTCATGTAACATGTTTAGCATATGAGCTTCATTGGATTGCTGAAGCTATTAGGGGGTGCTACCCTAATGTTGATAATTTGATATCTAGTGTAAAGAAAGTTTTTCTTAAAGCGCCAAGTCGTGTAAGGCTATTTCATGAAATTCTACCAAATACTACAGATCCCATTATAACACGATGGGGAACATGGCTAGAGGTAACATCGTACAATTACTACCATTTTGAAAACGTGAAATCTCTAATACAGCAGTTAAATCCAAATGAGGCAATTGCTATTTCACATGCGCAACAGGCATTTATGGATCCAACTGTTCAAGAAAATCTGGAAAACATACACGGAAGTTTTTCACGAATTCCTCAAGCCATACGGGACCTTCAATAATAACAACATATTTTTCAATTATAGGGAGAAATTGCTGCGAGGGTACAAAAAAAAATCTGAACTGTTTAAAAAAATATATCCCAGATTTGTTACGATGACAGGTGTAATAGACCTTTTAAACGGCAAAGAAGTAGACTTTGCTACACCTGGCATGAATGTGGTGACTTTGCAAAAGTTTACATATTTTAAGTATGCTCCAGTTACATCTGTCGACGTCGAGCGGTCCTTCTCGCAATATAAATGGATTTTCAACGAAATTCACCGAAGTTTAACTACAAAACATTTAGAACAGATATTAATAATACACTATTAGTATTGTAACCGGCAGTGAAAAATACTTTCGTGTGTAGTTTACTGTTAAGTACATCTCCCTATACCTCCAGTTCTCTTTGAGTGTGTATTTATAATAAATTGACTTTATCAACTTTGGGTAATCCGAAATTCGCTAAAAAAAATGTCAAGGTAAGATATCGTTTCATATATGCATGCAAATCTGACATATAACCACCTAAAGCCAACCCTGGTTTTAGATCATATCCGATTGGTAAATCCTACCTCTGATGATTACATTATCTGTAGTGTCAAGAAAAATAATAATCAGTATTGTATTGCAATTCAATTCAACTGAATTTTCAAATTCTTTACAAAAAATATACTGTTTGTTTTACAATTGTTTGAATAGTACTAGTAAAGATGTCTGATTCTGTTTTAGTAGCCAGACCTTGTGAAGTATAAATTATATTCCCAAAAGAAAGATAATCTTAAAATTGTTACAGGGATCACGAATCCTTACGAAATAAAGACAGCTTTAGGAGAATAAAGAAAGCTTTAGGAGAATAAAGAAATCTTTTCTGAAAGTTATAGCTCTTTCAAGCAATACAAGTAAAATAGTAAATAATATACTTTGAACAAATTTCCGTTGACGTAAAAACCTACAATCATGTGAGTGGAGTTCATTTCTGTAGCGCTTAAATATAGAGTGCATCCATAAAATATTGCACAAATTCATTTTTAGCTAGAATAGAAACAAAAATTCCGAGACCGGGACCACATTAGTTGTGATGGCATATAATTAATAATAGTTATGCAATCTACGCATAGCCTTGACACGCTGTGTCTACATGTAACACTGGAACTTGACCCTTATGCTCATTAACATAAAAGCGACATTTTCGAGGGTTAGAACACAACACAGAATTTAGTTTTTTCTTCCTTGGAAGAAATATTTAAGAACTTTTTAGTTACCATCACCATGCACAAAATATGTTAGAATATATTCAAGTATAGCGCATTACAGTAACTGTGTTACTATTATTATTAGCAAAGTTTCTATAGTGCACCATGTAGAAAAACTATTTTTTTCGCAGAATTCAAATTTTGAATCAAAAAGAAAAAATTGCACATCGCATCTAAGAAATATGCCATTTTGCTTTGGTTTTTTAAAGTATATATTTTTCTGATTTTGAAAATACCAACGTGTGTTATGCTATCTCCAAAAGTTTTTATTAAAACATTGTTAAGGATTTTGTTAAACGTAGTCGCCTTTGAAAACAAAATAGCTGCATTTCTGAAATAAAGATGCAGTTTACTTGTCAAAGTAATGTTTCTCCAAGCAATATCTGTCATCGTTAATTCTTCTTCTTCTTCATTTCAAACGCAACTACGTTTAACAAAATCACGATTTAATACCAAAATCCACTTATCTCAACTTTTTGAGATAATATGTACATGCTAGTTTTTTCAAAGTCAGAAATATGAGGAAAAACGAATTGTTTTAAAATATACAAACTGTTCTATTTAAAAAAATAAAGTAAACTGTCATATTTCTTAAACGCGTTGCAAGATTGTTTTTTGGTACGAAATTTGAATTCTTCGAAAAAAATTAGTTAATGAACTTCTTTCCGCCTTTTCAATAGAATAACAAGACCAACCAAGTTATTTCAAGAAAGGACATTTTCGCGTGATAAGCCTGTACATCCAAATTGATATTTGTGCGACAGTATACAGGGTGAGTCTTTTTTTCCTGCAATACCTCAAACATCGATAAAACAAGTCGAAATAATGCCAGTTTTACTGAATAAACTTAGTTCCAAAACCTCACCGTTTTTGAACTATCAATTTATTTTCATTTTATATCTTGTATCACCGACATTTATTGTGATATCGGACAGCAAGTGACATAAAAGTTTCGAAATAAATCAGGTATTCTACATATATCGATGACCAAAAGTGCGTAGTACTGAAAAATTTGATTGACCCAGTGTATGTTTTCCAATAAAATAGTTCTTGTGTTATTGAGCTCGATAAAACGAGAACTTCATCTCAAAAACGGTGAAGTTTTGGAACTAAGTTTCTTCGGGAAACTGCAATTATTTCGACATGTTCTATCAATTTTTGAGGATTTGCTGAAAAAAATGACATGTTCTGTATAGTAACACAAAATTAACCTCATAATTTACATGGACCACCCTGTAAGTTGGATTTCAATTTGAAAGTATCCGCGATTAGGATCAAAAATTGACAAAAGGTCGCAAATATAGACATGTCCTTTGGCATAACTATATCTATGTTTCAGCTGTCCACGTTCTGATGGAGTAATATTATACAGTGAATGCTAACTTTAAAGGAAGTCAGACATTTTACAAATCTGACAGCACAGCTGTTAACAACTTAGCATAAAGGGAGTATTGTCCGATTTTAACAAAATTTTAACTATAAACGAAGAACAAAAGCAGTGGTACCCATTACATATTTCAAAAGATTACAGACAGACGTTATTTTCCAGATTTCAGGAGAACATGTTGACTAAAATGACTGAAATATGTATGCTTATATATCGTTTTAAAACATATTAATAAAAAACTGTTACTCGTAATGAAATAATGTGTCTTTTATTTATTAATTACTTACAAAATAGCTAATACTTATTTAAAAAGTACTTTGGGATACACGTTTCCTGCTCTCCAACTGACCTGAAAATTTGCATTGTTTGCTTTTTGTCCCAATTGAAATAATCTGAGAAAACAAAAATTATTACGAAAGATGTTAACGAAATAAAGCTAAGGATCAACATTGATCGTAGCTGATGATTTCATCAAATGTTTAGTTGCCAACTTTAAGGTGACCTATTCGTCAGTTATCCAACGTACATGACCCCAATTCTAAGCTTATAATTTAAGTGAACCCATTCACAATTTGTTAAAATATTGAACTACCAGTACTATCACTACTACTTCAAGAATTTGCCAGTATATTTTTGACACGCATTTCTATTACACCCTGTATACATGATACTCAGATTAATTCACAAAAGAACAACTGTGAGGTTAACAGTTCAAAACAAATTCACAGCACGTAAAAGATTTTAGTACCAAATTTATTCTTTTCTCAGCTTTCAATATTTTGGCTTCCACGTAAAAAATGTGCCAGGAATATAAACTAGAGTGGTATTTTAGTTTAATACTCTGAAATTTGTTGGTAAACTTCAGGAAACTTTCTTGGACTTTCAGATTCAGTTTAATCCTATTTAATGCGCTTCTAAATAAGATATATTTGTTTCCAGAGGACAGGATTAAGAAGTATTGCAACAGTGAAATAGTGCTACCTAGTAAATTTACTACGGGAATATCGGAAGGTTTTATCCACAATCCCGGCTATCCCAGGTTTTACTCGGGTCAACGAGAATGTCGTTGGAAGATAACAGCGCCTTCCCAACAGAAAATCCGACTTACCATCCTAGATGTTGCTCTTATTGGTAAGCTCATAATGTATTGTATTAAACCTAATCGGGAAAGAGGAAATGTTAATCCAGTATTGTGACAACATAAAAACTAAACTAGACAAATTGTAATAGATCTAAGAAATGTATGGGTAAGCGATTGAAAAACGTACATAAACAAAATTTAAAAACGGTAGTAGACTGTTTTTTGGCTCCTATGAAATTTAATTAAAAGAAATTAATAATTTAATAATAATTTCATTGACTCTGATAGAGTAAATATTTCACATAAGTCAAATTACATACATAAATACTGTACAAATAAAACCACGAAGTGGCGAACACGACTGTAAGTATGCGCAATTTACGTTTGACCGTTGGTAGCGGAGGGGGATATCCACAGTCGCTAAGGCTTGGTTTGTTAGAGCAGTCCGTCACGGAATTTGCCGACGGAATTTGTCGGAAGTATGCGTAGTTCGCTTTAATCTAATTACATTTGGTTTCTGCGCATTCCGTCGGCCTTAAGCGGTGCCAACGCTCAAACGAAAGATGCGCATACTAATAGCCGTGTTCGCCTCTTCGTAGTTTAATCTGTATAATAATATCAAATACAGAAATATATTAAAAAGCTAGATTAGTTTATCATGTCGCTGAACTTATTTTTAAATTGTGACCAAAAAACGTTCATTGTTTAAATATGTGTGGTTCAAGAGATCTCACACAATTTGATTTATTTGCGTGACTGGTATATTCTCGTTTTTTGGTTAAATGAAATGTAAATATTATATTTGTTTCTATTTTCATATATTACTTCATTAATAACATGACTTCTAGAAAAAAAATAAAACAATTATTGGGTTTTACATAAGCAGTCTAACATGATAACACTAATAAATACCTATAGTTTTTATATTTTATACCATCATTCTTATCTGAATGCACTAGAACAAAAGTTTTAGGTATATAATAAATCAAACACAATACTACTTCAATCTGGAAGCAAGAATTGCACTGAATTAAATAACAATATTCTTAGTATTACAAGCAAAAAAATATTGAAATAAAAATGACACCAAAAAGAAAAAAAATTTTTTACACATAAGAAATAATGCCGTTCAGTTAAAATACAACACGAAAACGAAAAATCCATAGTCCAAAATATATCGACTTTCATTCTTCCTGAACTCCTCAGAGGGCTGGTTAACAACAACATATTATTTATAAATATATTTAAATTACATATTTCAAAATATGAACGTTTGTCATATTTATTTTGACATTTATTAAATTCAATGCAATTCTTGCTTTTAGATTGAGTGGTTGTTTTGGAAGTATTGTTTTTGATTTATCATCTACCTAAAATCAGATAAAAATAACAATATAAAATATAAAAAATTATTTATTATTGTTACCATGTTATGTTTGAAAGTATGCTTATGTAATACTCAGTAATTGTTGTCTTTTTTTTCTAGATGTGCATAAATACGAGGCAAATGTGTCAGATTTTTTAAAAGCCTGTTATTTCTAGCACATAGTAAGTAAATGTAAAATAAGCATAGTCAAGAATTTTCTTTAGTTTTATCAGTGCAATCATCTTTATAAGTTAAACCTTCAATTACTGTTTTTGCTTTTGTTTGCAACAAAACTACTCTACTTGTTGATGATGCAAAACCCCATACAATGATTGCATAGGATATAAGGAATTATATTGGCTCAAAATGCTGTGAATAATACTGTTTTACGAACAAGCCTAGTGATGTTTCATGAATTCAACTTCATTTGATGTTGCCAATTAGGGTTCAGAAGAACACCCAAGAAACTGAATATCTGTTTATTGTCATTTTAAAAATACCTTTAGCTAGGATTATCAGATGTCCAGGTTTCACCCGGACAGTCCGATTTAGACGAGACGTAAAGTTACATGGGTTAATAGGATTTTCTATCATCTGTCATGATCATATAAACAACCAAAGCGTGATTTTCTGTGACATATTATGTGGGAAGTAGCCATTAATTGTTTCTCTTGGGAACATAGTGGTGGACTGGTTGTGTCTCCTGACCACAGAACAGTGTAAGCATTGTATTTTCTCACCTCAACTAACAAAGTTTTGTCGAATGACCAGAACTAGTCTGATTCTGCAGAAACTTTTTTATCATTCTTTTCTATCCCCTTAATTCATGAAGTACTTGCTGTAACCAGTGAAGACACGAGTTAATAGGACAGATCAAATCTAAGTCTGTTGAATAACGCAGATACAAAACGTTGAATTTAACTCTTATTCGTTCAATATCACTGTCGTATTGCAAAGAGAAAAGAGAACTAAGAAAAGTAGTCGAGTTGAAAATAAAACAAGAGTATCGCCCACCCCATGCTGCCACTCTTAAACTAGGCTTCTAACATGCTGATGGCATAGGTATTTGGGTATCTTGTTATGATAAGTTCTCTTTACTTTAAAAAAGATCTGTGTCAATCTTTAAGAAATGCATTTCAATATTTTCAGTCCAAAAATAGATTCATGTTTCACAATATTATTATTTTTCCCAAATTGACAGATTTATCGATATACTTTTTTTAACTATATGCACAGATATAACATATTCTTTAATATTTTCAAGAATCAATATTTTCCTTTTTATTCAATATGATCAGATTCTGAACTAGACGTTTGCCAAACCTCGTCTGTGAGAGATTGTTATATAATTTTTTTTTCAAAATAAGTCACAACCACTTGCAGAAGGCTCTCTCTCTACAGTCTATGCATAAGCAGGTTGCTCTTTTTTGTTGACAATGTTTTTACGATTTTGGTAACAACATTCTTTTATTAATATTTTTAGAAAGAAAAACTTACAACTTACATTAATAAATAGTGTTAGAGTAGACTATGAAACACAAAATGTATGTCAATTCTTTATTTATTTGCTTTTATCGGTTATATATTTCATATATACGACGTTTACTTAAAGGAAATAAAAATGTCTTGTAAAAAGAGGCACATTTTACTGTGAACACACAGAATATGAAATGAATTTATTTTACAGGAGATGTCTTTTACGACATTAGGAACAGGAAACAGATAAATGCACCGTACATTTGGTTTTCAGTTCTATACCAAAAATGTATTTCATACTTTCAAGTTAACTTGTATGTAATGTAATGATTATCTAAAAATTGAAACTTAATAATTTAAGGAGTAGTAGATTTGTACTCTAATTTTTTATTTATGTTACGTTAGCGTGTTTAAAAACCATGAAAAAATTTCAGAGTTATACAGGGTAGGCCAAATTTTATGAGATAGAAATTGTGCAATATGCTCATTGAAATCCTCGTAAAAAATTGCATGAGACACAAAATATTTCAAGAACTTCACCATAAACGAGATATAAGGAGATTTAAAAATTGCTATAAAATTGAATAACATGAAAACGATAGAAGAAAGCCAATCACTGAATTTATCTAAAAAAGCAGGCATCTGATGTACCATGGATTCTTTGTATAGGATCACTCCAAATCCCATCGAATTTAGTCCAACCTGTATATATCTTTATAATAACAACCTTTACATTTTCAAAGTTGCCTTTAAAATCATTTCAATAAAAAGTTGGAGCATATAAATTATTTCTTAATGAAATGTGTCAACAGCTAATGGACGCCACACATTCCATTAAAGAAAAAAATATGTTATGGTAAATTATAATGGCATTTTTCAAAAATTAACTCAGTAAAGTCAAAAAATTTCAATTATTAAATTTGATTTTTCAGAAAGCTGCCTGCTGTGATGTTTTAATTTCAGTATTAAGCAACAATATGTTACAAAAGATTTCAGATACCAGAAATTTTATTCAAATGCAATGGAGTCAAACTTCTATAAAGATTCTGTGTTATTTAAAATCCAATTTTTTAAAATTACTTTTTTAAGTTTTCTATACCACGATTCCATGTTTTATGTTTCAATTGTAGGTTAACTAAACATGTACTTTTAGAATTTTTTTTATTTTCCATGTAGTAGTTTTAGTTAGTAACAACAAGGGGGAATATTTTTGGCACTTAGTCAATAATGATCAACTCACCCCCTAACCCCCAGCACCCACAACTTTAAAATATTAAATGGAACACACCACTTGTCATACATCATATTAAAACTAATTGTAATTTTATTGCGAATATAACGGTTTTTCCGTTTTTGAAATCGATTTGAGGAAGTTACGACTGTTATGAGTAAAAATACAAATATGATTAGTTTTTAAGAATCTCTTTAATTGCAGGTGTAGTTTTTTTCCTTAAAAGTTGTTGTTTGAAGCAAATTAATGCGAAATTGTGCCATTTTTTAAATCTTTTATGTTTTAGCCACCCTGTACAACGTTAAAATCTTTTTCAACAATTAAGTTCCGAAAAACAGTCTAAAATGCAAACAAACAGTAAAACAAAAAAAATACAATTATTTTGTTCTTCTTGATCATTATCAATGAATAGCAGATTTATTCTTAATTTGTAAGTTGAGAATACCTATTCCAAGATCTATTCGTTGTGTGTTCTTAATAATTTTATTTAACACCATGGTTTATACCTTAGGGCAGAATGGCCTGCTCGCTCCCCCGATTTAGCTCCCCTTGATTTAAAACTGAGGAATATCGAAGCATCTTGATAATTTCTCGCAATTTCATAAAATATTATATGGATCTCAAATGTATCACGATTCTCTAATGAATTAATTACCTCTGCCCTCTGCCAATGAAATTTCCCACATCTACACCGCATATAACGTAGTGTCTTGTCTGTATGCTCCCTTTACTTCTTTAACTTTATTTTACTTCCTTACTACTTATTGTCATAATTGATTATTAATAACATTACTATGTCCAGCGTTCATGGTGGATTTAGGGAAGAGATGTTCACAACACAGGCCGGATATCCTTGGATATACCAAAGCCTAGCGTGGCACCCCTTTCCTATGTTTACATTACTTTTGTAAAGAAAACTGAATTGTTGATTAACTTTATTAATAAATTGATTTGATTTGATTTGATTTGATCTCCCGTGACACTTTCGATAAAGTAAGATCAGAATTTGAACAAAAGCTGTATCATTGCCTTGGCACCAACAGCGCCAACTGAAAATTTAATAAAATAATAACACAATTTTAGTTAACAAATTGCAAAGTTTAAAAAAGAAAATACTCCTACTGTTAAAGTTATTCTCATAAACTAGTCATATTTATTTATTTTACCTACAATGTTTACCCCAAACTCAACCGATTTCAAAAATTAAAAACCCATTTTATTCGCGATAGAATTAGCTTTAAAATTATATATAGCGAGTAAGGTGGTTCCATTTAACAGGTTAAAGTTGGGGTGCTAGGTGTTACGTGGGTGAATTAATCATCATTGCTTAAGAGCCAAAAAAAGTTCCCCCTTAGAACAAAAGTCGACGTATCTCGGCAAATTTTTTATATTCTTTATGGTTTCAAAGAAAAAGATGGTAGGCAGTTTTCAAATGAACACAGTGTATAATTTAATTTTTAGTTGAAATAGTTATGATGTTACCGATTATTATAAAAATATTTCTATAAACGGTTCAGTATTTACAAAGTTGGCCGGATTTAAATTCAGGTTTATACTGAATATGTGAAACATCTTTTAGTATAAACTCTGCTACTTACAATGCAGAATGCAGCTGCTAGTAATTATTCAAATTATGCGAGTACTGTTTAATTTTGTAATTGTACATTAGATTTTGAATAAACAGCATTAATAAAGCACTTTTTCTGTTATAGTATACTTACTTTACATTTTTTTTTCATTTTAGTTGATAATGTGAATTCTGAAGACGAATGCACAGATATCTTAGAAGTAAAAGACACTGACCAAGTAATACACGCGGCTTGTCGCCAAGAGCATCCTCCTGCCGAAATAATCTCTGGAAGCGATTCCGTTGATGTGGTATTAACTTCAAGTCAAATTTTCAATCCCAAACGAGGTATTTTAATACATTACACAGCCGTTGGATGTCCCACACCGCTACCTCCTCAGGATGGTTACTTGGTACATAGGTAAAGGTTCCAACCCACTAGAGGATTCCTTTTTTTGGCATTAGGATAAAATTCATACAGTCAGGCGCAAGTTACTATTATGCACTTCAGGATTGTAACTTGTTGTTTAATTAACATTATTTATAATCTGGCAACAAAAAGTTGCTAATACCATGTGACAAAAATGGACTAATGTTAAATTAACAGAAGGCAACATAATTTTGGAGGTGATAGTTCCAGTTCCTACGACTGCCACACAAAGCAACAACGGAACAGCTGCAAATATCTAAATTTCGAGATATCGTTTGTCAATACACCATAAAAAATGAGGCTAGGTCAAAATATAAAAGGATATGTAGTACCTACATATATTCGTCTCGAAACCCTATAGCCGCCCGTAGACGATCAATAATACTGTCAGTATGTATTGATAGAGATATTAAATCATTACATCAATACTTTTGTGACCCCCACAAGTATATAGTCCATAATGTACAGGGCTATTCATTATAAATTACCCACCCCTTATCATCGTTATTATTGCCTATAGAAAAAAAGTTTTAAATAAAAGTTGTGTGGTTATGACTGAATTTTGTTAAAATGCTAACAAAAGTACATGTAGATTTCAGGGGATACAAAAAAATAATATATTTTTTTTAAATGGGATACCCTGTATATTATTTAATTTTTGGAATGATCTTTTGTTCCTAATTTCAAAAATATTCCATATGTAACCCCTACCATATACCGTTTTTGAGTTATTAAACGTCGAATATCTTAGTTAAACTAGTTACTGTAAATATGGAAAAGTTAACATTATTAAAGTGAACTATGAACATGACAACTATTATGTTTTATAAGTGACATGAAGAAAAAACAAAATATTTATACAAAATAAAGATTTATTTAGGAAATTTAAATATAAATAAATGATAACTCATAAAGTCATAAGAGATGTTCGGTGTGTTCACCATTGTTGTCAATACATAATTGATAACGTCTTCTTATATTTATAATTGCACCGGAAATGGCTTCATTATTTACATTCAGATTGTTTATTTCAAGTCGAATCCTGTCTTTAATGACTTGAATACTATTATTTTTATTATTATTGACAATGTCTTTTAGAAATCCCCAAAAAAATTAATCCATAGGGGTCAAATCCGGACTGTTAGGTGGCCATTTAATAGGTCCATTATTCCCTCACCATATTGGGAATACATTATTCAAATGATCTCGAATGGGTAAGACACTATGTGGAGTTGCCCCATCCTGCATCCAAATCATATCATCAAGTTCGGCTTCCGGAAAATTCTGCAAAACAGTATTTTCTGCTTCTGGTATAATTATTTCCAGATAGGTAACTCCAGTTAAAGTATAATCATAAAATATAGGCCCAACAATTTTGTTTCTGATAATTCCACACCAAACGCTAACAGTTTTTCATGACCACACAGCTTTTTTTTCTATAGGCAATAATAACGACGATAAGAGGTGGGTAATTTATAATGAATAATCCTGTACATCATTACAAACCAGCGGAAATATATGCCATTTTTCAGGGCCGACAGTTATGTAAAATAATCCTGTTTTTAAAGAGCCTTTATGTGATTGAATTAATTGATATATCATTGGTACTTATGCGTTTATTTATACATATCATGGCCTTACAACAGATGGGTTACATATTCTGTGTACTCCATGCAATCGATGTTACTTTCGTACATGACGTGATTGTAAAATACAGAATAGTGGCGGTACGATTACAAAAGAGGAATTTTTTATGATTTGTGCCATGTTCTGTACATGGAGTCTGTCTGGAAAAGTAGTTGATAATGCTGACTTTAGATGTTTATTTGCGAAATACGTACCAGGTTTTCCTTGACCTAGTGTGTATAGAAATATTTTGGGCAATATTATACACAAACAAAAAAACCGCTGCCAATTACTTGGGGATCAGAACTTCCTCACCGTAGTAAAACTTAACGTGTGGTGGAGTTTATAATAAAAGTAATTTTTGACGTTTTAAAAAAGTCACAATTTTTGATGTTTCAAAAAAGTCACATTTTGACGTTTCAAAAAAGTCACATTTTTTTGACGTTTCAAAAAAAGTCACATTTTGACGTTTCAAAAAAGCCACATTGGTAGAATGTCACTAATATTTTTTTTAGATATTGGGACCGATTTTGTTCATCAACGAACTCAATCTCTTCCTTGACCTCTAGAATGTGTGTACCAAATTTGAAAACTTTATCTCAAAAACTGTAGCTGCTATCACGAACCAGACAGACAGACACAGACACAGAGAGAAAATTTTCTCTGTCTGAAATTTTGTGTATCGTCATAATTCGTCGAGATTCATCCAGAAATGCAATAAAAATTTTCAAAATTTTTTTTACAAATACATACATAACTTCCTCACTTTGAGGGGTGATGAAGTAACAAACAAAACAATTTTATTTAAATTAAAATTAAAAAAAAAACATTGTATATTGCTCTCGCCAGTCCTTTGCCGATCCAGCATCCCCGCGTATGAAAGCAATGGGGCATTTGTTGGGTCAGGCGGAGCGGGGCCAGTCCGGGCTTAGAACTCAAAAATCATTTATAACAATAAAACTCCTTCTAAAAGAAAATATTTTAATTATATAATTTTAACAAGAACGAGAAAATCAACGACGTATGTAAAAGCATACGCCGTTAATATAAAAATCTTAAAACAGCAGAAAAAATAAAATAGTGTAAAGGGTTATGTATAAAAATTTTGAATTTTGATAATGCTACGGCGAGCCAAGCTGCTACAGTAAAAAGCTCGCCTCTAAATAATACTGAAGTGGGAAGCGGGAATGTCCAACTCCGCTTATATTTGGGTAGTTGAAAATTTCATGTATATACAGGGTGGGGCAATAGTGCGTCAGACTTCAATATCTCGAGTTCTACGATAGCTAGAAACTAAAAAAAAAATACTAGTAAACTAGATAAAAAAAAGTCTATAACTGGAAATTATTTTCAAATATACAGGGCCAGCCAAGACGAAATTACAGGATCAAGTGCTTTTTTTTAAATAGAATGCTATGTATATCAGTACATTTTTTGAAGCCTCTTTCTAGACTCCATTCATTCCTATATTATTATTGACTATCTCCCAACCACTTGGATGTAATGATTTTTTTTTTGTTGAAATAATGCCATCTGCAGATACATATTGAAAAAATCATCAGTCACAATTATGGGTTTTAAGAAAAACTTATGTGAATACTAGTGAATACGAGACATTTAATTAATGTTTTTGAATCATTTTTACTTCCTAAAAATGTGCGCACGCACCCACGCACGCACGCGCGCACACACGCGCACACACACAAACACGCACGCACGCACCGACAGACATCATTCGGAAAATAGTCAGAATGGATTCAGGAGGGTTCAAAACGTCTATATCAATCAAAATCTCGAGGTCGAAAAAATCAGGATTACTATACTTCCTTATATTAGGTATAAGAAAGTAAAAAAAGGCACTTGATCCTGTAATTTATTCTTGCCTTGACCTGTATAATCGAAAATAATTTCTGGTTATAAAATTTTTTATCTACTTTACTCGTATTTTTTTTTAATGTCTAGTTATCTTAGTACTCGAGATATCGAGTCCGACACACTGTATAATAATGTGCCGCAATTTACTGATGGTTGGTTTATAATTTGGAATAAATTTTGTGGGGAATTTTGATAACAAAAACGGAACAAAAAAAAAGAAGAGAAAGTTGAGAAAAAATTTTGAATTTTGGTGCCACTTTTATAATATGGGAGTGTCCTCCCATTTTGTGGGGGGACCGTGATCTAAAGTTGTTGTCTGAAAATCGGTAACGTTTGGTACGGTAATTGGTGTTTTATTCGAAATGGCGCGTTATACTCCCTTATTTGTGTAATGTTGGCTGTTAGTGGACAATCAGAATTTAAATTCGTAAAATTTTTGTGATGTATCGCTGATATAATCCACTATGGGTACAATATTGCTGCAACGTTGTCGTAATTCCCTTGTTGAGGTATTGATGAGGCGAAGGAATTTTTTTCCAGTACCTGCAATTTGTGTAACGTCGCGCGTCGTCGCGCTCGCAGAACACCAGGCCGGCGCAGCATACTAGCGCAGATCTCACTATCATTGTATAAATTAGTTTTTTAGTATCCCTGTTTCGTCTGCTATTCTCCGCCATCAGCAGGTATAGACTACCGGACAGGGTATAGACTTTGCATATCGCCTCGTTTACGTGCTGGCAATATTATAGAAGACGTACGAAATAAATTTCTGTGGGTGACAGTAAATGAACAACGGACGTTCGGTGTAATAAGTTTGTTAATGTTATACTAAGAATTTTGAGTGTCCAAAAAGCTTTGTCTCCGATATTAATAGCCAGTATACGAATACAACAAACTACAGCACACAATATCAAATCCATTTTTTTTTTTAATTTCAGTACTATTTAAGAAAAGTAGTTCTAAGATAATAAAACATAATGATCAACCCTCGTCTCGTATTATAATTGTAATATTACCAAAGCTTACGATCGAATTTTCTCAACTTATATATACTTATTCTCTTTTATTTACAGAACTGATGATTTAGCGACATTCAGTTGTTGTCTGGGATATTATTTTCCTGATACGGGTACCAGGACGAAAAGTCTTAGATGCTTGGGTGCTTATTGGAACATTTCACTGCCGCTTCTGGATTGTCAGAGTAAGTAAAATATTCGTCATTTCGCATTCTCTTTTAAAATAACAGGATAAATGCATCATAAATGAAACTAGTGCTATATACAAGGTGATCCTAAAATAGTACTCATTCTCTCAGATATATTATTACTCACATCAAAATAAGACAAAAATTAATCAGTGACCATCAAAGGCTGGCAAAAATATTCTTCTATTCCATTCTTAAAAAATAAAAATTGCATTTTGGTTTCTTGGAATTGGTAGGTCGCTAGAAAATTTTTGAGGTGCGGCGCTATTTATTACAGTTTTTCAAAACACTTTTCATTATGTTCAGTACATTTATGCATGCGTATAAACCACTGATTAAAAATGTCCGCCAACTTTTTGTTCGAGATATGTGCATATGCTTCATTCCTTGCAACTATAAGTACCTCATCATCGGAAAACCGTCGTCGGCCTTTCAGCTTGTGTTTGACAATAGCAAATAATACAAAATCACATGGGGCAAAATCCGGACTGTAGGGAAGATGTGGCAACACTCTCAAGCCAGAAGATTCTAAATATACCTGTATAGCAGCATCTCGATGTACTGATGCATTTTAGTTGTCGAGGAGGTGCAATGTTAAAGCAAGAACGAGGTCGATTTTGTTGAAGAGCCTCAAGTTAATTTGGAAGATAAACCTCTGGTGCCCTGGTGCATTGATGTTCAACTCTTCCTCTATCTGCCTATATGTAGTATGTGATATATTTTCTATAATGAATTGTTCTACAGCGGCAATGATTTTTGGAACAACAATTTCAGATGGCCGCTATGTATGTGAATCATCGTTTAGCAAAAATATGCCTTCTCAAATTATTTGTACAACTGAAACACAGTATTTCTACCCGTACGATCCTCACCAAATATATCCGACATTTCGTTAAAACATTCATCTGCAGTTAACCCACGTTTAAAGTTATAGATAAAAAAATCACAAGGTGGTCACATCACGACAACACAGCCATTGTTATATATTAATCAATGCACAGTATAGTTGATACTTAAGTTTCTGCCTCGACGCAGTGTCTGTGAAGACTATAGCCTCACACTACTTACTAGTGTATTGCATTGTTGCTTGTCTATTTATTCTCGCGTATCCCAAAAATTTCCTAGTGAACTACGTATCCATTTTTACTTTCAACTGCTTCAAACCTAATGTCACACAAATTAAATTTTCTTGTTTATTTTCACCAAATACTTCTATTTCGACTCTCCACATGTATTCTTATTCGCCTCTAATCTAGATTTGTTATGTACTCAAGAAATATTAGATGTTTTTATTTATTACATGTTCTTAGACATATAAATATTGTTACGCCACTGGACTTAGACTGGTTAGATGAGACTGGAATTGTACGAGAACGGTCGGAAATGTTCTGGAATGTTCTAGACCGTGTGAATGGATGTATAAATAAGACGCATGGTGGGCCGAGACTCAGTCTTAACTTGAAAGTGAACGAGTAAAGAAGAAATAAGATAGACTTAAAGTGTTTAATTGTGATTATGTTAAGACAGTCATTAATCTATCGTTGTTAATTATTAATTAGTTAATAAAGTAGTGATTAAGTGTTACCTGGACTTTCAATCAATATTCGAAAAGATCCTACAGTGTTCTTCTCAGGAGTTAGTGGTAACACGGAGGATTAAGCTACTGGACAGTGTTTGGAGGGCTGTTTCTGGACTGAATAGTGACTTTAAAGTGGATTTTCGAGAAGTTTATAGAACATTCGATTTAGAAATAGCTGCAAATATGCGAGTGCCGCTCGTAATGTGTTATGGACTGAGAAAAAGGACTGTTGGTGCAATTTCTGGAAAATTCTAGAACATTCTATTTGGAAACTACAGGAGATACGTGAATTGTGTCGACGGGAACGTGTTATAGACTATAAGTGACTTTTCGTGAAAATTCTAGAACATTCAATTTGAAAACCACAGAAGGTACATGACTGTGTTAACGGAAACGAGTTATAGACTCAAAACAATAACTGACATTTCGTGAAAGTTCTCAAATATTCCATTGCACAATTAGTGGAGATAAGTGAATTTCATAAACACAAAAGTAGTATAGACTCTTAATAAGACTTTTTCATACTGTTTCGAGAAGTTTCTGGACATTCCATTATTAAAATAGATGGGATAGATACATTTTATGGACATAACTGTGTAGTAAACTTTATTTTGAACTGATTAACGTGTCGTGAGTTAATGCCAATAACAAGAAGTATGGCGGAGAAACAAACACAGAACTTTCTAACAGCGTTATTTGAACGAATAAACAAACAAGAAAGAAACGCCAGGAAGAAAAGAAGAACAAGAGAGAATACGACGGGAAGAAAAAGAAGAACGAGAGAAAATACGACGGGAAGAAAGAGAAGAACAAGAGAGAATACGACGGGAATAGAAAGATGAACAAAGAAAAGGTATGGAAGATCAAGAAAGAAAGAGACAGGAAGAAAAAGAAGAACAAAAAAGAAGATGACAAACCGAAAAAGAAGAACAAGAAAGAAGACGCCAGGAAGAAAAAGAAACATGATAGAGGACCTGAAAATAAGATTACAGGAGGAAGACGAAGATATAAAGAGAAGCTAAGAGGAACAGCAGGCAGTCATTTTCTTTCTCACTGAAAAATTTAAAGGAGATGTTATAGAAAAAGTCGGTCAAGTTGAAGGAGAAGTCAGTATTGTTGAAGAAGAAGTAGCCCGATTCAAACAACAGTTAAGAGAGAAGGGTGGCCAGTTGATACCGTCGTCTGGTACTAGGTTACAACCACCTTCCTTCTGAGTAGTGATGAGAGGTATGTGAAACTTCTCATATGGTCCAAATGCCACTATCCGACCGACATCATAGATGTCTCTGTGGCGGATAGCGACTTGCGAAGCAAGCACCAAGAGCGGCGACCTCTAGCCCAGGTGGACTAAACTACTGTTTTTAAATATGATTTGAATGAAACAACTACTCAGCGGGCAAATACCCCGACCTGCATTGGATTATACCTTCAAATCATGATAGATCGGTAGCCAATATCATTTGATAGTGGCCAACCTGCTAGTCATATACTGACTAAGGTAAATTGAGTAGTGGTGAAACTTCTGGTATGTGAAACTTCTCATATGGTCCAAATGCTACTATCCGACCGACATCATAGATGTCTCTGTGGCGGATAGCGAAGATCCCGGCAGATAAAACCATGCAAGTCGTATTAACCGAGTTACAAACGTTGATCGCACAACTATTGACAAAGATGAATTCCGAAACGAGACAAGAACAACACAATAGCGGTAGCCCTAATCCGCCGTTATAAGTGTGGCAAATTGGGCCATATTAAGAGGAACTGTCATGAGCTCAACATTCAAGATGTAATGTCTGAAGTACAAAAGACCATGCAACTACTGATAAACTGGAATCTCCAGCCGAGACAAAACCAGCAAAGTAGTGGGAGACAGAGTGGAGAAGGAATGTGCTGTTATAAGTGTGGCAGAGTGGGCCATATTCAGAGTAACTATCGTCAGCGCAGCCCTGAGAGGATAAATGTAGCAGTAATGGAGAAGCCGCAGGAAAACTGGCGAGCTGGTACTTCGAATATGGCAGATGGCCTTTCCAAAAGACCGTGTCAGAAAGACTGCAAGCCTTGCCACCGTGAGGAAAAACAGCAAAATGTACAAATAATGAATACCGTTAAGTTTGATGTTCCGGATTATTGAACAAAAGAGTTGTTAAGGGAAGCACAGTTAAACGATAAAAAAACTGGTCCTATTCTAAAATGGAAAGAAAGATGGCCCGACCCAATTAGAAGGACATTTCAAATAAATCAGTGAGGCTGAAGGATTTATGGGCACAATGGGACTCACTTAGAGTAGAGGATGGACTGCTGAAGAGAGCGTGGGAAAGTCCAGATGGGAGGAAAGTTACTTTGAAATTGCTAATCCTGAGCAATTGCATAATGGAACGTCTGGCGGACATTTTGGCATCAACAAAACCCTGACAAAAGTAAGAGAACCGTTCTATTGGGTAAACAGTCGTCAAGATGTGAAGTTTGCGCGGCAAAAAATGGGGCCACAAATAAGAAATAAGCAATATAATGCCAGGGCTCCTTTTGAGCGAATTGCAATAACAAGTGACCGTCTGAAGGCTGCTTATGATCTTAAGGCCAATTCAGAAGGGTACCAGGTGGGAAGGCAGGTCCTCGAAGATTCACCACCCTTGGGAAGGACCATACACTGTCATTACCAAAATAAACGACGTCGTATACCGAACTCAGCAAAGTCCAAAATCAAAGATGAATGTGGCGCATATAGAGAGACTAGCTAAGTATGCAGGGACCAATAAATTGCCTGATCGGGATGTTCAGGCTTAAGGAGGAGGGCAGTGTTACGCGACTGGACTGGTTAGATGAGACTGGAATTGTACGAGAACTACCGAGAATGTTCTAGAATGTCTTAGACCGTGTGAATGGATGTATAAATAAGACGTACAGTGGGCCGAGACTCAGTCTTAACTTGAAAGTGAATGAGTAAGGAAGAAATAAGATACACTTAAAAGTGTTTAATTGTGATTATAGTTAAGACAGTCATTTATCTGTCGTTGTTAATTATTAATTAGTTATTAAGTGTTACCTGTACTTTCAATAAACAAATCTAAGAGTATAGGTGTTTGTGAGGATAGCTAACAGGTAACATTATGTACTTTCTCTTATTATGCCGCGACACAGCTCCTATTGATAAAACATAATGAAATGTGCCACAGTTTTTGATTTCCTTATATTCTAGTTATAATTAGTGGAATAATAATACATGTTTTGTTAAATCACATTAAAATAAAATGGAATTAGATATATTTTATTTTAAATGATTTATTTATTAGTCTCATTCCGTTGACTTACGTTTGTGTAAGTGATTTTTTTTCCATATTTCTTTATATATTTTTGACATTTTGCACACGTTCTCCTTATTATAATTAAAATTTTGAAATAACAATTACTATAATAAGAAAAATGTTGTACTGTATGTATTTCTGTCTAATGGCGCTTGAATGAAATGTCAGTAATTCACATTAGTTATTTATTAAATTGTAAGCATTTCATTTTATTATTATTTGTTGGCCTGAACAACATAAAAATGACTATTGACAAAAACATAGTAAAAAAAAACAGTCCATCTAAAATATTAAGGCGCATACACATCTGAAAATGTACACACTCCAATGTGGACATCTTCCTCAGGATGCTCGCATTGTTTGTAAATGTGAGCCACAGCTTGTCAATTTACTTGACATGTTCAAAGGAAATGATTTGTTCATGCATGTTTAGTGTGGACGCCAGACTAGGTCAGTTTGGTAAGTGTTGTGAATGTATGAATTTGCCATATAATTTTTATGTTACTTTTACTATAATATGTAGTGACGAATTATGTTTAAATTTAATTGACAAGTACCATAAAAATACTGTTTTATGGAATTCGAAAGACAATTATCATAATTAGTATATAAATGCAGCACTTGTAACCGCATTGCTTCTTAAACTCATTTTCACCACTATGCATTGTGCCGCATATCTGGAATAGTCTAAGCACACACAGATGCTCACAAAAAATGAAAGTTTCACACATAAACTGAGCACAAGCAACAGCGCAAATGCATGAGCACGCACGCCTTCGGCCTGTGCGTGCTCATATCTGTACGCGCCTTTAGATACATACGTCAGGTAATTTTTGATCAGACGAAACGCTATCTAATAAATAAATAATTCATTTTGTGAGCACTGAAAATTAAATGTTCTGATATGAGTCATTTCGTTTTCATTTTATTGATTCACTTTTATTTGTAATAAAATTAAGATAACCCTACAAACATGAACACACTCCAAATTTTAATTCAAATACAGTATCTTCCAGTGGCGTATTGCAATTTCATTCTACGCATTATTTAATGTTGAAAAGGTATTGTTACGTGTTTGCTATCCCCACAAACACCTACACTCGTAGATTCGTTGATTGAAAGTCCAGGTAACACTTACTCACTACTTTATTTACTAATTAACAATTAACAACAATAGATTAATTACTGTCTTAACTATAATCACACTTGAACACTTATAAGTCTCTTTCTTATTTCTTCTTTACTCGTTCACGTTCAACTTAATATTAAGTCTCGGCCCACCGTGCGTCTTATTTATATATCCATTCACCCGGTCTAGAGCACTCCAGAATATTCCCGGTCGTTCCCATACAATTCCAGTCTCATCTAACCAGTCTACACAGTCCAGTGGCGTAACAGTATTCATTTTTATAACCATTGGTAAATAGTATCTCCTTGTATTTTTATACATTTGATTTTATACAGATATTTTGATAATAATGAAATGTGTCAGAAATGATAAGTTAACCAACTATTATGTTCTGTATATTAAATGTCGATTACTCAGTTACAAGTAGCCCGAGTACAGCAATATAATGGTTATTTCTAAGCAGGAACGTCAAACTTTCTACTGTATTTAACTTACCAAAATATCTATTCCTTTTCTTGTGCAAGTTACAAGCGTTTCATAGATGTAACTATGATATAGTGCGACACAAGATATGAGAAACGAAAAAAACTATTTACAAAATTTCTTGTTGACATCGAAGAATAATTGATTTTCGGCAATATAACAAAGGCTGTGACGTCTTTGTTACATTGCTGCAGTTGTCCTTTGATATCAACATGCAACTTACCAATTTTTTTTTTGCTTTTTGTATCTTGTGTTGGACAATATATAACGGCATCAATTAATCTCTTTAATATTTCCCTATTTTCACGGACTTTTTCTTTAAAATTTTCTGTTTCTCTTTTATGCGCAGAATCCAAGAAATTTACAATATTTTGTTTACACATTTCGAATTTAATGCAAGATGAAATATGCTCTTGAGATTTTTCGTGCCTTTCTAAACCGTGTGACAAATTTTGCAAATTATTAAATCCGGCCCTGCCCCAAATTGAGGATTGATCATTAGTAAATAACAAACATTTCCAACAACATAATTTGTTTCTAACTGATGCAGTTAACCACTCGATTTTTTGAAAATTGCTATCGCTAAACCCTCTGTTTTGTTTACCACTTGTGAAAACTAATGACTGCATTGACGGTGTAGGTCTGACCATTTTTATAATAATTACCTTTTGATCATAACTAAGACAACTAAATCCATTTAACAACAAATAATCCACCACGTCTGGACAATAAGACATGTGGTTGGAAATATTTTCACCTAGAGCACTCATTTTTCAACTACCTGTTAAATATTTTATGTATGTTTATGTTATTCTCCCACGAAACCACAAATTGCCACTGTCCTTGTTCTATAAACTGTTGTGAGAGAGGGGATCAACGCTCAACTGAAGTGTACATGCGCTAGAAAAAAATGGGATGCTAGAGGCTAGCTGCTCTAACTTTACAGATCCAGAATGTTTGCTGATACGCGCCATAATTCAAGGTCACGATTAATGTATTTAAATTAGGTTTGGCTCGCCGCTAGCCTCAGTTCATCCAAGCAAATGCGAAAGCGTGATGAGAGACCGAGAAATGCGCATACGTGGAGTGGATTATCCGGACTACAATGTTGCATATTTGTGTAAAGGATATGCAAATTTTTTTTTACACTGAAAATTAATTAATAAATTATAAACAACATTGAGATTGAGATATACCTAAGTAGAGATTTCTACTTGTGAAAAATATTAGTTTGGAGATATTCTGCTTCTCCCAAAATTGTGGAGGAGGCTCAGCCTCTCCTGCCTCCCCTGACCAGCCGCCACTGGTCTCCAACTACGGCTAGACTGGTAGAACCTTGTAATATATAATATACCAACTTCGCAATATTTTATCTTTGAGTATTATTAATAATGCAGACCTGATAAGCGTGATAAGAATAACGAAGTTATAAAAATTTTATGTTACCCAGTACAAATAGATAATGAATATAAATGCCTGAATCTAAAATTTCATAACAATGTTAATAGCTCTGAGTAATAGGCAGGTAGCCCCTCATTATCTTGTTGGGACCTTTAACCCCAATTTAATTCGCTTGTTCGTTTTCTCCTACGCACTGTAAATGAGGGTTATGCATGATGCAGTAAAATTTGAAATGTAAAGCGAGATAAAAACATTCCTTCACTACGATTACGAACAGTGTCAGTGCTACAAACATTTCAAGAGTTGTGTATATGGTGCTGTAGAAAACATTACACAACAGTGTGGTTTTCAAACATTCATTTATTCCGCTTAACGAAGTGCAAGTTGTTTTAGAAACAAAAACAGGGGGTGAGTTGTTATATCATATTATCTCATCATATTGTTGTGTTTGTGAATGGAAGTTACGTTTTATGCAAATATGATTTAAAATTATTTTGTAAAAAGTTTTAATCCATAACAAAAAGGAAAGTTTCTATGGTCCGTAACTATTACTTAAGAGGTTATTTACTATCTGTCCAAATTACATGATAATCACATTTAATTTTGATTAAATTAGTCATAATGTAATCATAACTGAGTAATGCCTTTATTAATGGATTAAGTTTTTTTATCTTTTTATAATTTATTGTATTTATTTCTCACATAGTAGTATATAGCAAATATACGAAAAATTATTTATTAGGTTGAATGCCCTCAATAATGTTACTTTTTTTAATACAATAACTAGAGTTCGGATATCGGCGAGTCATACCAGGACCGTCTGCAGAAATTTTGATAAGAAATGCAAGTTTATGTCATGTGAATTTGTTTACATATACAAATTTTTATATAACCATATAAAAACTAATTCGTTTATGATTTTCATTAATAAGCTTCCATGTATCTAAAAGAATTAGTTCGATTATAAATCAAATTTCGCCTCATAATATAAAACGTTTGCGAATTATACAGTTGCGTAGACATTCGAATATCCTCTAAAGAATCTACCTAAACCTACCTAATGCAAATTGAATTATTCTCGTTACCAAAATGTTATGCAATACTTCCTCGCAGGTGCTGCGCTGCGTACATATTGTATGTGATTCTATTCACGAATATCTACCCAATACGCCACTACCTGCACGGCCTATACTAACAAAATGCACTTGGCTCTTGGCTGAACGCAGCATCGTATTAGGAGCCGTTGTTATTGCAAATGCTCAAGAGGCCATTGTCGATCCCAGTGTCCAAAAAAATTATAATTTATACACTCAAGTTCTTCACGAATCCCTCTTGCTATAGAAAAACTTGAACGTCGACCGAAAACAGGAGAATTTATCATAATCGATGCGATGAAGGTAGTGTTTGATCTTCGACAATATATGTATCAATTATCTGGAGACACCGCTGAATACTTAAGGAAAAAACAAGAAAGTGTTGTACACAACAATCCTGATTTTGTTACAGTTCATCGAATAGTAGAACTACTACTGTCCAGCCGGTGAAAGAAGACCTGCGCGACAAGGGAGAGTATTGCTGATAAGTCGCCAGCTTTCTCCGAAACCATATACTAGGAATATAATATCGCTCCCAATGAGTAGGTGCGAATGCAAATGATCACAAAAATTTGCCATGCACATTCATTTATTTCATTTGCACTTAAATGTGAATGGAATACAGAAATCGCATTCTTT
Source organism: Rhamnusium bicolor (assembly GCA_029963845.1). Taxonomy (NCBI): domain Eukaryota; kingdom Metazoa; phylum Arthropoda; class Insecta; order Coleoptera; family Cerambycidae; genus Rhamnusium; species Rhamnusium bicolor. Next base: position 109,689 of record JANEYF010004942.1, read on the forward strand.
TTGATCAGACAGTGCAGGGCAAAGAAATATATACTGCGTCTTTATAAATGTTTCCTTATTTTAAATATGCGCCAATAACAACTGTCGAGATAGAATGTTCGTTTTTAACATATAAATGAGTTTTTGCAGACAAGCGGAGGATTTTAACAGCACAACATATGGAGTAACTTCTAATAATTATATATCGCTTGTAAGGAATAATACCGCAGCAATAACTGTTAATAAGTTTGCAGTGCAGTAAAAAAATTATTGGTGTAAACTGCTAGTGTCAATATACTTTGACTTTGCTACCTCCATTAGTCATTTTTAGAACCTTTACACTACAACGTAGGCCACTGAAATATAGAAGTTTGCAATAACAGATAGAAAAAAATATTTGGTTTTAATTATTATATAAATTAATAACAAATGTTCCCTCGCGCTGGCCTTGTTTTTGACATCATGAAGTTGAAGTTTTCGAACAGGGCCGTAGCCAA